>SKCR01043318.1:0-58157 GCA_019454045.1 Zanthoxylum bungeanum | reverse complement strand
CAGATTGCTAATTTGGATACATATGCTCTGTACACAGAACTGACGGATCCTTTCTTGATACGCACAGGATATCATGAGGATCAGTTTACACCCAACGAATAGGCGGAGGTCTGATCTAAATAGATCGGTGACGTGACTGTCATCAAAGTGTGGAGGATACCTCATATATCCACAGTGGTATCTCAAGTCGGAGGATAACTATGCTCACTCAACCCGAGATGATTTTTATTGACGTTGGTGTACCATCTATTAAGAATATTCGGTGAGTCGTTCAGTATTTATCCGATATAAACACCTACATGTCTATACGAGTCTCCCAAGACTCATGGTTCATTGAGAAACCATTAGAATCCAACATTCCAATATACGACATGTACCAGTCTCAACGGGTTTACTTACTGACCAAGTAATTGTAAACCTTGACCAGGAACAGTTAAAGAATGACACTGTTATGATACTTCTCAATGTCAGTTGCGACGCTTTTGCAACTGTATCATAACCAATCATTCTATGGTCATTTACGTCTTTACCATATAATAAAAGAATTTATATTACAGAAACTGTCTATTTTATTCATTAATAAAATATATATACAAAAATATTTACAAGGAAATACATAGGAAATTGGCGCTCAGAGCACCAACCCTAACATTTTTTTTCAAGGTGCCATTGTATTTTAATTGATATATTACGCCTATCAACAGACTCGCTGCAGCTCCACCGGCGCAGTCAACCCAAAATATTCAGTGACAGCTTCTGATGAAGCGAAGCAGAAAAAGCCTTATTTATTGATAAGTTGTGGATTCATGGCCATTTGACTGACTTCATACTGAATTTAACTCTGAACTATTCATACGAAATTTGCCCATGAGGCTGCCCAAAAAGCTGATAATTGTGTTGTGTTTCGTCAATTTCCTCATTTGAGTGGCCTGGCTGTGCAGCTGCATGTGCGACGCCTTCATACCTTTTTATACACTGTTGCTTCTAATTTTCTTTTGTTAATATTTTAAACTTCAAAAAAATAAATCTACAGAAAACAACTTTTTACTTATTTTTGTTATTACTTATAAATCATCTGTTAAATGATTGTCTGTGATAATTTAACTAATCTATTGTTTGAATGACTTTATTGCACATTGGAGGTTGGAGACAATGTGGGTGATTGTGCTGCACGAGGTGCTGATCTCTTTGAAAGCATTGCAGCTGAAATAATTAGTGCAATGATACTAGGGGGAACAATGGCTCAACGTTGTAAAATTGAAGGTCCATAAAGTTTCTCTTACTATTAAAATGTGTTTCCACTTTATGGTTGTTTGGATATTCATACTATTATCAGTTTGTGCATTATATTTAAATATGCACACATGAACATTCAAACATGCACAGTCTGTACACAAATTCTCTCTTTTTATTGGCGTTTTTTCAAGAATGAAGTGTTTGATAGTATGATCTCGCTGATGTTTGGTTGCTGTTGGTTTATTGATTTATTTATGAAACTGTTGTACTTTGAGTTGCAAGTATGGATCTAGATCAGTATGTTTTAAATTAAGATTATTGGTTGTCTATACTCTATATTGTTTTATGAAATGCCTCGTAACCTGTACCTATGCATTATTTATTTATTTATCTGCCCCTTTAATGGATTAATGATTTTGTCCTAACAGGTTATCTGTTTCTTATTCGACTCACCATGTCATTTAATGTACCTGCAGATCCATCTGGCTTCATCTTGTTTCCCCTTGTTGTACATTCTTTTGATCTGGTTATCTCATCAATGGGAATACTTTCAATTAGGAGCTCACGCGATTCTAGTGTTAAGGCCCCTATTGAGGATCCAATGACAATTCTTCAGAAAGGATACTCTGTTACAATAGTACTTTCTGTTCTGACATTTGGTGCGGTAATATATCTTCTGCTATTGACTTGTTTTATGCTTTCTTTTACAATTGCCTGCACTAATGTTACTGATTTCTAATCTTATTGTCTTCCACACAAATATGTTGGCTTTGCCTTCATATTTGGACTGAACAAGCGCAGAAAGCCACTATTCTGTGTGTGATTTGTTTGAGTTTTGATCTTGATTTTCATATTCATGTTTGGATTACAGTCTACCCGTTGGTTACTTTGGCATGGTTGAACTTTGCTTTATTTGGGCTTGTTGGTATCATCACGGCATATGTTTTTGTTTGGATCACCAAGTACTACACTAATTACAAGCACGAGCCTGTACGCACATTAGCTCTTGCGAGCTCCACGGGCCATGGGACTAACATTATTGCAGGAGTCAGTTTGGGCCTGGAATCAACAGCTCTTCCTGTTCTTGTCATCAGTGTTTCAATTGTGTTAGCTTATTGGTTGGGTCAAACCTCAGGCCTGGTGGATGAATCTACGAACCTGACCGGTGGATTGTTTGGCACAGCTGTAGCAACAATGGGAATGCTTAGCACTGCTGCCTATGTTCTAACTATGGATATGTTTGGCCCAATAGCTGATAATGCCGGTGGAATTGTAGAGATGAGTCAGCAGGTAGTCGATAATCCTTGAATATTACAGTTATTGAATTACATTCTGTATGTGTTGTTTCTCATCTTTTTTGGTCATTGAGGGTTAATAAACATGTCTTCTATTGCCTGAAAGTGTTTGGGAGATCACTGATGTTCTTGATGCCGTTGGGAATACCACAAAAGCTACAACAAAAGGGTTTGCCATTGGATCTGCCGCACTCGCATCTTTTCTTCTATTCAGTGCTTATATGGATGAAGTTGCTACATTTGCGCAGAAACCTTTTAAACAGGTAGGCAACTGACTTTCCCTTAAATGTATTGGCTCCTCTAAAATTTTAGGTTTCCTCGCCTTACTTCCCACATTTGACTGTCAGGTGGATATTGCCATTCCGGAAGTTTTTATTGGTTGGTTGTTGGGTTCCATGCTTATTTTCTTATTTAGCGCATGGGCTTGCTCTGCAGTTGGCAGAACTTCTCAAGAGGTTGTTAATGAAGTAAGGAGACAATTCATTGAGAGGCCTGGTATCATGGTGAGTACAATTTTCCCTACAATTTTCTTTGTTTTAGTTTGACTCTGAACTGACTGATGATACTTCATTTGCAAACTGTAGGAGTACAAGGAGAAGCCAGATTATGATCGCTGTGTCGCAATCGTAGCATCTGCATCTCTGCGGGAGATGATAAAACCTGCAGAGGCATTAATGGTGATTGTTGCATTGTTGTTTTTTAACTGTCCTCATCTTGACAGGTATTATTTTCCGGATTTTGGGATACTATACAGGACATGCTCTACTTGGGGCTAAAGTTGTGGCTGCTTTACTGATGTTTGCAAAGGTCTCTGGTATTCTCATGGCTCTTTTCCTGAACACAGCAGGAGGTGCATGGGATAATGCTAAGAAATTCATCGAGACCGGGGTTCAGCGGTTACTGGAGATACCGTAAGTCTTCTTGATTGTCATCTTGACTCTCTCTCATTTTTTAATGAGAATTGATTTAAATAAATCATACTAATTTATGTCGTTTAATCATATTAAGATTAAACGAATATTCGTTTAGTATTCATTATTAAATGAATCGAATGCGAATCTTGATCTATAGGATTCGTTTATTAAATGAATCGATTCGTGAATTCGTAGCCTTAATTCCCCTTATGGGTTAAATCATGCAAATGTTTAACACACCTTAAAATGGCCTCCTATTTTGCTGCAATTGCCGCCAAAAACAGCAACTACCCAGCTAATTAAATACCAAACAAATGTCATAAACTATATGGTGGAGCATACAATGTTTTATAAATTTTTGACAATAGCTAAATCTATTCAAGGAAATCACAGTTAAATATTTAGTTGTTTTCTCCTCCTAGAGAATAGCACTTTGCATTTCTCATCCTCATTTTCACTTCTAAATTTAAGAAACATTCGGTTCCAAAATCTCATATTTACCCGTGAAAACGCTCTTTAATGGAACTTTAAACCATCTGTTTCGCTTGATGGGCTGAGAATGTCCGACTTATCAATTAATCCGGTAAACTGCTGGGCGCCGTATTGAGGGCCGGAGCAATCAACCTATTATATTGTTCCTTTCTTGTCACAAACACACACAGAATTATGGACCCTGTGAAGAAGATTGATGGAGCATGCTTCATGAAAAAACCCAAGAAAATCCTGAGGCTATGGCAGATGCAACAAGGGAAAGAACACAAAGGTTTAGATTTTGATGATCATGAGAGCTTGAAGGAATCATTACTGCCGTCTGATCAAAAATGTAAAGTTCCCAAAGGGTTCTTGGGGGTGTATGTAGGGCCAGAACTGCGTAGGTTTGTGATACCAATGGCATATTTATCAATGCCAGATTTTAGGGTTTTGATGGTTAGTGTTGCAGAAGAATATGGATATGAACATGAAGGTGCACTTGAATTTCCATGCCAAGAAGATGAGTTTGAGGAGATTTTACTTAGATGTGTCAAAATGCATCAAATGATGTTGAAGTTCAAGAATAAGAGGTAATGTATTATGCCATCAATGATTCTTCCTTAATGTGTAATAAAGCTAAGCCCGGTTAAGTCGGGGTTTTACCTACTCCGCTTAAGTTTGGGTCGGGTGATTTGGCTGCGAAATTTCTAACGTTCCCAAAAAAAAGTGTAATAAAGCTTTTGTTCTTCTTTTTTTTTTTTTCTTTTTTTTTTAAAAAAAATGAAAGTTTAGCATACCTTCTCATAAAAATCAATTCAATTATGTCTTTGTAGGTGTGTATGTATGTATGTGTGTATGTCTATATATAATCATTTTCATGTGAGGACGTTCACATTTTATAAAATTTAATAGGATGATTATCAAAGTAATTGAATCTTAATCGTGTAGAAAATATTATGAAAAATTTAGTATAATATTAAGTGTATATATATATTATTCATCAATTCTTTACAAGAAAGTTTGTTTTGTATAAGTATGAACATCTATCACAAAGGTCTAGAATAATAACATTTTCAAAATAATTCAACTCTCTTAAATTAATTTTTCAGAGAATGACACTTTAGTCCATCTTATAAATTGTTTTTTTACTATTCAGCTCACTGGTATTTCATCTCTAGTATTAAGACTCAATTTAAATATAAATTTAATATTTTCACATAAAAATTGATCACGTAAGTCATCTACAAATTAAAATTAATTAATTATTAAAATATCACATTTACCTTTCAATAATATATATATATATATATATATATATATATATATATATATATATATACGTGGGCGTGGCTTGGTGGTGTAGGGTTCAGAATCTCACCTTGAGGTTCTCGGTTCGAATTCAGAGAGTGCGTTTCTTGTAAGAGCCTGGGACAGCCGGGGATTTTACATGCTCCGCTTAAGTTTGGAATTGATGATTTGACTGCGGAATTTCCAATGATTCCAAATATATACATACACACACCCACAGATGAAATGATGTATTTAAAATCAATTTCTAAGAGGATCGAAACATCATATTAATTCGACACTTGCCTTCACAAAAGTATAAAACAAAAAACCAAAAAAGTAAAAAAAAACAGCTGGTTGATTAATTCTTGAAGAAATAAAATAATTAATAACATCATCAAGAATTAATATTGATTATATATCTTAATAATTGATCCTCAATGATAAGGTGTTATCCCACAATCAGATGAGCAACAACAACTATTAATCATCTCTGTATTATTATTATTATATTTTTTTAATATATAAAATATTTTTTATATTTTTTATTATTTATCGATAAAAATCTCATTTTAAAAACTTACTTAAAGTAATATAAAATTTAAAACAATTCAGGATAAGTTGAAACCCAAATTCTTCTTCAGCTTCTCTTAACAAAATTCCAAATGCTTGATGACTCAAATACTCAGTTGGGATTATAAATCTCTAATCACTTTATAAAGAAGATTTTTTTTTTAATCGTTGGAAATCTCATCGCCAAATCATCATTTTCGGGTTTAAGCATAACAGATAAAATCCCCGACTGTTAAATCTCTCTAGATTCGTACCCAAAACTTGAAGGTGGAATTTTGAACCCTACACCACCAAACCATTGGGACACTTTATAAAGAAGTTGCCTTCACTTAAGAATGATTTTTATATTGAAAACTAGAGGTTTGGAATTCAAACCCACCTTACAGAGTTGGAGAAAAAAAGATGGAGAGAAAAGATTGAGCTAAGTTTATTTCAAACAATAAATCAATTATTATAATTTATTTAATATAATGATTTCACATGAGTCCACTTATCTTATGATTATTGATACGGTCATTTCAGTATTGAATCCTAATTTAAAAAAAAAAAAAAAAAAAAAAAAAAAAAAACACTTTACTTTTCAAATTACCAGGATTGAAAAATTATTATTACAAACCCATTTAATGTTATAAATGGCAATAATAAACTTAAGAATTTTAATATGGTGAGGATATTTTTAAGTTAAATTTTTGACTTAAATCTATATATTAACATCTAACCATTTATTTAAGTTAATCCAATGGTTAAAGATGGTTGATGAATTTACATCATTAAATACTAATTTAATATTGAATATCTACGAATGGAGTGGATTAAATCAATGGTCTAAATTTTGAAGTATAGATTTAACTATCCCACAATTTTATCGTCAGGGATCGGCTGCATAATTCTAATGTCATTATATTGTATCCCAGATATTATTTCTTTAGCTAGATCAGTAAAATCTTTCTTTTTTTATGATTTATATTTTTATCAACTCACATATTTTCTGATATCGCTTGATAAATGACAACATTATTTACTCTCATTTTCTCCCGTTGTATAATCTGCTGCTGAATTTTGATTTTGCATGCCAGAATTTTATCAGCATGTTCAAAGAAAATGGATTGAATACTCGATACTATCGAGAATTCATAATCACTTGTCATTTGGACTCGAGAATAATGTTACGTTTACAAAGTTAAAATAATATATATATATATATATATATATAAAGAATAAAGGCCTTTCGACGAACATATAGAAGATCTGTTGAGTTTAAATTAGTAGATTTAACTCTGAGATGGATACTGTGGTTTAGTAATAAAAACACTCAATTTACATATGCGGATAGGGGTTCGAGTTCTCCCATGTGTATTGTGGAAGTTGATTTTCTTTCAATACTACTACTGATCACAGACATCCAAACTGCTTCAATTATTTAGAAACATCAACAATGGCTTGGGTAAAAACATTTATTGCAAAAACTCATTGGGTGACAATAATTTGCCTTGTTGCAAAAACAACAAGATTACGACTTCCAAAAAATTAACTCAAGAGGAAAAAGCTTTTGCACTATAAAGAACTATACACTAGGTTGATTTCAGGCGGTAAAAGCAGAAACACTTATCCACAACAGTTGCTGACCCTAATAATGATATTTCAAAAATAGCGAGGGTCGATTCAGTCTGATTACCTCATTAG
The DNA here is from genome assembly GCA_019454045.1 of Zanthoxylum bungeanum. NCBI lineage: Eukaryota > Viridiplantae > Streptophyta > Magnoliopsida > Sapindales > Rutaceae > Zanthoxylum > Zanthoxylum bungeanum. The sequence goes on along the minus strand of SKCR01043318.1, from coordinate 50,698 downwards.
CATCCGCAGAAGGCAGCCTTGAATTTTTTTTTTTTGGAAGAGTTTGGAACAAGGAGTGTCATTGTCAATCTCCATTCGAATCTTCAAAAGACAACCATGAGCGCTCAATATACTGTACTCTTCTTTACTGGTCTTGAGATGTATTTTTTGAGGATGCTGCTGGAACTGCGGAAGTGAAGCAAAATGTAAACAACATTATGGAAAGGAAATGTTAAAAAAAGATAAACACATCTCGAAAAAAGTTTAAGCCAATTTCGTAAAAACTAGTAGAGAGCTACTACCTGGAAGTATGCTTCTCATTAGCCGAGAATCACACTTTACTTGCAAAGAAACATACATAGAGAAGTAAAGCAGGGAGAGTCACCTTTTCTTGTTTTGGATGGTCTGATGCCACCACCAACAATGGAAGTTGGGGAAATAGACCTTTTTGAAGGTGCAGGTTTCACTGATGGTTCAGACTTTTTTGAGGAAATGAGAGAAGAATGAAGAATAGCATCAACAGCTTCACGTTGCTGCTTCCTTTTTGCAATTAAATCTTCAGAACTGCCTGCACTAGTAGGATTTCTTCCTCTATCATTTGCCTCTTGCTCCTTTTGACCACCTCCAGTTGAAGAATCCGAACCTTTCAATTTTTTCAAGCTTCTATCCTGCTCAAAAGATTTGTTTGAACTTTTCGAAACCTTCAAATGCTTATGACTATTACCTGCTTCTTTTCCAGAGTGATCTGATTTACCCTTTGAATATTTGTCTTTCCGCTGATCTATCGGTGCACCATGATCGAATTTACTCTTGGAATATTTATCTTTCCCCTGATCTGCAAGTGTACTTGAAGAATTGAATTTCTTTTTGCCACTCTCTTCACCTTTGGTTTCACTATCCAAAACATGTTCTTCTAAAACTGCTGATTTAACACTCTTGGACATTCTGTTCTCACCATTTGCAGCAGCAGAAGGATGGTCCATCTTTGGAAAATCATGTTTGTCCCGGGCTCTTCTTCTGCTAGTTTGTAGATCTTCTCTTTTTGCTGAAACAGTATCATCACCTCTAGCAACTGTCTTGTTACTCTGAGCCACATGGTTGATATCTCTTGTTTTCGTTTCTACGCCTGCTTTACCCTTTCTCTCAATCTTTTTGACATATTGACTAGTATCTTCACCCCTTTCAGTGTTCTTCTGCTGGCTTAAACGATCATCCTGAATTTCAGAAGCACGGTTCTTCTTAAGAGAGGATTTAAACATGGATGCATATGGCCTTTTAACTGATATCACCAGATTTCTCTCCTTAGCATCCTTTAAAAGAGCAGCCCAGTTATGATTCATCTGCAAAGTCCTTGCATTACCCAAAATCCATAAAGAGAGCCTGGCTCTCGTTAAAGCAACATTCATTCTTCTTACATCAGCAACAAACCCAATACTGCTTGAGCCGTTCCCAGATGAAGCAGAGGATGAATCTGCAGCTCTAACCGTGGAAAGTATTAGTATGTCAACCTCCCGGCCTTGAAAACCATCCACTGTATTAAATTCCATTTCAGATGTAACAGAAGATCCAAATGCATTAGAAAACCGAGAACGCAAAAGCCCAAGTTGAATCTTGTATGGTGTAATTATACCAATTCTTCCACCAACAAACTCAGACGGAAAACTGCATGAAGTAGGTATTATACAAAATTCAGAAACAATCTACTACTGAACAGCTGCACATTCGAATAAAAGATAAAATCAAAACTATTATTTATTCTTTCTTTTTTTTTTGTGGGGGGAGGCGCAAATACCTTTTCCTGAAAAACCTGAGTAACTCAACAGCAGCGTCAACCTCATGCTCATTATAAAGTGAGAATGCACCAGCATTCTTACCACGAAGCTCTTGGCCATCACTGATGTCGTAAAACAAATAGGGTCCAAGACCTCCAGTAACATGAAAAGGTGCGGATTTTCTCGACATCTCCTCACCATTCAACAACTTGTTTTCATAAAAATGCAACGAAGGAAACCGACATATGTCTGGGTGCATCCGGTACTGCCAACAGAAGAAAGTTTTGTCAGTAAAACAAATGGCAAACGAAATATTGGCAAGTGATAGTAGAAGCAGAATTCTAATCCTCTCCTAATTTGGCTCCATAGGACAGATGTCATCTGCCATATTGGCAGCACTCATGTGACCATAATGTAAGAGTCAATTAGCCAACCTATTGGGAGGCTTCATTCACGTGGTTATAACAAAGTTAGGGAGCGAGCTCAATAAAACCTTTCCTAGTCAGTTTCAGGGACCAGATTGCATGGATATCTAAAGAAACTAAAGAGAACTTTCTCTATCAACTTTCTCCTGTTAGAATTACTTTCTTCGTCTCTCAACCAGTTTCTCTAATTTCTCTGAGTGATGTTACCTGACCGTTCAGTAAAGTTCAAACCTTCAACTAACAGTGAGGTAGATCTTTAGCAGAGTGTGCGAAATTAATATAAAAAAGCTTCAGGTGTTCAACACAATTAGTTTAGAGCCCCATGAGGAGACAAAAGGATCTATTCAGTTGTGTTTTTTTACATAGGATAAACTAAATAGGATAACCATCGTGTTTTTTACATCCCATATTAATTAAGTGAAGTCTCGGTATGTGATTATCTTCAAAATTCATCTTGTACTACCTTTGAATTTAATTTCTGAGAAGGGTACAACTTTATACCAACATCATATATGCCAACACCGACAACCTTACTAACACTTCTCACAAGTGATGGGCTGATAGCTTTCAATGTTGCAGCATATCTTTTGATGTATTTGTAGAGAGAGAAATAATTTAGTGAATGACATGGCTAATTATGATAAGCAACACTGTCACGTGGTGTTATCTGATTAATCCACAACCTCAGGCCCTCAGCAACATCCACGGGGTGCTACAGAATTGCACCACGTGTGCAGTTGCTCACCATGAGGTCCACGGAGTTGATAATAGATCATTTTTTTATAAACACAATTACACACACAAGCATGTACATACATAAGTGAATACAAGGTCAATTACCGGCATAAAATTAAAGTGTTCACCTCTTTTTATTTAGTGAGGGTGAAGACTACTTAATATTTAGTTATTTACTAAATTAAGAGATATTATGTCAGCTTATAGTGCTAGTTTGTTAAGCAAAAGGACGTGTCCATGGTACCTAACACCTATACAATTAAAATAACCAAGTCCGATTCATTTCACCTGTTTGGTAAGCATGACAACTGGATGTCCAGCCCTTTGTAAACGCTCAAACATACTGCACTGGTACAGGAATTTGCTTGCAACATTAGAGAGAACTGTTGCAGGAAGCTGCTTTGGATCACCAACCTTGACAAATTTCAAACTTCAGTTAGAAACATAAGTATTCAGTGAGAATTCTCAAGTCTACATATATTTGATAAAATTTAAGTAATCTTTACCATAATACATCTTGTTCCATTTGACTTTAAAAGCTGAAGAGGAATCAAAGTAGCAGGTTCTAAAGCCTGTAGTGACATTAACAGGGTTTAAAACACTCAAAATGAAGCAACACTTACACTTACACTACCACTGAAACAATGAAAACCCTGACAAGCTAAACAACTAAATGAACAAAGTATTACCTGTGCTGCTTCGTCAATTAAGACAGCATCAAATAGAGTATTCTCAGATGGATTACCAAATTTAAAACCTGATGTAGATTCAGAGCATACCCCATAGAGATCTCCACCACAGCCACTCAAGGTAGTTACCACTATTTCAGCTTCCTTCAATATAGACTTCCTCAGTTTATGTTTTAACGCTTTGGTTTCTTCATATGATTTCTTCTCCTGCACCTGAGCAGCACTAAGATCTCTATAAATTTGTTTCTTCTGTTCATAAAGTTTCCGTAGCTTTGACTCTAGTTCTTCATCGGACATTTTCACATCATCCCCCGTATGAACTTCATTGTCTAACACATTTTTAGGGTCTGAATTTCCATCCTTATTGTTAGCACGCTTAGCTTCATAAAACCTAATACGGTCAACTAACTTTTCCAAATTAGAACGTAGTGTAGAAGAGTGTGTACACAAATCATTCTTTGGATCACTTAAATGCATCCTTTCTTCAGCCAAACGTTGGTCAACAAGCGTATCAATAAAGAAGGGTAGAGAATTTGGATGAACTGTTTTAAAATTTCCAACCCTTACAAGATATGGCTTATATGTCTTACCATCACTACCATACAGGCCTTCTTTAGATATTCTTGATACTAATTCATCAACTGCTGCATTTGATTGAGCACAAATGAGCACCCTTCCTCTCACAGAACTTTCCAATGATTTTTTATCCCTTTCTATATCCTCATTTATTTGCCTGGCCAGGGCTGCGTCCTGCCATGCCCTTGAAATTGCAGCAGACTGGCTAATCTTTAGCCTAGAATTGGAGCAAGAACTATGATTTTGTTTCATATGATCATTCGGAGAAGTTCTAGTAGCAAGCAATGCACTAACAGTGGCCACTATAGTTCGGGTCTTCCCAGTTCCTATTTATTAGAATTAAAAAGAGGAAAAAATTAATGCTGCAAATTTCTGATCCACAAAAAGCTAAACAGGGAAAATGAAAAAAATAAAAATAAAAAAACACAAAATAACATGAAATACCTGGAGGACCCTGAATAAGAGACAATTCACAATCTTTCCTAAAGCTAGATGATGAGCCAATAGCAACACTGATAGCTTGCAGTTGACTTTCATTAAAAGAGGTCTTTAAAATTTGCTGCAGATGAGAAAGCTTACCCAGGTCCAGTTCTTTAGATTCATTGTAACCAAGGGAAACATTGACAGGATTCAGAATAATTGGAAGTAAAGGGATACTCTTTAATGATGATAAAACATGAAACTCCCGAAGTTGAGGTGTAATGCTCATAATGAAACTAGCATGCCATTTGCTACGTTCAAGAATGTTCCTCCTAGCTTGATTCAAACGTATAGATCCATTCTGAAGATAGAACCTAAGGAGTAGTATACTTGATCTCCTTTTGTTGTCTCTCTCACGCCTTTCCACCTGAGAAACAGGTCAGTTCTTCAGCAAAATACAAACACACAATGTAAGACGAGGAAGAACAAATTAGAAAGATACAGATATCAAGCACGGAACCAAACAAAGGGTCCATTTCTACTGTGCTTTATAAGATCTTAAAGCAGGGACGTGCTCAATGAAGATGGTGAATCTTCAAGAACTGAAAAAGAATTAATTACAAATGAATAGCTGACATTTAAATCTTCCAACAGCAGGATGAAGGCAGCAAAATTATCAATCACCACCTAGGAATAACGTCATTAAGTACGTAGACATTATGGTCCATCAAATACATAAACCAATGAAGATTAAGAAGGGTTTTGGATGAGAATAGGATATAATACACATGTTGAAGAACATATGTTGTCGAAGGATAGTAGAGTAATTCCAAGAGTTCTTAATTTTAAGACTTCAATATTATATAATAAAATTTGTGTGTATGAGTCCACGAATGTGTGTAGTTCTCAAACATATCAAAACCAGTTATTTCTCATTTGTCACCATCAACAACTATACGCCTTTCTCATTTGCTGCAGTCACAACAGCAGGTCTCAAAAGACAATATTCTCTCTCTTTTAACAAATGGCTGTTACCATCTGGTTTAAGAGCCCAGGTTGGCAGATATGCTAGCAATACAATCTCCTAGAAAAATGGTAGTTGATAATAGCAGAAGTCAAAATAGTTTGCTATTTGCATAAATGTATGGTACTCTCACCCAACTCTTCACATAGGTGATTACAGAAAGTATGACATAATACCTTTCCAACCATATGAATATCATGGGGGGTCTTTTGTAGAGGCACTCTAGTGAACAAAACAAGGTCATTCTCTGAAAAGCTTTTAGAAGTCACAGAATCATTGTCATCATGGACAAAGCGAACAAGATGAAAATCGTCAACCCGCTCAACGGACAGTACAGACAGACAGCCATAATACATGTCCTCCCATGAAGACATCTCTAGAAAGGAACTATGTAACTGTGCTTTAAACTCCTCCAAAACTAATGGCCGAAAGATGCCCACATACTGTTCAGGTGATTTAAAACACAGAGGAACCTCCTTTAATTTGCTAACAGCACGATTCTCATCTTCTCTAGAAGATGCTAATCCAACAGTTGCGAAATAATCTATTTCCAAAATGGGTTTATACCAATCATCAAGCTTCGGAGGCCCAAACCTTTTAACTCCAGTGTCCACCCTATGTAAATTGCCAGGTCTTTCAAAGGGTGATTTAAGTTGAATGACTTGTCGTTTAGGAACAAAGGGACCTGATTTTGCCAGATTTGTCTGCTGATGTTTCCCAGATTTAAAAGAAGACTCCAACGGATCATTTTCTGCATCACATACTAACTCTTTCAGTACTGAATTGGTAGTTTTTGCAACTGCGTTGCTGCAAGCTTGGTTCACAGTTTTGGAGGTGGAGTATTCAGCTGATTTATTCCGCAATCCAACTCCATTTTGGGACGAAAAATAATCATTTGCATTGAATTTGGAGTTTACTTCTTTCATCTTTCCATCCACAACTTTTGAATCTAAAGAATCGAGCGATTTGCCTCTTGATTCATCCAAGAACTGCTTCTGGGAAGCAAGGCCAGAACCATCCTTACCTCTTTCTAGGAAATCATCCAACAAATCCTTAGAAGAATTCAAGCTAGAAACACTCTTCTTCGAAGAATCAGTTTGTGAAACTCTTTTATCAGAAATAGGAGCCCCAGTCTCACTATCTTCTACGCACTGTCTTGACTTGAAATCAGATAGAATGACCTGATCAACTGGAAGTTCTTTTTCTGTCTCATCATCTGAGACAACAATCAGATTATCTTTACTCCTTTTAGCCATTGTTTCAGAATCCAGGATTTCAACATCTGTATCCTTCACAGGAAAAGGCAGTATATCTAAAGCTGCAGCTTTTCTCTCCCCAAAGAGGTCCTCAGGAAAGTGTGCAGTGGACCTCAAGAAGGTCTCTCCACTATTGGAAGATAGTTCCTTTGATAATGAAACACAAAGGCGTGATACTTTTTCCATCAATTCATCCACGTCAAGATGATCTAAACAAGGAATGACCAATTGCACAAAAAGAAAATAAGAAGGAAATAAAAGTAAAACAAGGAGTAAATAGTTAATAATAAATGACTAGTAAGAAACTGATATTTTCCAAACATTAGTTAACAAATGAAAAGCTCACCAGATGAAATAAGGTTTTCGATGGACCTGACTGGCAACAAGGAAGTAACACTGCAGGAGTCTTTTAGCAAATTTAGCAGAGAAGTTATTGTTCGTTTCCAGTAGACAATAACGACCTTAAGTTGCGACTTCCCCCAATCCATCAGGTCATGAAGCCATTTGAAGTCAAAAACATTTTGCATTCCTGTTCTAGAATTCCCAGAGTGTTCAGCAAGCAATGGGCAAACTCTCCCAAAAACAACAGGTAGGATCTCAAGTACGCGGATACAAGTCATCTGAAACAATAAGGGAACAAAATTAAATTAGCCTGCTTAAAGAAACAAGGACATGCTATATCCACAAGAAAATCATAGGTGATATATAAAAATTCTTTATACTTCCTAGCAAACCTAAATTAGTAGAGTTGCTATTTGGATAGCTAATATTTACAAGGTACACACTCCCACACACATGTTCCCTAATCTAAATAACTCCACTGGAAAGTAAATGGATTGTTGAGAAAACACATAAAATGAAACTAACATGTGCATAATACATGAAATTACAATCAAATAATCAAGAGTTCACAAGAACAGGAACAAAAAATGGGAATAACTGACGATCATTTCCTAATTAGATCCTGGAATTTACCTGACAGAGACTGTAATCAAGAAATGTTTTGCCTTCTTGCAAACACCTCTTTACAGCAGGCCATGTAATTTCCGACAGCATGCAATGAAATTTTTCCCACAACTTTAAGTCAACATTTGAAGAGTATCCAGTATTTGCATCCGAAGATTCAAAGACTGGCTGCCTCAGAAATCCACCTTGGGAAGAGAACATTGTAATATTTGAGTGATCAGATGAACTTTTTGGCAAATCGGATTTGGGAAAATGCCCTTCTTCAAATATCTTCCGTAGAACGAAGAAAAAGTGATGTAAAGTCTGAAATTTTAATTGAACAGAATCTAGTTGAACCTGGAAATATGCAAAATGGGATTCAGTTCAGTTCAGTTCAGTTCAGTGAAATTTTGTTCTCACTTCCTATATCATAAAGGCACTAAACATTCCACATCCATTTATTTAGAGAATCATGCCCTTTTAGTATAAAACCATGCCCAAGGAACCTAACTTAGATGTCAATTGAATTTTAATAGGTTCACCACTTATGTGAAGAGAAAAAAAGGTTGAAATTTTTATTTAAACAAGGGGAGAAAGAAAAAGAAAATAAGCATTGTCACAAATCACAAGACTTACAGGAAAGACTTTAACACTTACCAGTTTCAAAGCATGCTTCAAGCCCAGAAAAATGGCCGACAAAGAAGTAGAGGAACAAAGAGATTTCAAACCAGAAGCAAGACCTCTTGTGTTTGACACTTGTTCCAAGATACACTTACCAAATTGTCTCACATTCTGCATCAAGCAAAGAAAAAGGAGAATATATATTTAAATCTTGGTTCAAGTTCAATTACAGGACAGAGAAAAACAATAAAGGTGAAATACATGATTTGATCAAAATTAGACATACATCATTAGGATCCACAAGCGAAAGGATCAAGCTTTCGCCCATCCTTGGCTCCCAAGTCCACTGTTTCCGAAGCTCTCCCCGTGTGATTTGAACTATAAAATGTGCAGTTAACCTGTAAAAACACATCCACGGACCACAATTGACTAATTCTCTAATACAAAATGAGTTAACAAAAGAAGTTATAGTGTTAAAACCTCTTGAATGCCCTTATTAAAGGAAGACACATTGTTGACACCTCCATTGAGTTCTTGGACGCCTTTCCACCTCCACCATCATCACAACCAGTTGGAGCCTTCCACCCAAATGATGACGAGATTTCAGCAGCAGATGACGATAGCCAAGTTCTAACATCAAGTGCCATTTCTGCACTAATTTCAGGTTCTACAATAGAAAACTGAGATCGAGCCCAGAACACAACCTTGGAAAATGACACTGGTAGGACTGAAGGATCAATATCAACTAGAACATCAATCCACAACATCGGAATGCACATCCACACTCTGAACTCCTGAGAAGTGATTCTACTTTGTGCACTAAATTCACTCCAAGAACTATTATCCTTCTCTTCAACATCTGGATCAAATGGAAACTTAAGATCATCCTCATCGTCATTCATCTCGATAGAAACTATTGCGTCGGTACTAAGAGGTCTGGCAGACTTCAGCACAGAAGTTATCAAGGCAGCAGCATCAGACACTATAATAGTTTGTATAAGGTCAAAGGCAGGTTGCCGCAGAGAACTGTGAAGCGAAGAATCCTTCAGGGAAGACACAAGGAAAGGGCCCCTGTCCATTAAAATTGCTGAAAAATGAGTAGTGTAAATTTATTTGTATGTGTATGCGGGTTGAGGAGTTTGGGGAAATTTGAAATGAAGATTTGATTTTCCTATCTAAGTTTGCTAAAGAAAATAGAAATGAAGATCTACTGAAAAAAAAAAAAAAAAAAAAATTATCCCTGATTTTGTAAGAAGATACAAGTAAAACAATCTTCATTTGCTTCAAGCACTCTGCCCTTTTAGATAATTTTATTCTTAAGTTAAGTGTCTCCTTTTCTTGACCACAGAAATAGTCATAACCAGTACAAAGGGCCTAAATTTACATACCACATGTGTGTACATTCAAAGGGTGGGCATGGTGGGTTCATCTTGTAGCCTCGGTGTATGATAAGAAGGGAAATCTGAAAATTTGCTTTTGCAAAAAGAAACAGAAGTGAGCTAGAGCAATAGAACCATCTAAGAAAGTCTCATTACACAAATCTCTTTGACAATCTAGAAGTGGCATGAACCTTGCAGGCCATTTGTGCAGTTAGAACACTAAAGTTGCTGCTCACTGGGACTTGATGAAGGAGAAAGTAAAGAAAATGCCTACGCTGCTTTTCATGTTCCCCATCTTGCAAAGCTTCAAGCGACTGGATAAATAGGAATCATACACATTAGTATTATCCGTAAAGCTACCCAATACCATGATCATGATGTGACTTAAAAATTGAAAGAGTAGAAATATATTATCATATATTGATGAAGGGGTGAATAAAGATGGTAAATAAACATGCCTGCAGGAAAGGAGGAAAGAGATCAAAAATGTCTTTATGGATTTTCTCACTTCGAGTATGAAAACATTGACCCAGCAATGTATTTCGCATCACACTTGGGGACAAGGTAGACCTCAACCAAAGCTTATAACCTTAAAGCCAGCACATACAGAGGAGAAAAAGGAAAGGAAAAATACAAAATGTCACTCTAACTTTAGACAAAGAATCAAATTAAGAAAAGGGAAAGGCACCTACCAAGCATTTTGAAGAGTTCTCTCAAACAAGTAACTGCATGAGAAAATTCAGGCGAATCACCACTAATATGGTTGAGAACAATATCAAAGAAAATGGGATAGCATTCAAGTATCCCTTCTTCTAATGCTGAAGGTTCTAAGAATTCAAGCCTTCAAAAAGTAGACACCACCAATCATAAGTACTAAGTAAAAAGAGAAGCAAAGAATATTTATCAAGGATTAAGAGTTTTGGCCATCGCTCCCTACAATGATGTGATTCCAAGCCATATGGGTAAGTGTTCCAATCGTGCCCTGGGTCTTGAAGTCTTAAAAGTCGATGGTAATACTTCAGTCTCTAAAAAGCCAATGTATTTCTTAAGCAAAGGCTGCAACGGTTCCAAGTCTGTTGCCCTCCTACGACCAAAAAGATAACATTATTATTATAACTTTTTTAAAGATATGAATAATATAACGTATACCTTAATCCAGGATATATATTCCTATAGTGAAATTGAACATTTCCAAAAGTTTGTAAGTCTGTAAAGATGACCAATATTCTTCAAGCATAGTAGCATACACTAATTATACATTGTTTCCGGGTAATTAAATGTTTATATTAATTGTATATTACCAATCTAAACCAGTTAAATTTCGTCATTGACCAGTAATCAACCGTGAGAAATATAATTCCATGGTTAAACAAACAACTTCACGAATTCTTTACATCTTTCTTATTTAGAATGTCAGATGCACATAAAAAGAAATACTATGATTTACAATTTCATAATGTTTCTTAGATCATACAATATATTGGTTCTTCATCTGGAAAGTACAAGTAAAAACAGATTGCTAAATTTGAGAGCAAAATATATTTTTTTTGGAAACGTTGGAAACCCCGCCGCCAAACCACCCGACCCAAGCTTAAGCGGAGCAGGTAAAACCCCCGACTGCCCCAGTGCGAGCAAAAGATGAGCTTTAGAATTCAACAATTCCAAAGTCAAACAAAGTCCAAACTTTTTTATGCATTGACAATTCTCAAAAAGTTGGGAATTTCAGTGGTTTGAATTTGTTAGTATGTAAACCACCCTATGATGTAACAAACAAAATATTATTTTTTTTAAAGCACAAAAACTATGTTAATGATGAAAAAGAGAGATACATCTGTACAATTCTGCGGACCAACTTTCCGCAAAATAATAATAATAATTATTATAATAAAAGTTTTAAAAAATAAAATAAAAAGGCCAAAGGAAGGGCAGTCATGCCAGACAAAAAACACATCCAAAAACTGCCAAAATAAACGTCTAAACATTTTATTTTTATTATTTAAGCATAGGAAACTGATAATTAAGGCCCTGTCCCACCTAGGTAAAGAGTACAATATATCATCTGCAAGTCTATAAAATCCGTGACATTCAAATACACCAGTACATCAAGAGAGAGAGAGAGAGAGAAATTATTAGTAAACAGTACCTTACTTTTCCCATAGATCTAGCTAATCTGCGACCAATCGTACGCACTCTTCTATTGAAAAAAAACAATGCAAAAACGCCCTGACAAGATAACATGCACTTTATGAGGCAGAAACTAAAAAAGTGAAATGAATGAGAGGGGAAAAAACAAATAACTGATACCGGAAATAGTTGATTCCCGTCCAAAGCCAGTTCATGCATATTATCAACTGCTTCAATAAATATTTCAAATTCAGTGAACAACGGCTGATCATCCAATAGGACAGGGAACATCAAAACCTGTGATCAGACATACAGAAAACATAAACCACATTGCATTCACCATTTATTAGAAAATATTATAAAGTTTCCACAGCATAAAAAAAAATTGAGCATACAGAATGAAAAATCAAAGAGTACAAACTACCTCATACATGATACAAACAACTTGATTATTATCACTTTGAGGATCATATTCTTGGCGCGCTAATCTTGCATTTATCTCTCTCAAGTGCTTAGTCACCCTTTCCTCATCAAGACTTCGCAAGACATCAAGAAGAGGACCAATGATACCCAACTCATACTCTGTGCTATACATCTCTTGAGCTTGGTGGTGTTGAGAAACACACTGGATGCAATGCTGCATTTCCTCAGAGATCCTTTTCCACAAAAGCCTGAGCGGGGAGTCATGGCACTCGTCTTTAAAGTAATTGTAAAACATCTCCAGGTACGGCCCCATTATATCCCATGAGCCGCACCATATGTGATTATGTTTGGGCAAACCAATCAAGAAATTGAATGCATCTGCAAACCTAAAAATAAAAATTACTCCACTTATCTTTTACAGACTGAAGCAGGTCAAATTGGAAAAACCATACAGTTAAAAACTGAGAGAAACCACTCAACCTACCACCATATAAAGATTGAGGGTTGTTTATGAGATTGATATTCTACTATCATTAAGATCAAATTTTAACAGTTTTTCCAGCAATCATTAAGGATTAAGCCCATAAAAGCTATATAGGTTAGATATAACTATGAAGAAACTCAGACATTTTAGGTGATTTGCCAAGAAAGAACCAGCTATAATTTCAAGGAAAAACAAGAGAACAACATTGATATGTTGTGGGATAGAATTCACCTTTCAGCTTCATTTTGGTCATTAGTCTCTATGTAGTTCAAGATACCCCATTTTTGCTTCATTTTTTTTCTTCATTCATCTAAAGCGGAAAGGCGATTTGGGATTGTGTATAGGGTGATTAAAGGTTGGATAGTGGTGGTCAGATATTCAAAGTAAATCTTATTGCGGTGTAGTTTCTTGTTGCGCTTTTTTACGATCTTGTTGACAACTACTCCAGTTACTTTTTTTTTTAAATTACTTCAGAAAATTTTCAGTTTCTAATCCAAAATAAGGAAGAAACTCAAAACTAGGTGCCTCCATGGTGATCTTGTTTACGGATTTGAAAATCAAAAATGCCCATTAATAAAATAACAAGTTCTCCATATAGAAAAACAATCACAGATTGTCAATAAAGCAGCTTCGACTAAGAACCTTATTGTACGCTTTCGAAAATTGCACTCAGTAACTTGATTGATCTCTAATTTTACTTCATTTTTCTCCATTTCCCTTCCTCTACGATAGCTTTGTAGTTTGCACATCCAATTGAAAGAAAATTTATCAATTTCGTTTCATTTCCATCCCCTCCACTTCCCTCAATCCAAACTACGAGTAACAGGTTCATCAAGTTTGAATTTCAAACAAAAGCAATAAGTTCGAATAAAATCAAATTTAATCAACTTCAGGGAAAAAAATAAAAAGAATATAGAAAAATCAAATTATAAACCAATCCAGAAGCTTAATTCACTAATAAAAAATCCAAATAAATAAACAGGGAAAAAAAACAATAACAAATTGCACAAAACTAAAAAATTTACAAATTATTTTTACTCATTTTTGTAGTATATGAAGTTATTATGCAAATACATTTTACTAAAACTAAAAATATGAATAAAAATTATACCATTTTTCTTTGAGCCGATTAATTCGGCGTCGTTTCAACGGATCGTTACCATCATCTTGTTCCTCATCTTCTTCAATCCCTCTCCACCGATCAAGTAACTCTCTTCTAGACGGATTCTTCTCAGTCATTTTCTCAATTTGTGTTTCAAATTTTTTATGTGATTAATTAAAAATAAATATAAGATTTTTAGGGTTTCAGTTAAATAAAATCGCATTTAAGAATTAGGTTTCTTCGGAGAGGAGAAGAAAAAGGGAGGGAGAATTCATCATTACAATTTATAGTGAGAGGGAGAGACTTTAAAATATATAATTACATCCTACACGACACCGTTTCATTTTCCGAGCGCTAGGGAAATAACATTCTGGCCCTCAAATTAAATGAATTTATAAAGATACCCCTCCGTAATAATAATAATAATAATTTATCACCTTTAAGTTGTAAATAATTTTTTTTTAAAAGTCAGAGGGTGAATAAGCATAAATATACCATAAACCTTTTTATATTTCCTAAGACTCAAACTTGAACAATAAGTATTTTATTAAGATTCTTGAAAACTAACTCGACTATGCTCTTAGGGATAAGTCGTAAATAATTATCATTAATGAACATGTTGTTGGGGTTTTGGGCGATGGGCGCAGCGGAAGCGCGGTTCGTGCGAAATTGTAATTTAAAATTTTTTCAAATTACCGAATAAATTATTCAATATCTAATATGAATAATTTATTCATATTTCACCTAAACTTATTTATTCAATATCAAATATTGACATAAATAAGGTTTAAACGTCGCGAAACTTTTACGAAAATCGTTTTTCCGCAAAATGACGCTAAACGCGTTTTCGACTAAACCGACCACCCGACATTTATAGGGACTGCCCAGGTCAGCCCCAATAGTGTCAGGGCAGTTCATGGGCTGCCCGAACAGTGACAGATTCACTGTTTGGGCAGTCGTCACCCGGTTGACTCAAAAGTCACCCGGTAACGCCGTTTTTGGCCGTTTTCGCTTATTTCAACTCTGAAACACTTTCCTGCAATTGTTCCAACTCCCAAAACACATCCATTACATTCATATGACATCAAATTCATCACAAAATTTTCAGTTTTAACAGATCTGATCAGGAAACCGAAAATTGTCATCTTTCATGCTTTAAATCCAAATTTTCAACATTAATCAAATTAATCACAACACCAAATCAAGCCATCACATATATGAACAAACCAAGAACAATTTTAGGTGTCACAAGAGTGGTCATAACACTCTAGAATAGCAACTCATCATCAAATGATAAAATTGGATTTTAATTACAATAATTACATCTAAAATACTTCATACATGCATTAACTCCTTCCAATTCATCCACCACAACCAAAAGCCCCAAATTTTATAACAAAGAAGAAACCCTAGATCTCAATAGATCTCAAAGAAACATGAAACAAAATTTCTAAGCTTAAGGAGTAGATGATTTACCTTTAATCCTTTATTTTCCTAAGCTTTTTCTTTGATTTTCTTCTTTGCTTTCACTTTATTCATCAAACAAGCTTGAAACCCATTTCTTTCTTTGGTCTCTCGGCAATGGTAGATCATCAAGAGAGAGAAAACAAATTTTCAAATAAAAAAAGAAGAAGACCGACTTTTTGAAGGGTAATTTTTGGATTTTACAAATTTAATCAAATCAAACTTTATATTTAACCAATCAAAATTGAACATATATAAAGTTTAATCAAAGAAAAATATGTTATGTGTTCCAATTATATATCACCAGTTATCATACTAATTATGACAAATGGATAAGATATTTAATCTTTAATTATTTAATTATTTAACAATTAAATAACTAAATAATTAAATAACATCCATATATGTATTTTTATTTACATTAAATAACAAATACATATATTTATGGCATGTGTCAA
The DNA here is from genome assembly GCA_019454045.1 of Zanthoxylum bungeanum. Lineage (NCBI taxonomy): Eukaryota > Viridiplantae > Streptophyta > Magnoliopsida > Sapindales > Rutaceae > Zanthoxylum > Zanthoxylum bungeanum. The sequence continues at coordinate 34,822 of SKCR01043318.1, read as the reverse complement.
AATCTCATTTGAAGAATAATTAATGTGTATCTAATTGTATTATGTATCAAATACAAATACACAATAATTATAATCGGACAAAATCATCTAATACATGTGTTATCGTTTAACCGATTAAACGATCCAAATTAACTCATTTAATCTGATGAAGTATTATGAATAATCCGTATTATTCATATTGTGTTGCACAAATGCTCAACGAGTACACTTCATATTGTGAGACTCTCTAAATTTAGGTTTATCTGTCACGAAATCCAATTTTGTGTCCATAATTCACCCACTCATGGATTATGACGACCACATATAATCTTGTTAAACTATGCAAACCAAGGTCATTGCATACGTATAATCCCTCTGTCACAGGCTATCCATATTATACCTGGGATATAATATAAACCGGTGATATTAGAATTCATCACAACCCCAGATAACTGACTTAGTTACGACACATATTTAAGGCTAATAAAAGTTTAAATAAAATAAAAGACATAAAGTAAATGCTAAAATATAAATGATGGAAATTAAAAATGTAAATGTGCAATAAAAGAAAATGTTGGAGTTAAATGATCCACTTTTATCACTACTATTTTAGATATCTCTCTTAATCTAATATATTAATTTTGCGTGATATTTCCAACCTGCCAAATAGACGGTATTGTAGGCATTGCATTTTTGCATGTGAAACCCGATGATGATCCTCATTTGGAGGCACTATCCTTTAAGTCGCAGAAATCGCGGGAAACGGACGTCGGAAGGGAATAGTCAAGAATTGACGGTTTTGTCGGATTTAGTTCACGTGTTTAGCTTCGGGTTCGCTGTTGGATCTCCGTTTTAAAAAAAAAAAAAAATTTAACCTTAGCCCAAGCCCATTAAATCACATCCAAAGAAATAATTAATATATGTCACAAATTAAATTTAAATAATATAAGTAAATTAAAACCAATTAAATTCACAAATTAAAATTAATTAACTCACAAATGTAAACTAAATTGAAATTAAATAACTAATTAAATTAAATGTTAAATCTAAAAATCACAAACCACTTAAATTAATTAAATTAAATTCTAATTAAATTAATTCCAATTCAAATTAAATAAACAAATTAAATATTAATTAAACAATATACCAAATTAAATAGAATAATTAAAATCAAATACCAAGATTAAATAATTCACTTCCAAATTAAAATCAATCAAAATAAAATAATTCCTAATTTAATTAAAACACTCACCAAATTTAAGAAATTCCTACCCAAATTACAATTATCTCTTGCCTAAAATATTCCAATCATATACACATAATTCTAAATTGATTTATTTCCTAATTAAGCCATGCAAACCCTAATTGATAACTATATAAACATAACCTAAATAACCCTAAGACTCTGGAAGACAGGGCACAAACAAAAACAAAGCAAAAAAAACCTTAGCCAAGCAACAACTCTTCACAGCCTTCATATTCTTCACGAAAGCCAAGCAAACACTTCAACTCACACCACCATCACGCCAAAAACTAGCCTTCATCAGCCTCTCAATTCACGCCCAACCCTCTCCAATCAAACCACAACCTTCACGCATATACTACCTTTACTCACACCACCTTCACTCAAAGCCCACAACTTGCTCACACCTTCAACACGTCACAGCCTACAAGCCTCATCTTTGCCCATCAATAACTCCCTGCCTCACGTTGCAATTAAGCCACTAAACACAGCCCCCTTTGGCGCAACTTAAGCCACCTTCACAACCCCCCCTAATCCACGCCAAAAAAGCCCTAAATACACCCCTAAACCACCATAAAACCCCCTGCAAACAGCCCCTACCTGCATGCCAAAACAGCCCACCAAATCACCTCACTGCAGTTCAAAAAAAAACTGCATTATTTAACAACTGAAACTGCACCTTTTCCCACCACCAAAACAGCAGCTAATACCCTTAAAACAGTCCCCTAAACAAACACCAAAAACAGTGAACAAATACAACCGAAACAGTAACCAGAAACTGCAGTCCAAAACAGTAGGAAACGGCAGCGAAATAGCAGCAAAACGGAGTGAAAACAGCGAGCAAAACAGCGAAACAGCGAGGTAAAACGCAAACCAGTGAACCAGAAAAGTTGCGGAGTGATAGCCCTTCCGACGGTTGTGAACGCGAGTCCGGAAGACGACTTAAAAGGTTAGACCTGAGGGTACCTTTCACATTTGTTTTCTTTTTTATTATTTATTCGATTTTTATTGATTCTTTTAATTGTGTTTTAAATTATTTATTGAATATTGTTTGCATGTGATGTGTGTTGTGGCCATTGATTAAATTGGAAAATATGTCGGCTCTCGTGGTATATAGGATGGAAACCCAGACGTAAATTCCGTAGCCGATTCCGAATGGACGGTAGTGCGGTCTGTACTTGGGATACAACTCCACGTACCACTTGAGTAAACGACGCATATTTCGCTTTATGTTATTTTGATTATTCGCACTTTATTATTCCGTCTTTTAATTTCCGCATGTTATTTATTTATGTTATGATGCGGTCGAGCGCATGGGCTTAGTGAGTTAGTCCAAAGGTCCCCTCTTTGAGAGACGAAGAGCCTAAAAGGCCACCTTTGTGACACTACTTCACCGCGCCGGACGAAGTGTGTTTGGGTTGAATGTACGTTCAATCGGGCATATGAAGTCCTACACTTTTATTGTCTTTATTTCATGTATTGTGATGTGACGCGCATGGGCTTAGTGAGTTAGTCCAAAGGTCCCCTCTTTGAGAGATGAAGAGCCTAAAAGGCCACCTTTGTGACACTACTTCGCCGCGCCGGACGAAGTGTGTTTGGGTTGAATGTACGTTCAATCGGGCATATGAAGTCCTACACTTTTATTGTCTTTATTTCATGTATTGTGATGTGACGCGCATGGGCTTAGTATGTTGGTCTAAAGGTCCTCTCCTTGAGAGACAAAGAGCCCCAAAAGGCCACCTTTACGGCAGTACTTCGCCGCGCCTCTTTTATTTAGTCATTCGCTTCATAATGTCTTTTTGAAAATTCATGCATCATATTGCATTGCGCATGGGCTTATCAAGTGAGATCAAAGGTACTCCACTTTGAGGGATGAAAATGCTTAAAAGCTACCTTTGCTACAATGATTTGCCGCGCCCCTTAATCTGTTGTTATGTACGAGAAGTCATATATTCATATGTTCATGTATGTGTCATGTTGTTTACTGCATTTTGGAGGTCACTGCTGTGAACCGTTCGAACGCGTTCTGAAACGCCGCACGAACGCATGTTTTCTGTCTGGTCCCGTTCGAACGCGTTATCAAACGCTATACGGACGCGAACCTTCTGTTTACCGTTCGAACGCGTTTACGAACGCCGCACGAACACATGTTTTCTGTCTGGTCTCGTTCGAACGCGTTATCAAACGCCATACGAACGCGAACCTTCTGTTTACCGTTCGAACGCGTTTACGAACGCTACACGAACGCGAACACACTGAAATGAGACACTTTCATCACATGCCATGTATGATTGCTTCTTAGGTGATTTTTCTTATGAAACCCTATATGGTCATTCTTATCTTTGTACACATCATAATGAAAAGCATGTTTATTCCATTGGTTGCATCATTTACCTTAGTCTTGGTTTAACTTATTACAATTCATATATCTATGTCATGATAGCATTTGAGTATTATTTCTTGTGGTATATCGGATGGAAACCCAGACATAAATTCCGTAGCCGATTCCGAATGGACGGTAGTGCGGTCTGTACTTGGGATACAATTCCACGTACCACTTGGAAAAGTGCCCATATGTGTGCTTGTATGGTTAATATGTGTTCTTGCGTTTCCAAGAATACAACATGCCAATGAAATTGTCCGTTTGTTGATTTAATGTACTTCTAAACATGCAATCTTATATGTGAAATACATGTATATTTAGGCGCATATTTTATTTTATAAATGTGAACTTAGAAGCATGATACCCTTAGAAATAAGTGTTACTTCAGCCTGATTAAGTTATTACATAAATCCTTTCATTACAAGTGACATAAGTAAGGGACCATTCCGAACCCAACGGTTTGAGGTCTTCCCTTGTGAGGGGTGAGTGCGGCCTTAAATCTCATCTTCCCCCGGTTCACACCGGGTGGCGACTCCATATTATTCTCCGGTTTAGTCCCCCGTGGCTACTCCGTACTCCCGACTAGGCCGCGAGCCTAGGACAGCGTGCGTCGCCCAGTTTTCCTGTGTCCCCACAGTCTGGCGACTCCACTGGGGATAGAGATTTGGCCCCGAAATATTGTCTTGTAATGTTTGGATTTATGTTTTAATTGACCATGTCTATAGTGGATAAAGTGAGGGTTTAATCAAGGGCACTTTGAGGCTAGGTAATGGTTTGGTGTCTTCCTTCACTCACTACCTTTCTAGAAGGAAAAGCTGTGAGGACACCTATATGGCCATCTACTCGTAGCCTTTGTGATGGACTAATTTGGAAGACTCGTTGTTTATTCCTGACACCAAGCGATAAGAGCCTAAGAGGCTTTGGGTACTTAAGTGAGCCTCGCTCCACCTTCCCTCTGGGGGATCTACAACGGGAAATCCATTTGACAGTCCGTCACACACCATAGCTCATTGGCACGTACCTTAGTGTATAAAAAAGGGTGCGCTCACTTGGTTGCTCGAACCCTTGAGTGGGGAGACCTAGTTGTGGGCCATCCTTCGCCGGTGAGAGCCTTTGTCTATACTCTTGCTAACCCACCCATAGACCGGTTTGTATGGTTAAAATAACAATTATTTCCTTGAGTATGTGCTTATGGACCATCCTCATTTGGATGCGGTTGGACTATTGTCAGAAATGCGGGCTTGCTGGGCCATTTAAACTGGGGCAAGTTCGTACCGTATGACTATTAGGCCCAAAGCTTCTGAAATATTGATGGGCCATTATGTAAAAATTGTTATGTATGTTTGCATTATCTCTCTTCTATGCTTGTGTTTGGGAACATCATCGTTTGGATTCATTTGGACTATTTGTCATAAGATATGGGCTTGTTGGGCCATTTAAACTGGGACAAGAACGTGTTTATGACAATTGGGCCGAAGGCTTCTAAGTGTTGATGAGCCACCTTGTGCTTGTGTTCGGAATGTTACCATTTGGATTTAGTTGGGCTCCTTGCCATGAGACGTGAACTTGTTGGGCCATTTAAACTGGGATGAGTTCACTCCTATGACAATTAGCCCGAAAGCTTCTAAAATGATAACAGGCCGATTTGTGTGAAAATTTTAATTGATTTAGTATGTTATATATGTTACATGCATCTCATGCACCTCATGCATACATACATCATGCTAACCATTGTGTTCTAAAAGCCATCATAGACTCCCGTTGGGTTAGGGAAGAGGGAAGACTCACCAAAAGACCGGTAACAGACAAGTACTATCCGATAATGAGGTATCCCGGATAGATCAGTTGGAAAATGGTTTGGCCAAGATTACCGAACAGTTGCAAGCCTTGACTGTTGCCATGACAAATATGGCTGTGCCCCGTGCTGGGGGAAACTCTGAGAATGTAAGACGTGAGGAGACTCCGAATGGATTGGGGGATGACATCCCCGCTTTTGATGATGATATGGTTGATTATACCACTGGGAGAAAAGTTGGGTCTCAGGCAGAATTGCAGAAACTCCGTGACCAGATAAAGTCTGTTACCCGTAAGATGAAGGGTAAGGATGAAGACTTACTAGACTATGAGGCGATGACCTTTGAGGAACAGTTGCCTGCTCAGTTCAGAATGCCCGACATGGCCAAGTTTAATGGGAATGGAGACTCGAGAGTCCACCTGCAGCAATATGTCTCAGTCATGAGTTCAGTGGGCCTATCACAGCGCCAAGTCCAAAAGATGTTTGGGATGTCACTCGAGGGGGCACCTGTGTGGTTGGTATCATAGCCTTGAGAAGAAGGTTAAGGAAGATTGGAGGGAACTAGCTGATGCTTTTCTGAAGCAGTATGTTACAGACTTAGAGATTGACTTGTCACTCCGAGATTTGGAGAACACTAAGCAGAAGCCGGAAGAAAGCTTCAAGGAGTATGTAGATCGCTGGAGAAGCCAGCTTTTGAAAATGCAGACTCGGCCCTCAGAGAAGGACCAAATCAAAATGATCATCAAGGGTACTAAGCCCTCTATTTATAGTAAGCTGATGAGGATGACTTCGATGATTTCTGATTTTCGACAGTTGAGGGAAACTGTCATGGATATAGAAGAAGAAGAAGCTGAGAACAGAAAGATCTATGGCCATAATAGGAGGACTTTTGGGGGGCATTCTGAGGCCAAGCCCGCTGCGGCCGAAGTCGCTGCCATCAGAAACAGACAATTCTCCAACCTTGGTAGACCTTTGTCAGAGGTATTTGAAAAGTTACAGGGACAAGGAATCTTGAAACCCTTAGAAGGCAAGTCACTTCCACACCCCCCACCACCACACATAAATGTGAACCTTTATTGTCACTTCCACCAGCTACATGGCCATGACACCGACAACTGCACCCGCCTCAGGCATGAAATTCAAGATCTCATAGATTCCCATAAAATACCCAACCCATGAAAAGAAACCCCCAACCACCAAGCTTCTTACATGGATGACAGTGAAGAACCATAGGCCGAGGAAGAAGGCAGTGCTGCGGATGATGGAGATGTTCCTCATAGTCTATTTGATCCAGTTTTTTTTAAAAAAAGACATTGATTTTGTTACTTGTTCGAACTCTTTTCCTCAACGATAATAAAGACGTTCATTTCGCTGAAACTCTTCTACAATATGAGTATATTTGAGAAAAGTATTCAACCTTGGTACTATGGAATCCAGTGATGGACACATGGAACCTTCGAAATAAGCAAACAGAAAAGATAAGATAGACATTCAGAAATTGGGAAATAAAGGCAGTGAAAATGTCAGACTTGGAGGGGAATTAGTTCACCGAGCCGATCAACGTAGACAGATTGAAGCAGTAGCTTGCCTGAAGAAAAGAAGACTAAGCAGTCATCAAGAAAATTGACGGAAGACCTAACCCGACGGGATAAGAACATTCATACATGCATACACGTAACACATTTTGCATCCTTTCGTGTTTGTTCTGTTTTGTATTCACAGGTTTTGAAGAAAAAAAAAAAAGAAAAGTGGCAAAGACAAGCCAAACAGAAGCAGTAACAGTACAATGTCAGCAGTCTTCAGGAATGAATCACATGGGTGAGGCCCATATGAGCAGTATCAGTCTGTGGGAGAGGCCCATATCGGTAGCAATTAGGGCCGAGGCCCACTTCATTATCAGCATTGACCGGGTATGGCATTCTGGGGCCAATGCCCACTTCAGTATCAGCATTTCGGGTATGGCATTCTGGGGGCGAGGCCCATACTACATCAGATCAGCATTGCCGGGTATGGCATTCTGGGGGCGAGGCCCGCATCACATCAGATCAGTTCCGCCGAGAATGGCACTCCGAGAATGGAGATATAGTCCGGGAATGGACAGCTCGAGAATGAGCAAGCCGAGAATGGCACTCCGAGAATGGAGATATAGTCCGGGAATGGACAGCTCGAGAATGAGCACGCCGAGAATGGCACTCCGAGAATGGAGATATAGTCCAGGAATGGACAGCTCGAGAATGAGCACGCCGAGAATGGCACTCCGGTAATGAAAGTACAGTTCAGGAATGAACAAGCCGGGAATGGCACTCCAAGAATGGAAGCACAGCTCGAGAATGAGCACGCCGAGAATGGAAGCATAGTTCGAGAATGAACACCTCACAGTAAAGGTTCGGGAATGGACCAACTCACAGTAACAGTTCAAGAATGAACACCTCACAATAACGGTTCGGGAATGAACCATCTCATAGTAACGGTTCGGGAATGGACCAACTCACAGTAACGGTTCGGGAATGGACCACCTTACAGTAACAGTTCAGGAATGTACATCTCACGGTAACAGTTCGGGAATGAACACCTCACAGTAACGGTTCGGGAATGGACCAACTCACAGTAACGGTTCAGGAATGGACACCTCACGATAACAGTTCGGGAATGGACACCTCACGGTAACAGTTCGGGAATGAACACCTCACAGTAACGGTTCGGGAATGGACCAACTCACAGTAACGGTTCGAGAATGGACCACCTTACAGTAACGGTTCGGGAATGGACCACATCACAACACGGTTCGGGAATGAACATGGGTCGCAGCACCTCACCACCCAAATCAACTCAAACACGTGGAAAGTCAAGTGGCAGTTGGCTAGCCAGGTAAGTAAAAATGCATTGCATAGACTTTGATAGGATTGTCACTGTCACACACTGCACAAGTCCCATCAAAGTGGGGGCGACTGTAGGCATTGCATTTTTGCATGTGAAACCCGACGATGAGCCTCATTTGGAGGCACTATCTTTTAAGTCGCAGAAATCGCGGGAAACGGACGTCGGAAGGGAATAGTCAAGAATTGACGGTTTTGTCGGATTTAGTTCACGTGTTTAGCTTCGGGTTCGCTGTTGGATCTCCGTTTTAAAAAAAAAAAAAACTTAACCTTACCCAAGCCCATTAAATCACATCCAAAGATAATTAATATATGTCACAAATTAAATTAAATAATTAAGTAAATTAAAACCAATTAAATTCACAAATTAAAATTAATTAACTCACAAATGTAAACTAAATTGAAATTAAATAACTAATTAAATTAAATGTTAACTCTAAAAATCACAAACCAATTAAATTAATTAAATTAAATTCTAATAAATTAATTCCAATTCAAATTAAATAAACAAATTAAATATTAATTAAACAATATACCAAATTAAATAGAATAATTAAAATCAAATACCAAGATTAAATAATTCACTTCCAAATTAAAATCAATCAAAATAAAATAATTCCTAATTTAATTAAAACACTCACCAAATTTAAGAAATTCCTACCCAAATTACAATTATCTCTTGCCTAAAATATTCCAATCATATACACATAATTCTAAATTGATTTATTTCCTAATTAAGCCATGCAAACCCTAATTGATAACTATATAAACATAACCTAAATAACCCTAAGACTCTGGAAGACAGGCACAAACAAAAACAAAGCAAAAAAAACCTTAGCCAAGCAACAACTCTTCACAGCCTTCATATTCTTCACGAAAGCCAAGCAAACACTTCAACTCACCCCACCATCACGCCAAAAACTAGCCTTCATCAGCCTCTCAATTCACGCCCAACCCTCTCCAATCAAACCACAACCTTCACGCATATACTACCTTTACTCACCACCTTCACTCAAAGCCCACAACTTGCTCACACCTTCAACACGTCACAGCCTACAAGCCTCATCTTTGCCCATCAATAACTCCCTGCCTCACGTTGCAATTAAGCCACTAAACACAGCCCCCTTTGGCGCAACTTAAGCCACCTTCACAACCCCCCTAATCCACGCCAAAAAAGCCCTAAATAAACACCCCTAAACCACCATAAAACCCCTGCAAACAGCCCTACCTGCATGCCAAAACAGCCCACCAAATCACCTCACTGCAGTTCAAAAAAAAACTGCATTATTTAACAACTGAAACTGCACCTTTTCCCACCACCAAAACAGCAGCTAATACCCTTAAAACAGTCCCCTAAACAAACACCAAAAACAGTGAACAAATACAACCGAAACAGTAACCAGAAACTGCAGTCCAAAACAGTAGGAAACGGCAGCGAAATAGCAGCAAAACGGAGGAGTGAAAACAGCGAGCAAAACAGCGAAACAGCGAGGTAAAACGCAAACCAGTGAACCAGAAAAGTTGCGGAGTGATAGCCCTTCCGACGGTTGTGAACGCGAGTCCGGAAGACGACTTAAAAGGTTAGACCTGAGGGTACCTTTCACATTGTTTTCTTTTTATTATTTATTCGATTTTTATTGATTCTTTTAATTGTGTTTTAAATTATTTATTGAATATTGTTTGCATGTGATGTGTGTTGTGGCCATTGATTAAAATGGAAAATATGTCGGCTCTCGTGGTATATAGGATGGAAACCCAGACGTAAATTCCGTAGCCGATTCCGAATGGACGGTAGTGCGGTCTGTACTTGGGATACAACTCCACGTACCACTTGAGTAAACGACGCATATTTCGCTTTATGTTATTTTGATTATTCGCACTTTATTATTCCGTCTTTTAATCTCCGCATGTTATTTATTTATGTTATGATGCGGTCGAGCGCATAGGCTTAGTGAGTTAGTCCAAAGGTCCCCTCTTTGAGAGACGAAGAGCCTAAAAGGCCACCTTTGTGACACTACTTCGCCGCGCCGGACGAAGTGTGTTTGGGTTGAATGTACGTTCAATCGGGCATATGAAGTCCTACACTTTTATTGTCTTTATTTCATGTATTGTGATGTGACGCGCATGGGCTTAGTGAGTTAGTCCAAAGGTCCCCTCTTTGAGAGATGAAGAGCCTAAAAGGCCACCTTTGTGACACTACTTCGCCGCGCCGGACGAAGTGTGTTTGGGTTGAATGTACGTTCAATCGGGCATATGAAGTCCTACACTTTTATTGTCTTTATTTCATGTATTGTGATGTGACGCGCATGGGCTTAGTATGTTGGTCTAAAGGTCCTCTCCTTGAGAGACAAAGAGCCCCAAAAGGCCACCTTTACGGCAGTACTTCGCCGCGCCTCTTTTATTTAGTCATTCGCTTCATAATGTCTTTTTGAAAATTCATGCATCATATTGCATTGCGCATGGGCTTATCAAGTGAGATCAAAGGTACTCCACTTTGAGGGATGAAAATGCTTAAAAGCTACCTTTGCTACAATGATTTGCCGCGCCCCTTAATCTGTTGTTATGTACGAGAAGTCATATATTCATATGTTCATGTATGTGTCATGTTGTTTACTGCATTTTGGAGGTCACTGCTGTGAACCGTTCGAACGCGTTCTGAAACGCCGCACGAACGCATGTTTTCTGTCTGGTCCCGTTCGAACGCGTTATCAAACGCTATACGGACGCGAACCTTCTGTTTACCGTTCGAACGCGTTTACGAACGCCGCACGAACACATGTTTTCTGTCTGGTCTCGTTCGAACGCGTTATCAAACGCCATACGAACGCGAACCTTCTGTTTACCGTTCGAACGCGTTTACGAACGCTACACGAACGCGAACACACTGAAATGAGACACTTTCATCACATGCCATGTATGATTGCTTCTTAGGTGATTTTTCTTATGAAACCCTATATGGTCATTCTTATCTTTGTACACATCATAATGAAAAGCATGTTTATTCCATTGGTTGCATCATTTACCTTAGTCTTGGTTTAACTTATTACAATTCATATATCTATGTCATGATAGCATTTGAGTATTATTTCTTGTGGTATATCGGATGGAAACCCAGACATAAATTCCGTAGCCGATTCCGAATGGACGGTAGTGCGGTCTGTACTTGGGATACAATTCCACGTACCACTTGGAAAAGTGCCCATATGTGTGCTTGTATGGTTAATATGTGTGCTTGCGTTTCCAAGAATACAACATGCCAATGAAATTGTCCGTTTGTTGATTTAATGTACTTCTAAACATGCAATCTTATATGTGAAATACATGTATATTTAGGAGCATATTTTATTTTATAAATGTGAACTTAGAAGCATGATACCCTTAGAAATAAGTGTTACTTCAGCCTGATTAAGTTATTACATAAATCCTTTCATTACAAGTGACATAAGTAAGGGACCATTCCGAACCCAACGGTTTAAGGTCTTCCCTTGCGAGGGGTGAGTGCGGCTTTAAATCTCATCTTCCCAGTTCACACCGGGTGGCGACTCCATATTATTCTCCGGTTTAGTCCCCCGTGGCTACTCCGTACTCCCGACTAGGCCGCGAGTCTAGGACAGCGTGCGTCGCCCAGTTTTCCCGTGTCCCCACAGGTATCCTGATTAAGTCAAATTTATATTTAATTACCAACCGATCAATCAGGCGGTATCCAGTTTAGTCAGGTTAAAACCAATTTCAATAATTACCAATCGACCAATCAGGCGGTATCCTCATTTAGTTAGTTTTTAACTAGTTTATATATTATAATTAAGGGACATTAATCTAAATATTAGTAATAAAAGCTTTACATTTTACCCCAGTAAGGGGGAGTTACCTCATCATTACTGAAAAGTGAAAACTGAAAAGTAAAGAAAGGAAATTATTGTGCGTAAAAGTAAATTGCAGAAAGTAAAGACTGAAAAGTAAAGAAAAGAAAGTGCAAATGCGAAAATTAATTACTGAAAGCTGTAAATAAACAAAAAATATACAATCTTCTTAGTATTATTAAGGAATTACATAGAAGAAAGTATGAAATGAATTCTGAAATCGAGCTCAATTTATAGGCATCTCCGGACTTCGAGCTTCGCGACGCGCCGTTGATTGCTGCCATGTATCGCTGGCTTCGCGGAGATGGTGACACGCGTACGCGACTGAATGATTATCTCAATAATTGTGCTGATGTGGCGACCACTGAATTATTGTGCTGACGTCATTGATGACGTATGTGCTGATGTGGCGATGATGATTGTCGGCAGCATGTGATGATGACACGTGTCTGACGTACGTTAGCATAATTTGTTGTGATGTTGACACTTGGTAGGCGCATGTTAGCAAGTGCGCATGATAGCAAACTTCTCTGATTGTGACACGTGACCGACATATTTTAGCAGGATCTGGCGCACGTTAGCGGTCGCGACGCAGAGAGGCTGCGCGTCGCGACGCCCAAAAGATGATTTTGCCCTTTTGTCTGTTTTTCACTGTTTTGGCCCTGATTTGATTCCATTTAGTCCTGAAACATTATTTATCCATAAAATAATACAAAACACATTAAAATATTCACAGAACTCAAGAAACTATACAAAATATTAAGTTAAAGGAGTGAGAAATAGTGATCTATTTACCACTCATCACACCCCCAAACCTAACATTTTGCTAGTCCTCGAGCAAAACAACAAAATAAAATAACATAAACATCTTTGAAATAAAATTAAGCTAAGCCACTTTTGTAGGGATCACAGTTGCATTTAGTGTATATAACAAGCCTTTAAACCCCTAAACGTCCCTAGTGGACGAGTTGTAGTCTCGTGAGGGCTTACAGCAACGATACTCACAAACGTCAATCTAATACTAATGCACACAAAAGCAAAAAGACAAGAAAAAAGAGAATAAACGAGTTAGTGACTAAACATGTGAAACTTCTTATCCAAGTTAGTAGTTGTTTTCTTTCTTTCTAAATTACCGAATAAGTAAATTCTCCGATTATTTATACTATTCTCCATACACACAGCTAACAAGGTATTAATCAACTTATTGTACCCACAATATTCATAAGTGTAGTTTAAAAGAAAGTAATATTTTTGTCCTAAAGTTATATCAGACTTCACACCTTTTTTTTAGCAATGAAATATTTTTTTGATTTTTTCAATTTTTTTTATTTATATACAATATCTTACATCCATGTAACGAGCTTTGGGCCACTGACTCCCAAACCAGTTGGCTTTAGGGCACCAGGTGTTAATACACCCCTACGGACTTAATTATTCGGATTTCCGATATAAATATATTTTTTTACAACATCTTCAATTCATGTAGCGAGCTTTGGGTCAGTAACTCCCAAACCAGTTGGATTTAGGGCACTAGGTGTTAAAACATCCATGCGGACTTAATAACTCGGATTTCAGACGTTTTTTTTTATCCCATCTCTTTTTTTAGATGTTTCTTCTAATTAAACTAGAGCACTGAATATTACAAACTTTTCAATTACAGCTCATGTCTGTATGTTACCATGCAAGTTGATAATACCTGTCAACTAAGCATATGAAGATCCATTTTAATCAATTTTATGGAGAATTCACAAATTAAATAATTCAAAAGGAAATAAACAAAAATTAACTTGTTACAAAATAGGTTGAGATACGTCTCAGGAGTGGAAATTCCTTACACAGCTATCTCATACCAATTTCACCTGATTAATCAAGTTAAAAAAACACAAAAACACAAAACGTTTTTTAATTTTTGTAAATTTTTTAATTTTTTTGAAAATTTTTGACTAAAAAATCAAATAAAAATAACACAATAAAAATAAGATACTAGTCAACTATTCCCCTCCCCCAAACCTAAATGAGACATTATCTCCAATGTCTTAAAAAGTAGAAGAAGAGTTTAGAAAATAGTACCTGGTTAGCTGAAATTCTACATCTAAAATGAAAATTAAAGGTTAAGATCCAGATTTATCCGACGCTTTTTACCACGATCATTATCGGACCAGATTATCTTTGAAATGATAGGTTCAATTTGTGGTTCAAAGGCTAAAAATTGGTCAATTAAATCATTGGCAGTTCTGGCAGTGAAGAAGAGATCTTTTACAGGTTTTGACACGAACCCATTTCTCCGGGCATCATCAAGAAACACACAAAGAAAATCATAAAATCCATCAGCATTAAACAGTCCAATCGGTTTTTGGTATATGTTCAAGTTCGCCCAAGATAGTACTGTAAAAATGTCCTCCATCGTACCCAAGCCACATGGCAAAACAATAAAAGCATCATCACGGTTAAACATTTTCACTAGTCGTTCAGACAAACCTGGTACGATCAGTTCTTCTCATTTTGATGGTCCTATAAGATTCGCCTCCGCCAAAGTTTTTGGGATGATTCCCAAAACTTGACTATCTTCTTCCTGTACAGCCCTTGAAACGATCCACATTCGTCCAAGATTGTCATCGCCATATACTAAGTGCATATTCCTTTCAGCTATGACTCTACCCAATTCATGTGTTGCCGCTATAAATTTTGGTTTAGAACCAACACTAGTACCGCAAAACACACTTATGTTTACAACTCGTCTTCTTGAAGTAGCTTCCATTTTTATTTATCAACTTTGGATGTCTTCAAGAGTGGAATGATTAGTTGAATTTATAACACCTGAAAAAGGGTGAGTAATAATAGCACTAGTACCTTCCAGATGACAATTATTAGTTAAACTGTGAAATAAAAAAAGTCTGGATCCTGTCGGAGAAAATAACATAAAATAACAAAACAAATCACAATTATTAGTTAAAGACAAAAAAGAAAATAATATTTACATGAAGTAACAGCTTGAATGACGTTTATGTGTTAGAGACAAGCTTCCCATCCAATTTTCTTATAAATTGGCAAACATGGTCTTTTAAAGTCAGATTCCCGAGACTGTATTGTTGTCTTTCTTTTCGGAATTGTGTATATAACATGTGAATTGCATGATGCACATATCCACTAGAAGCGTCTCAAGAGTCTTAGATATGTCATCCAAAGACTCTTTACTAAAGACATCCCTAATAAATTTAATTTTATCTTCACAGTTATCAGACATCATTCCTAAAGAACGACAACGAGTATTACATGTCATACGAGCACATTTATAGCAAACACCCATTCTTTTAGCTCTTCTCTTTTTAGTATAAGTGCTTCTTCCTAAACCAGGCAGATACGAAACAAAAGAGTCAGATGACGCACCTGCTAATCGGACTCGTGCTTCAATAATTCATAAAATGTCATTATGAATACCTTTGATCATCAGCAGTCTCATTCGTTCCAAGCGAGCTTTGTAAACTTTCATCAGAGAGTTTTGAAGGAGAGAAGGAAATTGCTTGTGAAGATTTGCAAGAATTGTTCCATCCTGAAATGTGACTTTACCTACACAAATTAAACACACAAGAATAAAACACACCAAATCACAATATATACACAAATTGCATGGGTTGCCTCCCAGCTAGCGCTAAGTTTAAAGTCGTCAGCTAAACATGACTGCCCGAACGTTACGCTGGATCTGAAAATGTGACACTTTCTTTTTGTCGCTCGAATGATTCTCCCCAGTAGTGCTTGATTGACACGCTTGTTTTTAACCTTGAATATTTTGTTGGAGTTGGGATCATGTAACTCAACGACTTTATCTGGTAAAACTTTGGAGATTAAGAATTGACATGATCACCGTGATTTTGGCCTCCATGGGAAGAGTTTCAACCTTGATTTGTTTAACAGTACCCTCTGCCCTGGTTCTAGTTGTATTGGCACTAACTTCTATTCATGTCTCTTCTTGGCCTTTTCTTTGTATAGTTCGGCATTCTCAAAATGTTGTATATGAAATTCCTCCAATTCATTGAGCTGGTGGAACTGTTTCTCTTCGGTTGCTTGTAATGCAAGAATAGACTTCTTCAGTGTGCATTATATTTTATCTTCAGGCTCCACAGACTGTTGACATGCTTTAAGTTTGTCAGTAGAACTTTGCATTGCATTGGAGTTCTGGATGGTACTATGTATCACATCAAGTCTGAAACATTCCTCATTCTTTTCGTCATCCGGGAAATTCATGGCTTTGAAAACATTGAATGTTACTTCTTGGTCATGTACCCTCATGGTTAGTTCTCATTTTTGTACATCAATAATGTTTCGTCATGTAGCCAAGAATGGTCTCCCGATGATGATCGGCACGTCTTCATCTTCTTCCATATCAATGACAATAAAATCTGTTGGGAAAATAAATTTATCAAACTTGACCAGCACATCCTCGACTACACCTCTCGGAAATACGAGCGTTCTATCAGCAAGTTGCAGAGAGGCTGAGATGAGCATTGTTTCTCCAATCTGTAATTTCCTGAAAATAGAAAAAGACATCAAGTTAACAATTGCACATAGATCACACAAATCTGTTGATTTATGTACCACTTTTTAAAATGATGGCATGACATTGCTTCTTCCTCATGTTCCTTGGATTTGGTTCTGTGTTGCTAGGAATGGTACCTGTCGGTCTGTAACTCTGAGCATTGGCCAGTTATCCAATTTGATTTTCCAGTGCTTTTATAGATGCAGATTGGCTTTGAAACATAACATAATATTTTTTTAACTGGGCCAGCACTTTCGCTATTATTGGTTCTTTTTCATGTTTCTGGCTTTGTTGTTGGAATCCTAGTGGTGGATTGTTCCTTTGTCCTGAATTGTTGCTTCATGTGAAATTGGGATGATTCATCCACCTGGATTGTAGGTGTTGAAATATGGATTGTTCTTCTGTCTGTTGAAATTGTTGACATAATTTACCGTTTCTTTATGTTGGTTTGGCTTTGGTGCTCCTTCATATGGTAAACTTGTAGATCCAGTATTGCCTTGCATGCTAAAAGTTTCCATGAATTTGCATATCTGATCCAGCTTGGCGTTTACTGCTGTGCTGGCTCCAACTTCATAAATTCCAGGAATTCTTTGGATCATGCTTCATTCTGTTGACCACAAGGAATTGTTGTTGGCCATTTCTTCAATTAAGTCCCAGACCTGATATTCTCATTTTGCCATTAAAGCTCCTCCAGCAACAGCATCAATTGTGGTTCTCATTATTCCAGAAAGTCCAAAATAGAATGTTTGGACTTGTAGCCACTTTGCAATCTCATGGTGAAGACATTTTCTGAGTAAATCCTTGTACATTTCCCAAGCTTCGCAGAGGGATTCTGAGTCTTGTTACACAAAGGATGTGATGTCATTCCTCAGCTTTGCTGTTCTGGCTGGTGGAAAGTACTTTGCAAGGAATTTTATAGCTAAAGTGTTTCAAGTTGTGATGGAACCTGCTGGTAGTGAATGTAGTCAAGCCATAGCTCTGTCTTTCAAGGAATATGGAAAACATGCAGTCTCATTGCTTCTTCAGCTGCTCGGTTGTAATTGAAAGTGCCGCAAACTTCCAAGAAGTTGCTGATGTGGGCATTAGGATCTTCAGTTGCATTCCCCCCAAACTGAACTGACTGCTGTATAATCTGAATACATGTTTTGATGTCACACGCATTTGCTGGTAAATGAGGAAGTACAATACAGGAAATGAAGCCGTCAATCACCGAAATAGTTCTGTCTTGAATGAGAATTGGTGGTGCAACCTCCAAAAGTTCAGGTTCCATGTTGATTAGTGCTTCTTGGCCTTCTCGTCTTTCCCTTCTCAACTGTCTGATGGTTTTTTCAATTTCAGGGTCAAACAGACAGATTTCAAAGCTTCTGGTTCGTCTCATGTAGTGTCTGAGAACCTGAAACACAAGAAAACAAAAACAATAAGTAAAAAGAAATTAGATACAAGTAAATGTATCTAACCTCAAAACTAATAGTGAAAGATAAATAAGTCCCCGACAACGGCGCCAAAAACTTGACCGATGTGTAATCACACGCGAATAACGCAAGCGCATGTATCGTTCAAGTAGTATAAAAAGTATCGATCCCACGTGAACTTAATACATAAGCTATTAATTTATGAAACCAAATTTTTACGAGTATCTAATGGAATGATTGTTTTATTGAATGATAACTTTAAACTTATAACAATTAAATAAAATTGTGCGGAAGTAAATTGATGAAAATTCAAGATTATTAAACTATCTGGGGTTGTGATGAATTCCAATATCATTGATTTATAAGAGGTTATTTTATAGTTTGGGTAATATAAAAGTTTACTTATTAAGTATTAAGCTTAATGCTTCTTGTTAACTGGCCATTAATAAGATTGATCTGGTAAACTTAAAATAAACTTGACAAATGAATTTTAGGTTTCAACCTTAGACTTAATAGCCCACGATCTTCCTTAAGGATAGATAACCCCTTAATAGATTTCCTTACATGATAGACATATACTTGTCGGGCGGGGGTAGCCACAATTGAAACTTAATCTTAACGAATTCAGGTAACTTGGTTGACATAGACATATGATTAATTGGGTTATACTGGGTATTTACATCTGACCATCGACAAAGGCTTTTGCATAATTTCGTGTTCCAGGTTAGTAAACCAATATATTACACAAACATAAGATAACCACTTCATCTTTAAAAGATATTGGGAAGATTCACAACCCTGGATAGTTTAATAATCTTGAATTTTCATCAATTTACTTTCGCACAATTTTATTTACCTATTCTAAGTGTAAAGTCACAATTCAATCAAACAATCATTCCATTAGATACTCGTAAAAATTTGGCTTCATAAATTAATAGCTCAGGTATTAAGTCCTCGTAGGATCGATACTTTTTATGCTACTTGAACGATACGTGCGCTTGCGTTATACTTGTGTGATTACGCACCGGTCAATTTTCTTCTTCCGCAATGGACTTAATATTGTAGCATCATCTTTTGTAACGATAAAGACTGGTAAGCCCATCAGTCCACACAGTTGTCCATGTAACAATGGGTGCAAGCTGTTTAAAGGTCATGCCTTTATCTGGCATGACCCGAATATTTTTATGAAACTTGTTAAGACATAAAGAGGATGGGGTGCAAGCTGTTTACAGGACCTTACATAAAATGTTAAATTGCTTGTGGAAACAGAGAATATTTTTTTTGAAACGTTGGAAACCCCACGGCCAAACCATCTGACCCGAGCTTAAACAGAGCAGTTAAAACCCCCGACTGTCCCAGACTTTTACAAGAAACGTATCTCATAGATTCGAACCCATGACTTGAAAAATAGATTCTAAATCTTACACCATCAAGAAATGCTAGTACCTTACCTTAGTGTTTTGTCTACAGTACTACCTACATGTGATTACATGTGATTAAACGAGAAAAGGTCGTAGGTCATACCCAGCACACAAAGCTCCTACTAAAACAAGTCTGGGAAAGGTCCTGATATGCTCAGCATTGTTGTGATTAAAAGAAAGTGCATTGAGAAAATCCAAGTCTTATTTTTCAGCTATTGCTACTGTAAATGGCAGGTCTAAGATAAAAAAAAAAAGGGTATATTTTTAGGTTTGAGCTTATATTATGCTGGCCTGGAAAATCTCCAGTTCTATAACACTCCGATATTCGAAAATTAATGTGATTCTTGTGTTTCATAAACTCACAAACAATTATCAATAAGCAGCAACTATAATAATGTCAATTGTTTACTAATTTGTTGTCAAATGATTTATTTTCTCTACTGACTGAACAATAACATGATTTCTCTTTAATGGATCAAAGAATGAAGTTGTATTTACAGAAACGATAGCCATCAATATGAAACTGAACATGGAAAATTGGCATTACATGTCTGATTCTGTAGTGGTGCTGTTTCTTCCCCTTAGAAACCGTGGTGCAGATATGCCGATGGATTGCGAGCTCTCAGCAAACATGTACAGACAGAACAAGCATAATCCTGTTTTGATTGAAAGAAAGAGAGAGAGAGAGAGAGATGAGAACAAGGTTTAAAATTAAATATGGTATATTCAGAAATAAAAAAAAATACATGCCAACAAACTATATGAACTATATATGTAGGTATATATGATTACTTAGCACAATGTTCTTGAGAACAAGATAAGAGTCCGATGTGTTGGACTTATATTATTAGTTTGAATAAACGAGGCCATCAGTCATCTCATGCTGCAACTAAATTTGATAGAAAGCAGTGATGTTAGCTTCTTGTGTCAAGTGCTCCAAATTTTATCACACAACTTTCCAGATGTGACAACCATAAATGGATGCTATCATCAATGTACACACACACAGAGAGAGAGAGAGAGACTTAGAAATAGCATTACGTTCAATCAAACAGAAGAAAATTAAGGCACTTCACTTGTAAAATATTTCAGTTGCATCAAAGGAAAAATGGTGTCCATGGCATACATACCAGCATAAGCAACAGTAACACCAGAGACTAGTCGTCCCACCACTGATAAAATGTAAAGACAAACAACAACCTGAAGGGAAATATATAATAGATTAATTTTCAGATATATAATAAGAATGAAACTCGAGAAATTGCAGAGACAATATAAAAATAAAAGTACACAACAAAAGGTAGATTTAAGAGCTAGGTAAAATCTGGCTCTTCAAGACGGAGTGCTTTATAGTTATTTCTTGCTGCATCAACGATAATAACACCTAAGGTTTCAACCATAACAAATACACCAACTTTTCTCATTTTCTACCAAAGGAGAATCAGGACAAAGTTGGAGCTCCATACGCATTTAGCATTGGTTAGTCTTTGCCCCTCCATTTCAAATCTTATTTGAAATAACTGAAAAGGAATAAGATGATTTTATATATTTCTGGATACTTAGAATTACAAGAGATATGTCTTTATATAGGCATTACATTAAGTTAAATATAGAAACTAAAAATACTAATAATTATTAAGATTATGTTAATCATATCTCAATGATTATGTAACAATATTTTGGAGGTATGTAGAATCATAATCATATCTTTTGATGATTATGATTATGATTCTAACAATATCTTAGGGATTCTAACAATATCTTAGGAATTCTAACACTCCCCCTCAAGCTGGAGCATACGTATCATATGCATCAAGCTTGTTACAAATGAAACTAGCACAAGAACCACAAAGAGATTAGGGTGTTTAAACACTGCTGGAGAATGCACAGCAGGAACATATATGGTGACTTGGATGTTTTAACGTCGTTGGAGAATGCACAACGAGAACAGATGCGGAGGTTTAGATGGTTTAACATCGCTGGAAAATGCGCAGCGGGAAAAGTTTAAACTATTCCAGAACAGCTAAAAACATCTAAAGAAAACTTGACAAATCACCCATGACAAAACCCTGAAAAAAGATCAGATGTGGAACTTGATGCGAATAAAGGACAAATAACTGATAAATCTGAGCGTTTCGTCGCCATTGGTATTGTCAAGACTGCCGAAGAAGATACGGCGCGTGAGGCTCACGCCATATAATAGTGCGTGTTCCCCACACGCCGGCTTGAACAACGAGTCTAAAAGAGAGAAACCAGAACCCAGAGAAAGATTGGCGCTGATACCATGAAAAGAAATAATATGATTTTATATTTCTTGATACTTAGAATTACAAGAGATATGTCTTTATATAGGCATTACATTAAGTTAAATATAGAAACTAAATATTCTAATAATCATTAAGATTATATAATCATATCTCAATGATTATGTAACAATATCTTAGAGATATGTAGAATCATAATTATATCTTTGGATGATTATGATTATGATTCTAACAATATTTTAGGGATTCTAACAATATCTTACGGATTCTAACACTCCCCCTCAAACTGGAGCATACGTATCACATGCATCAAGCTTGTTACAAATGACACCAGCACAAGAACCACATAGAGATTAGGGTGTTTAAACACTGCTGGAGAATGCACAACATGAACATATATGATGACTTGGATGTTTTAACGTCGTTGGAGAATGCACAACGAGAACAGATGCAGAGGTTTGGATGGTTTAACATCGCTGGAAAATGCACAGCGGGTGATGAGCGGAAAAAATATCAATATTTACCGCCCCTTTTACTTAATATTTTGTATAGTTTCTCGAGTTTTATTAACGTTTTGATGTGTTTAAGTTTATTTTGCAGATAAAATAAAATCGGCACTTAATGGAATCATTTAGGACGAAATGTGGAACAAATAAGGGCAAAAACTGGACTTGACATTTTGATTTTGGAGATTGGAAACTTGAAATGGCGTTCTAACGAAGTACAATTTCGGAAATTCCAACTTTGCGCAATTGTCGTATTTTGGCCATAACTTTTTACTCCGATATCGGATTGAGGTGATTCAAGTTCCAGATTAAAGAAGACTCAAAGATCTACAACTTTGAAGTTCATAATAATTTCGAATTCTGAAGGTTCCATGACCGAAATTGATAAAACATTCGGAAGTATGTTATGTGTAATTATTTAAGTCATTTTCAAAATAAAAAAATAAAAATTGTCAAACTTCCACCAAACATGCTTGCATGTTTGGTGAAGGATTTGATGCCATGTTTGGTGTCATGTTTGGTGGAGCAATTGGTGGAGAAATTGGTGGAAACCTTTAGATTTGCCTATAAATACCAAGCTAAACTTTGTAAATTTTTCATTCTTTCTTTGGAGGAATTTCTCCATGAAAACCTAAAGGAAAATGTCTTGTGTATTTATTTAAGTTTTCTTGTATTTTCTTTTTATTTAATTAATAAAATTTTGTGTGTTTTAATTTACAGCATGAGCAGGTAATCTCATTCTGCTGGGGTGAAAAGGTGAGACTTTTAATATAATAAATTAGATTAATCTCCCTTATTTTAATTAAAATTTGGATTAATTAGTTATCGCCTATATGGTCGGTTTAGGTGACAACCTTATTTACCGCCTATATGGTCGGTTTTACATTTCAGACGTAGTTTCCGCCTATATGGTCGGTTTAGGTAATAACCTTGTTACCGCCTATATGGTCGGTTGGATTTAATTGAGACAAATGGAATTACCGCCTTTATGGTTTGGTTAGATAAAATTAATTAATCAGTAAACATTGACAATAAGGGAGATTTCTAATTTTGAAATATTAAAAGTGGATCCTCTAACCCCAACATTTTCTTTATTGTTTTATTTACGTTTTTAATTTCCAGCTTTTACTTTATGTCTTTTATTTTATTTAAGCTTTTACCAGCCTTAGATATGCGTTGTAACTAAGCCCGTTATCTGGGGTTGTGATGATTTCCAATATCACTGGTTTATAAGAGGTTATTTTACGGTTTGGGTAATATAAATGTTTATTTATTAAGTGTTAGTCTTAATGCTTCTTGTTAACTGGCATTAATAAGATTGATCTGGTAAATTTAAAATAAACTTGGAAAATGAATTTTAGGTTTAAACCTTAGACTCAATAACCCACGATCTTCCTTGAGGATAGATAACCCTTTAATAAATTTTCTTACAGGATAGGAATATACATGTCGGGCGGGGTAGCCATAATTGTAACTTAATCTTAATGAATTCAGGTAACTTGGTTAACTTAGGAATATGATTAATTGGGTTATACTGAATATTTGTATCTGACCATCGGAAGAGGCTTTTACATATTTTCGTGTTCCAGGTTAATAAACCAATATATAGCACAAACGTAAAATAATCACTTCATCTTTTAAATATATTGGAAGGATTCACAACCCTGGATAGTTTCATAATAATGAATTTTCATCAATTTACTTTCGTGCAATTTTATCTACTTGTTTTAAGTTTAAAGTCACCATCCAATCAAACAACCAATCCATTAGATACTTGTAATAATTTGGCTTTATAAATTAATAGCTTAGGTATTAAGTTCTCGTGGGATCGATACTTTTTATACTACTTGAACGATACGTGCGCTTGCGTTATACGCGTGTGATTATGCCGGTCAGCGGAAAAAGTTTAAACTATTTCAGAACAGCTCAAAACATCTAAAGAAAACTTGCCAAATCACCCATGACAAAACCCTGAAAAAAATCAGATGTGGAACTTGATGCGAATAAGGGACAAATAACTAATAAATCTGAGCGTTTCGTCGCCATTGGTATTGTCAAGACTACCGAAGAAGATACGGCGCGTGAGGGTCACGCCATATAATGGCACGTGTTCCCCACGCGCCGGCTTGAACGAGTCTAAAAGAGAGAAATCAGAACCCAGAGAAAGATTGGCGCTGATACCATGAAAAGAAATAATACGATTTTATATTTCTTGATACTTAGAATCAGTGTTCTATAACGCGCTAGGCGGGCGGCGACCCAGCGCCTAGCGCCTAGGCGGGGCCTAGACAATTAGTCGGCAGACCGTTAAAAATCTAATATTTTCCAACATCATAATTCATAAATAATCCAAATCATATATATTCAATCAAAATGTAATAAAACATAAAACCATTAAATTAACAGCTCCAATTAACAATTATTTTGATTAGTTTATAACTATTAGTTATTAACTAATATGCCTAATTAACAATTAATTATCAATTTATCACCACACATAAACCCTAAAATTTAATAATTCTATTTGTTTTGTCTTTAATTAAAATTATAATTTGTAAACAACAACAACTTTAAGTAACTAGGTAATAATTAGTCTAATATAAATATGTAATTTTTTATTTTTAAGACAATGAAATAAAATCAAAACAAAAAACAGAGGACGAAGAAATAAAAAAAATGAAAACTTACCAACAAATGAGCAGAAGCAGTGACGAAGAAATGAAGAAGAAGCAGTGGCGTGAGTGATGCAGTCACGAAGAAATGAATCAGAGAGAAATCGCAAAACCAGAGGACCGATGAAGAGATGAAGAAATGAAGCAGAAGGATTTTTTTTTAATTTATAAACAACCCCCAAACTGTAAACCCCCAAAGCGACGACGTTTTGGGGGTCAGAAGACCCTCCAAAACGTCGTCGTTTTGGGGGGGTCTCTGCAAAAAAAAAAAATATCGCCGATACACGGCCGATCAGCGGCCGTGTATCGGCGATTAGGCGGCTGAGTGGAGTCGAAATCGGCGCCGATTTCACGCCGATCACTCGGCCGCGCGACTACCACCAACGATTTGGTGGTAGTCGCCTCGGCATGGGGACGCCAAGCGACTACGCGCCGCCTAGGCGACGCGTTTTAGATCACTGCTTAGAATTACAAGAGATATGCCTTTATACAAGCATTACATTAAGTTAAATATAGAAACTAAATATACTAATAATCATTAAGATTACATAATCATATCTCAATGATCATGTAACAATATCTTAGAGATATGTAGAATCATAATCATATCTTTGGATGATTATTATTATGATTCTAACAATATCTTAGGGATTCTAACAATATCTTACAAATTCTAACACTCCCCCTCAAGCTGGAGCATACGTATCATATGCATCAAGCTTGTTACAAATGAAACCAGCACAAGAACCACTGAGAGATTAGGGTGTTTAAACGCTGCTGGAGAATGCACAGCAGGAACATATATGATGACTTGGATGTTTTAACGTCATTGGAGAATGCACAACGAGAACCGATGCAGAGGTTTGGATGGTTTAACATCGTTGGAAAATGCACAGCGGGAAAAGTTTAAACTATTCCAGAACAGCTCAAAACATCTAAAGAAAACTTATCAAATCACCCATGACAAAACCCTGAAAAAAGATCAGATGTGGAACTTGATGCGAATAAGGGACAAATAACTGATAATCTGAGCATTTCGTCGCCATTGGTATTGTCAAGACTGCCGAAGAAGATACGGCGCGAGGCTCACGCCATATGATGGCGCGTGTTCCCCACGCGCCGGCTTGAACGAGTCTAAAAGAGAGAAACCAGAACCCAGAGAAAGATTGACGCTGATACCATGAAAAGAAATAATACGATTTTATATTTCTTGATACTTAGAATTACAAGAGATATGTCTTTATATAGGCATTACATTAAGTTAAATAGAGAAACTAAATATACTAATAAATCATTAAGATTACATAATCATATCTCAATGATTATGTAACAATATCTTAGAGATATGTAGAATCATAATCATATATTTGGATGATTATGATTATGATTCTAACAATATCTTACGGATTCTAACAATAACATCAGAAATTGTAAGAATTCATACATCTTAATAGTACATTGAATGGAGAGTTCATAAAGCTATCGCACTCGAGCTTACAGTACTAGAAGAAGAAAAATAATAAAACTTGAAATATCTAAGAAATGTTACAATGATAACAGGGAAATATTTCGTCTGCATCAACCAAAACATCTTTGTTCTCATTCACTCTCATCATCAATGCCAAATAATTATTTATCCCCGCTTAATATAAAAGTTGGGGTACGAGAATAAATCAATAAATTTATAACAATATTGACAATAAATTGATGATAAACAGGGGAAATAAAGAAATCCAAAAGGACAAATATCTCTCAACAATGATGTGCACTCCTCACCTCAAGAACAATCTCATCACCAAAGTAGAATGGAGACAGAAGGAACAACTAAAAAGTCTAATTTTGCCAACTTCACGAGATCCAAAAGGATAATATCTCTCCACAATGAACTGGCTATTATTTTCTCACACATTGGGATAGTTGTATTATCATCAGTTGGTTCCTATGTCAAAGAACCAATGTTCTAAAAAGCACTAGGTGCAAGCTGGGCGGTGGAGGAACGCCTAACGCCTAGGCCTTCTAGGCGATGCCTATACAAACAGGCTAGGTGGTTTTATTATTTTGTTTAAAAAAATTTAATTATTTGAATTAAGGTTTGGGTTTATCAAATTTAGGTCAATTAGGTTTAGGATTTGACATTTTGAGGTTAATTAGGTTTAGGGTTTAGAAATTTGGGTTCGATTAGGCTTAAAAACAGGATTTGGGAGTCTCAAGCCACCATTAGTGGTGGTTCCGACGGCGGCTACTGGCGCGTGTAGTCCACGCACCACGGCCGATGGTGTCCGTTTGACGCACGCGCCGGTCCTTCACGTTCAGACAAGGCCGGCCGACACAATGACACCACCCACGTGCCGATCAGAGCCACTGTTTGTCGTAGATCTATGATTTTCCAAGAAGATCCGCCTAATTCTCCCGAATTCCGGCTAAGTGGGACAGTTAGGCACCGCCTAGAACACTGCAAAGAACTCCATCTAGAGTTTTTCTAAGGAGGTGATAATGATTTCTTAATCTTTGGTTTTGAGTCAGTCGTTTGCAGTTCAATAACTTGCATTTAACTGTTACTGAAACAAAATAATCCGAAGTGAAATTTGAGCCACTGAAGGCTGTAAATCATATCTCTGGAGAGCGGCAAGCTATACATCAACTAAATCACATTACACACCCTAACCAGACCTATATGTTTTCTTTTTACTTATTTATGTGAAGTGGAGAAAAGAAATCAGTGACCTGTGGAAAAGGATTGCCTCACAAACAAAAGGAACAGCAGTAAAAGAAGTAGCCTCTTCGGATTTTCATTTCACAATGAAAAAATTAGAAATTTTTCTTCAGTCATTCCAATAAAGTTAGAATGTGGATGCATTTTTCTCTTTCCCCTAAATACAACTTTTGGATCCTCTGCTATAAGTTTATCCTTAGGAGAAAAATAATTATTCAACATTAAGTCATGTTAATATTGGCAGTTCTGTTTTAACTTGTTCAGTCGAGCATAACTTATAATGATTAAATCTCAGTGTCCACAGGTCGAATCTAAATGGTACGACTGTGTATTCAAGAACTTAAAAGTGGACAGTTTGAAATCTTGGGAGTTCAGAAAAGCTATATCTCCGAAAAGATCCCTGCAAGTACCTTAAAGAATAGCCTCCTGTCATGGGCAGTTGCAGCAACCCTCAAAACTGACTCAGCTGCCCCTACGGTATTAGCTAACCAAGCAACAATGCTATTAGCAGTTTCCTGAGAGATCTGCCATT
This sequence comes from Zanthoxylum bungeanum, assembly GCA_019454045.1. Classification (NCBI taxonomy): domain Eukaryota; kingdom Viridiplantae; phylum Streptophyta; class Magnoliopsida; order Sapindales; family Rutaceae; genus Zanthoxylum; species Zanthoxylum bungeanum. Next base: position 6,632 of record SKCR01043318.1, on the reverse strand, counting down.
CAAGCGGGTCCACAGGTACCCTACAAAAAAAAAAAAATCAAAATGATGCAAGATACTTTCAATGTAGAAACTCAATATTTTTGTGGGTGACAAAGTAATAAAGAGACTAAATTATGAAGATGTTAATACAACTTTTGATTCCAGAACTCCCTTAGGCTCATTGGCTCACTTGGGCCCTGGGCAAGGTTGTTAAAGGTGAGAGGCGCACCGAGGCGATCAGAGTCAGAAAAGCGAGGCGCGAGGCGAGGGGTGCGAGGCGCACGCCTCATAGACACGAGGCGCAAGTTTATTAATAATAATTTTAAATTTGTAATATATGCATCAATAACTTGTGAATATAAAAAAAAAATAGATAATAATATTTTGACATATACTCTATTTTATATTATTTCTACTTGTCTAGTTCATAATACTTGACAAAATATGCACAGTTCAAAACTTCAAATTCAAGAAAATAATAAAGACAAGCGTAATTTAAAATATGCATAGTTCAAGTTCAAGAAAATGAAAAATAACAAGTATTAAAAAAATCTACTGAAAAAACATAACTGAAAAAAATCGTAAATAAAAAAATATAAAATAAAGAATCGTAAATAAAGAAAATGAGAAAAATAAAGAAAAAAGATGAAGAAAAAAACAGAGTTAAAAAAAGTTAAAAGAACTGTAAAAGAAAAAAATACAAATGTAAAAGAAAGAATTATAAATAAAGAAAATAGAAAAAAATTGAAGAAATGAACATAACTGAAAAAGGTAAAAAAGAAAAATAAAACAAAACTATGAAAGAAAAAAGAAACACAAATGTAAAAGAAAATATAGTAAATAAAGAAAATGAAGACTTTTACGTATCCAGCAAGTCTGTAAACTTTTTTGGAAATGATTCCTCTGATGAATTTTATACACATTGGAATTACCGTGTGGGGCTAATAGTTTTCATTTCTCATTTCATGGAAAACCCTTTTCGCTCCGCTTAGCCCTACCCCCTCTAAGGTCGCAGGGTTGGGGAAAAAATAGGAAAATAACTTATGACTACAGCTACACCCTGCAATCTTTTTTAAGGATACACTAGGTAATTCGAATAACAGCAATTATCATAACACATAGCTTATTGCCTTATTCACGAAGTATATCTGTACCTACAACTAAAACTGCATAAGAGTAACATTCTTGAGCATGAAAACAAATAAAACCCTATGTATAGAAATTGTTCAAAAGTTTCACAACAAAAACAGCTCAAGATAATTAAAGTTAGTTAAATTCCCTCCATACGTATGTGGGTTTCAAGACCCCTTGTTTCAACGGAAGGAAAAAAAAACAAACAAACAAACTATAAGAGATATCAATTTCATCAAAATTTCCAAACTCATCTAACCCCCAAACAAATCAAACACTAACAAAGACATATAAAATTTACACCTCAATAATTGAAAAATACAAATACCCATCAAGGATATAATTGAATAAATGAAAATCAAGAGGCTTACGAGATGTTCATTTGACGAAAGAGGAGGCCAAGAATGGCAAGTGAACACAGAAGAACGATGAGAACGTCCAAGATTAAAGAAACAATACTGGAGTTTCGATAAGCACAGTGGTAGTACATCAAGGTGCCACATATCAGAACGCCCAATGCTTTGCCCACCTCACTTCTGCTGCTGCGGCAACCCATCATCTGTTCTTCATCTCTCCCCATTTTCTCTTTAGCAAAAAAGTTTCCTTTTCCTTTTCCAATTTTCAATTTTGACTTTTAATCTTTCTTCTTTTTTCTCTTCATCCCGTCCAAAGGGATAAGTTCCGTTTGAAATGGGATTTGCGACATATTCTCATTGGACTTTAACGGGGGCAACGGGCAGGGCCAGGCCTGGGCTTCTCAGACCCCGGCCAACAAAAAAAAAAAAAAAAGCCTGGGCACGGGAAAAATCCGATCCGGGTGTCTTCCGGGTTGGGTTTGTGATTTTTTTTGGGTCCGAATTTAAAAAAAGAATTAAGAAAAAAAATTAAAAATATATAAATATAAAATACATTTACACTATATACAAAGATAATTTATAAATAAATCATAAGTTTTATTGATAAATTAACAATTTAAATACTAAAAACAAATAAAAATGATACAAACATATTAATATATATATATATATATATGTTTTTTTTTTATTTTGTTGGAAAGCCCGGCCCGGGCTTTTTCACCCCGGGCCGGGCTTCAGGCTTTTCTGCCACCCCTATTGGACTTGTTCCGAAAACTCATATGGGACGTAACGAGATAATAGGATGAGATAAAATTTATTGAGATAATATGAGATTTAATGAGATGTGATGCGTGATTCTAATGATTTTTTATCTCGAAAAAATATAATAAAATTGGACATGAATAATATTTTATCCCGATTTCATAAATGAGACGGGATCAATAAATCTTGTCATCGTTCCGTCTCGTCTCATTACCGACCCTAAATAGAAGGTAAGAAATATGCATGGCAACGGGCCGGGCTCGGATAAGCCAGGCCCGAGACCGGCCAAAAAAAAATTGGCCCAGGCCCGATTTTTTTTTTAAAAAAAATTATAAATAAAAAAATTTATTATATAAATATATATATTTTATAAATAAAAATATTTATTTATTTATTTTAAGCCCGGACCCGATTTTTTTATTATAAAAAATTATAAATATAAAAAATTTATTATATAAATATATATATTTTATAAATAAAAAAATTATTTATTTATTTTAAACCCGGGCCCGGGCTTTTTGGGTTAAGCCCGGCCCGGTCACGGGCCCGAGCCGAGCCTTCATTTTGAAGCCCGACCCGTGCTTTTTTCACCCCGGACCGAGCCCTGGTTTTTTTGCCATATAGTAAGAAAGTCAAAAGTGTATTAAACAAAGAGTTTGCTAAATTAAATTTTGACCCCAAGTATATTTACAATCTTATAAATACCCCACAATTAATTAAAAGGCATCAACTCGCCCCAAAGTTAGTACATTCTGCAATTTACATTCAAGTTTTCTACTTAGGGGTAAAATAGTCAATAAAATGCTTTAAATAATGTTAACGGCTATGATTTCTAGATGGGCAAGCTTCCAACACTCCTTTTACCCTTCATTTTTATATTTACAACTTTGACCTTAAAAATATTTTGGAAAATAAAAAACTCTTTTTTCCCCAAATTGCATCTTTGGGTTCCCCATCCGGTATCCAGTGCCACATTGGGCCTGACTAATCCGGATTCGGATCGAGAGCTGTACGGTATGATCCTCCCAACGATGGTGACTCTAGCGGGACTCGAACTGGGGAGCATACCCAGTCGAGCCTCCTAGGATTGAGCCAGCTACCACTCAACCAACCGCTCGTTGGTCCAAATTGCATCTTTAAATGCAGTGAAAAACAGGGCGCTGGTTTACATTTTTAATAACCACCGGAAAAAGTATCAAAACTTGCATCAAGGTCGGTAGTAATTGATGTTAGAGTGTATGTCCTAAAATCAATTATGAATGTAATAGTTTAAGGTATAATATTTGTAATATAGTTTATTATTTATTAATAAAATGTATTTGTTAACTACACAATATTACATTCATATTTTACGTGTATGTCCTGAGACATTATGTCAAATGAGTATCGTTAATCCACAAGACGTTTGCGATTATGAGAGTCAACGATATTTATATATGTCTCAAATTAAGTTCTTGGTAAAATGTGATTGTTATACATGACAATAATATATTATTTGACCAATATTATTGTGTGTCGCCTAGATTGACATATGATATTAATATAATGGATGGTGAGTCTCATATCATAAGGACACAAACAATAGATATTTCATTAGTATAATGAAATATCGAACACAACCATAGAAGCGTAAGATCACATGGTAATATTATTTAAGGTCATTGATCTTCGTAATAATACATTAGTGTCGTCATATCCTCTGACCTGAGATCATATGATGACTTGTGTGATAGTACTCTTAGTTCACTAGTATATCTTCATTCGACTATCCACGTCCTTTGAATAAATACTAGATGGCATTGAGCGATTGACATACGAAGTCACGTATGCTTCAAGATGGGATCTTATAGCTTTGATAATAAAAGTTAGAGATGTTTCAAGGAAACTCAAAGTTGTGGATATAAGTCTTTGGCCAAAGCAGTCGATATCTTACAAATATCAAATCCACAAGATAAATTTTAAAGATATATCGAGTATAAGGATTTGAGCTTACCATGATCCCAGACTCGATAAGAAACGTAAATATCGGAAGGATGAGATGACATGCTCGAAGTGTATTCTAACAGATTCTAGGGGTGATCACGGTTTCGGGTCAAACCGCAACCCGACCGAACCGCACCGCGCGGTTTAAAAAAATTAAAAATGATTTCGGGTCAATCGGAACCAAACCGTAAATTTCATATCGGTGTGCGGTTTTGACCCAACCGCGACCCGAACCGCCCAAAACCGTAAATTTTGACTCAAACTGTGACCCGAACCGCCTAAACCGCCGACCCGCGTTCAAATTAGATATTATTTTATATTTTTCTTCTTCTTTAACCATGAAATTTAAGATATTTAATGATCATATTGTTAGGGTTGGTGCTCGGAGTGCCAATCCGGATCGTATTTATGTCTGATTCATGAATACGAGCAATTCCATTTTCCATAATATTACTTATTTAATGGTAGCACCTCTTGTCTTTTATACACATATTCAATCTAATTACGATTAGATATCTAATTACGATTACATTGAAACTAAATCTGATTTAGTGATACGTGTATATTAGACAAAGACTCTAGGATTTACAATGTAGTGCGTAATTACAACATAGTTTGTAATTGACATTGAGAGGCGCATTATAAGATGTATATCCTTAAATAAAGTTCCTGGTCAAGATTTACTAACACGGGTCGGTTAGTAAAATCCGCTGAGACCAGTACATGTCGTATATTGTGACTTGGTCAGATGGTTTATCTCAATGATCCATGAGTCTCGGGAGACTTGTATAGACATGTAGGTGTTTCTTTGATAAACACTGAATGACTCACTAAAGATTTCCTAATAGATGGTACACCAACGTCAATATGAATCTTCTCGAGTTGAGCGAGCATAGTGGTCCTTCGACTTGAAATACCACAGTGGGATATATGAGTTATCCTCCACACTTTCATGGCAGTCACGTCACCGATCTATTTAGATCAGACCTCCGCCTGTACGTTGGGTGTGGACCGATGCTCATGATATCATGTGCGTATCAAGAAATGATCTGCCAGTCCTGTGTACAAGGCATAGGCATCCTGCATGAGTGCACGTGTTTGCGATCTAGTAAATACATGGTCGTGGTATAACTTCAGAAATCAGTTCTGAATGTTATTTAAAGATCATAAATTGAAAGTCGACTATATTATACCGAAAAGATTTGACGTCTCATCTATATCCCAGGTATAATATGGATAACCTGTGACAGAGGGATTATATGTATGCAATGACCTTGACTTGTATAGTTTAGCGAGATTATCTATGGTCGTCATAATTCATGAGTGAGTGACTTATGGACACGGAATTGGATTTCGTGACGGATAAGCCTAAACTTAGAGAGTCCCACAATATGAAGTGTACTCGTTGAGCACTTGGGCAACACGTTATTAATAATAAAGATTATTCATAATACTTCATCGGATTAAATGAGTTAATTCGAACTGTTTAATCGGTTAAACGATCACACATGCATTATGAGATTTTGGTCATTTAATAATTATTGTGTATATCATGTGTATTTGATACATAATTTGATTAGTTACACATAATTAATTGTCAAATGAGATTTTAACACATGCCATAATATATGTATTTGTTATTTAATTTAAATAAAAATACATATATAATAATAATTATATTAATTAATTATTTAAATATTTAAATGTTAAATATTTGAATGTTTAATTGATAAACTTTTTCATAATTGTTATGAAAAATGTTTAATTATTATTGGTGCCACATGACATAATTTTATTAAGCCTAATTGTGCAAATTTGATTTGTCAACTTGGAGTTTATCTTATCTTATTTTTAATTTAATGAAATTAAAAAAGCAAAATGACTAAAATAACCTTACATAAGTAGGTCACTTGATTCAATAAGGGGAAAATTTTGTTTTCTTCATTCCATCAACCACCATGGCCGAGAGCTTCTAAAAATAACCCTAAGATTTGTTTTGATCAAATCATGAAGAAAATGAAGGAAAATTCAAGAAAAGGCTTAGGAAATTAAGGGATTAAAGGTAATATTCTACAACCCTAAGCTAGGAAATTAGTTTCTTATTTTCTTAAATTGTTAGAATAGTTCTAGGGTTCCTTTATTTGATAAAATTGGGGCTTTTGGTTTTGGTGGATGGTTTTGGAAGTATTGAGCATGTGTGAAGTTGATTTGGATGGAATTATTGTAATTATTGTCCAATTTGATCATTAGATGATATGTTGCCATTCTAGAGTGTCATGACCACTCTTGTAATGCCTAGAATTTTTCTTGGGTGCTTCATGTATGGTGACTTTGGTTGGTGTTATGATTAATTGGATTAATCTTGAAAATTTTGATTTAAGCATGAAAAGTCATATTTTTCTGTTCTGGATCAGATCTGGA
>SKCR01043317.1:0-57085 GCA_019454045.1 Zanthoxylum bungeanum | reverse complement strand
GCAAAAGGCAATTTCATTATCACATAGTTAATTTGTACAATAATACAATATCATTTACAAACAGTGACGCTATGGGACATAATGTCTAACAACAAATCCCTCCTTGGCCCGAGAGTTATAGCATGTATATTGGGTTTGATTTTAATCAAAATGTGTTGGACACATGATGATGAAAATGAGCATGATTAATTGTGTATATTGATTTTAGAAATTTTAATTTAGGTAATTAATCATGTTATACACTTTGGTAATTAAATTGGGGAAAATTGGATTTTGGAATTTAATTATTTGGGCCTTAATGTTGTAATTGGGCTTTGTTGTACAAAGTTGGGTTTAGGCAAATTGGATTGGATCCAATTGAGCCCAAAACGCCTCCATAAAGCCCAACTGCGACTTAATGGACCTTAAAGTTTATTGGGCCTAATGGGCCAAGATTGATTCTAGCGTTATAGGGTAACTCCTGGATTGGATTTGGTTATTCGTTTTGACCCGAGTTGACCCAAAAGTTCCACGCCTAAGAAATTAATTAAAAGCCCATTGGACTTTAATTAAATGATGTTGGACGTTAATCAGGCTTTGCGACCCGTTGCAATTAAATTTTGATTTAAGTCGAAAAGTTCATTAATAAAGTGTAGTATTTAATTGGAATTAAATAGCGAATTATAATTAAATGCATATTTAAATTGGATTGAATGATTGTAGTTTAATTTAATTCGAGAATTTGTACTTTGAGTACTTATTCGCAAAACAAGTTTGACTCGAACAATCAAATCGTGTTTGAACATTGGATGATCACTAATTATCAGATTAATTAATTTGATTAGATAATTGATAACATGCTTGTGTGAATACATGGTTGCGATGCATGAATAATGTATATCAGATAGATATTAGATGGGTGGGACAATTTTAGAAATTGTTGTAATAAATTTGATTTATTAATTGGACCTACGTGTCCGGCCTTATTACCTCTCTATTCTTTGTATTCTCTTCTCACTATTCCCCTCAATGTAAATGAGGTTTCTTTAGAAGTGTAGTGTAACGGGTGGTAGAAGTAAATACTTGTGCTAGCGGGAGAGAGAAAGGGAGAGATTTGATCTAGGATCAATGTGTAAAGTATCCATCAGCATATCATTTATTATTTTATTATACGCGCTTTATTATGTGTTTAGAATGCATGTTTAAGGGTGTATGATGATGAGACCTTAACAAAGATAATAAATTGGTTGCCAATTTGCACGCGAAAAACCCCTCAAACAATATAAGCGCTTTTCCTTCCATTGAGTGATTCTTACTCAAGATCTAAGACGGCATTGGTTTGTTGGCCAAAGTCAAGACATTTGTTTGTCGAGGATTGAATCACGAGGCTTTGTTCCATATGGTGTCTTGTCCAAGTTGTGGTTTGTTGGCCAAAGTTAAGACCACTTCTTGTCCATCGACGTTGATTACGAAGCTTTCCATGGTCAATGGGTCGCGCTTGACTAGGATCACTAAGTTGTTGTGCCAAAGCCAAGGCTTAGTTGATTCAGAGGAAAAAGGTTAGGTGATACATTGGATGTATTGGCATATATAAGATTATGTTCGGACTTGGATGTCCCCCTACCGGATCTAGAAATTGGTTGGATCCAATCGATCTTAGAGATCTACCTAGTTAATTATCATACAATTTGTTGGCGAAAGTCAAGATTGTGTGATATTTAACGGGATCCTAGCCCACTAGAAATGCGGTTTCCGAGTACTCGACAGAGGGTTAGAGGCTCCCGAAAATTAGTGGGAGGCAAGAATTGAATTTGCAATACTCGTTCAATTACTCGCCATACGCGCTCAAACAATATCAGTTCATCAAAGAATTAAATGTTAGTTGGACTAATATTTAAATTGTTGTTTTAACAAATAGTTGGACTATATATTCAAACTATCCATTTATTGTTGATTTTATAATTGGATTATAGTAATCAATATAATTGATTTTAATCTATTAAATTATAGTTGATTAAATAGTTGGACTATTGTAATCATTATAATAAACAGTACCAAAATCGTTGATTAAATAGTTGGGCTATTAGAATCAAGATACAATTGAAAGATTGACATTTAAAACATAATCATGGGGAAAATGTATTTAAATGGTTTAATTTTCAAATTAGGAATAAGTTTCAGGATGGTCCTGGAAAAATAATAAGTTACTTTATTTGATAAAATAACATATTAGGCCTAAGCCCGGAGTCAAGCAAATAGTAGAGCATAATCTTTGGAAAATTATGTGATGATAACTTAAGTGCTTAATCCATTAAGCTTGTCGCAGTAGACTCATTAATTTCTGAATTAGAACTAAGGATTAGATCCTTAAAGTATGATACTGAAATTGAAGGATCTTCATAAATCTATATTTAGATTTTAGAAGTACTAATATTGCAATAATAACTCTTGGAGAGTTAATGACTATTCTCAAGGAGATAAAGTCAAAGTTTGCAATTAGGCAAGTAGCGCAAGGCGCACCTTACTTCGATATTCTAGAAGGCCAAGGCTTGGCCAAAGGCTTATGGAGTGTTGAAACTGGCAAAGGCAAAATCATTATAATCTTCTGGGAAGATAAAGGACATATCCCAAAATATCTGCCGAATTGTGGCAAACGGGATCGCGGAAGCGTGACTGCCGTTTGGACAAAGCAGACATGAAGGAATTGAAGAATGAGCAAGGCTCTGACTTCAAATATAATTGTCATAAATATGTTCATGACTAGTATTAAAATTGGATTTTAGATACTTAGTGTGGTACATAAAACAAATATGTATTGATGTTCAAGCAATAAGTTTCTCATATACTTGAAAGAGTATAGTATTCTTTCAATGAGGACTCCTCCCGGAACACGTCAGTTTGACGGTGTGTCCAAATGGATTAATCGAATTGTGTTAGACATGATAAGGCTAATCATGAGTCGCTCTGAGCTACCATTACCTTCAACGGATAAGCATAAATAATGCAGAACTTATTTAGAATAAGGTTCCATTAAAATTTGTTTGACATATATCATATTAGATATGAACAGGAAAGAAACCGGGTTTCAAATTCCTGATAATTTGGTTATGCTAGGCATAGGTTTGGATGATACCAAACTAAAACCCAAATTGGATAAGTGCCAATTGTAGGTTATCTTAGGGATACCATAAGTGTTGTACTTATACAACTCACAAGAGAACAATTAGGTTGTTGCTCACCATGCGATTTTCCTAAGAGGAATACCGATATGCAGTGGAAAGTGGGAGGATAGTAAAACTCGATGAAAATTGGAGTAATACTATCCGAGGCACCGAATCTTAATGGAACAAAATAGTTCATCAAGGATGAAACTATACCATTAATCTTCAAATACACCAGAACCACGTATGTCGGAGAGAGTCAGAAAACAACCTGGGGTATTGGTTTCTGATCTCACCTCATAAAGATGTCTATCTTATTGAGGAATACCAACTGACTACGTATGAGGAAGTGATATAAGCTATCGACTCACTATTATGACAAAGTGTCATGAGTCCGAAAGGGATTCCATGTATATCAACAAGTTTGGATACTAGTTGATGTTCCGCAAGGCATTGTGCCTACTGGTACTATATTAGTCTTCAAGGAAGACATACATGGAAGGCAACATACCAACGTACTAAGCTAGGCTTGTAACGGAAAGGTATCGTTATCAACATTGTGTTGATTACGATTCAATCTTTTAACTGTTGCCTTGTAAATCCATTTGGAAAATGCTTGCTAATGCTGCATGTTTCATTTATGAAATATGTCAACTTAACGGGAAAATTGCTTTCCTGAAAAGGAAACCTTTTTGGAGGATGTTTAAAACATCCTGACGGTTTTGTCGTACCCAAAACTAGCAAACAAGGTTTGCGGGTTATTCGATCCATGCTTGGATTGAAGCAAGCATAGGTTCTTGGAATTATCGTTTTGATATAATCATAATGGATTATGATTTAATTCAAAACGAAAAGATTCTTGTGTATATAAAAAGGTTAGTGGGAGCGCACTGACAGTGGATGTCATATAAATAATGATAATAAGTGTCTTTTCTTGGAAATGATATTCCCATAAAATAATTATCGATGAAAACTTGGCTTTCAGAAAACTCTCCGAGAAATCGTACATTGAAAAATGTACGGACCTAGTGTCTCATACGATTTGAGCATATGGATTCACAAACAGGCCAATCCGAGTGATAGTCACTGGATTGATGTTAAGAACATCCGTTAGTATCTTAGAGATCTAAGGATGCTGTCTTAGTCTATGGAGAAGGAGAACTTGAAGTGACTAGGATCACTGCTGCAAGTTGTTGGTTTATTCTAAGGTCCCAAGATCAAACAAGTCATGAAAACATGCGTGAACACATCAACGGAGGTAGCGGAATACTCACATTGATCGGTTGAGTCGATTTGGAGACGAATGAAGTCCAAAAACGCACTGCCCTTCACGCTAAACTGCAACAGTCCACTGTCCCTGCAAAAAAGAAATTTGAGTGAAGAAACGGAGCTCCTAGCTTCGTCGGATGAATCCCGTCTCATGGGGGAACCTCCCTACCACCTTCGCAAGACTCGTAGTGTGCTAGCACTTGCGGTTTTCACCATGAAAACCCAACCTTGCTTCCCTAAAGTCACGCCTGAACTGGTTCAAAACCAGTGAGCAAACCTTCTGTTTTTGGCGTGAGGAGAGGAAGAGAGAAGTTTGAGAGAGATTGAAGTTGTGTTATGTTGAAAATGATTTACCAAAAATCAATTTATATTTATGCCATAATATTTATTAAATTGATAATAAATTTATGACACAAATCATGCAATGGTTTAGAGTGTCAAACACTCAAACTCCATGCAAGACCATTGAGTGTATTGTACACTATCACCATGCAATGCATTAGAATAAAATAATGTATAAAATGACATGTGTCATGTGGGCCCCACACGTTTCCAAATGAAAGTGGGCCACGTGCACTCACGCGTTCGGTTCGATATTTCCGAAATACCGAGCTTACGTCGCGACGTTAATTCAATCGAATAATTGCGGCTAGCGAAATTATTATTTACGTCGCTAACGAATTAATTCTAAATTAACTCGTTTGCCCGAATTAAAATCTAATTTTAATTTCGCGTCGAAATCGAATTTCGATTATTATATCGAATATAATAATTTTATCGATAATTCCAAATTAATCGTTCTCTCTCTTTAGACGACATTTTATCCCGGATAAAATATCTCCGTTATTAATCCTAGATTAATTTTCTCTCTTTCTTTATAATCCCAGATTATTCAAGAGTGCGAGTTGTGCGTCATCGGTGGATTATCGGGGGAAGCGACCCATGAGATCCCCGGATATAATCTGGCAGTAAATACGGTCGTCGGAGTATCCGAATCACGTACGTACCAAGTACTACGTTCTACCGATTTACGAGACAAGGTCGACTCCTAGCAAAGCACCAAGTCTACCTAATTCTCCGGACATATCCATTAAAGAATATTAAGATCTGTATCAAGCGTAGTATACTAATGTATTGTGCATATCGGCCCAGTATCGGATAATCACGTGCTAGGGCTGGGGCTGGATAAGTGTCTGCCCCGTCCGAAACAGATATCGGATGTCTGGTAACTAGTCTCTATAATCGGATATTCATGACCTGGTCAATATCACGATTGGATGCGCATCACTGAAGAGCACTAATACCGTATCCTGCGTGACATCATCTCCATTATGACTGGAGTGACACTTCCGTCTTGACATCAATCCAATACTACGATTCTCTGATAACCCAGAAAGAGTGGGTACACAGAACCAGTTAAGATCCCCCACCACAAAACCAAAGTTTACCGATTGTCGTAAGTATTATCGATGCAAGTCTCAGGTTAAGACTATACACACCTACCTTGATTTCGGCCTCCCATAGACACCTAGTCATAATACCAATGGGATTCGAAGGGTCTATCCAGAGCGAAGTTTGTTTCCCGTACCATCGGTGAAACACGACCTCTTATCGCACTTGCACAAGTATCCAATACTTATATATATGAGAACTATGCCGTTGTGCCCTCACAACGCGCACAAGTGCAATACTAGCCTATTCCGCATTATCGATGTCCAGTCTCGATAATACTACGACTAGGGATATTTAATGATTAATCCTTCGTGGACTGATACTGTCTCATATCATCTCAATCCAGGAACTAATCATAGGGACCTCTCTTCATTTATATATCTATGGTGATCTAATCACAAATGACGAGAGTGCAATTTCCTTGTTACATAGTTAATTTGCTACAGCAACACAATGTTCTGTGCAAATAGTGACGCTATGGGTATTTATCCAACAATCTCCCACTTGGCACGTAGCGAGTCACTCAAGTGTCCTACACTCGAACTATGTAAGGTTCGCTCAAATTGCTGAGAAAAAGGTTTTCGTCAGTGGATTTGTTCGATTATCGTTTGACGCGATTTATACGATCATCACATCGCCACGATGTATGATCCGAACGAATCAGATGATATAGAAGTATATATCTGGATCGTCGATGAGACCTTTAATTCCTTAGCCTGTGCTGACGCCTAGCTCAGCTGCTAACAGAACTATATCTAATCTAATTAGATTTACTTTCGACCCAAAAGACTTCTATTGCTGCCTCAGCTGCAGCAATAATCCGCATTTGTTGTTTATACGGCGGCAACAGTTATCTTGCTTGGAAGATTTCCAGCTCACTGTCCCGTTATTCAAACTTTATAGTACCGCAGTATTTAATCGTTTGGAAACTTGCAGTGGTGATCCAGTCACTTCAAGTTCTCCTTCTCCATAGTTTAAGATAGCATCTTTAGTTCTCAGAGATACTAACAGATGTTCTTAACTTCAATCCAGTGACTATCAATTGGATTGACCCGATTGTGACTCCATATGCTCGAAGCGTATGAGACACCAATACAAGTACATTTTAAATGTACAATTCCCAGAGAGTGTTAACAAACTCCAAATCTATCCCAGTAGATCTTTATTCCTTGAATAAAGGTTGTTACTCCCCAGAATTCTACGGAGAATTTCTATTGAAAGCCAAGCTTTCAACAATAGCTTTATGGGAATTTCACTGTCAGTGTGCTCTCCCACTAACCTCCTTATATACACAAGAATTATTTCATTTTGAGTCAAATCATAAACCATTATGATTATTTCAAAACGACAGTTCCAAGAACCTTATGCTTGCATTGATCCAAACATGGATCGAATAACCCGCAAACCTTGTTTGTCGGTTATACAAAATCGTCAGGATGTTGTAAACATCCTCCAAAAGGTTTCCTTTTCAGGAAAGCGATTTTGATTTATAACTGGCACATTTAAATGAAATATACAGTTATTTTCAAGCATCTTCAAAATGGATTTACCATGGCAACAGGTAAAAGGTTGAACCATTATTAACATAATGTTGATAACGATACCTTTTCGTCAAAAGTCTAGCTTTGCACGTTGGTATGTTGCCTTCCATGTATGTCTTCCTTGAAGACATTTATAGTACAATAGGCACAACGCCTTGTGGTACAACAACTAGTATCCAAACATAGTTGTTATACATGGAATCCATTTCGGACTCATGGCACTTTGCCATAACAGGGAGTCGATACCTCGTATCACTTCCTCATAAACGTAGTCGGATGGTACACACCATAAGATGACGAAATCTTTATGGGGCGAGATCAGAAACCCATACCCTAGGTTGTTTTCTGACTCTATCCGATCTACTAGTTTCTTGTGTATTTGAAGATTAATGGTATAGTTTCATCATAGATGAACTATTTGTGTTCCATTAAGGACTTCGTGCCTTGAACAGTATTACTCCGATTTTCATCGAGTATCACTATCCTCCCACTGACCACTGCATATCGGTATTCTCTCAGGAAAACCGCATGGTGAGCAACAATTTATATTGTTCTCATGTGGGATTTACAAGTATTATACTTAAGGTTTCCCTTAGGATAACCTATATTGGCACTTATCCAATTTGGGATCCTTAGTTTGGTATCATCCAAACGCTATGCCTGGCATACCCAAAAATTATCAGGAATGAGAAACCTCGTTTCTTCCCTGTTCATATCCTATATGATATCTGTCAAACAGATTTATATGGAACCTTATTCTAAATAAGTTTTGCACTGTTAATACATATCCGGTTGAAGGAGATAGTAGCTCAGAGCGATCGTGATAAACCTTATCATGTCCTCATCTGAAAGAATACCGTACTCTTTCATGTACGTATGAAACTTACTGCTTAAGTATTTTCCATTACGGTATTACCGCGGCGGAATAACACTATAGCCGATCTTTGTCTACTTCGTGTCGAAACTCTAAAGTTTCCGATCTGTGTTCTTCAAAAGAAACACATAACCACAACGTGATGTCACATCCGTTAAGGTCACGAAATATTCATGTTCACATCTAGCCTAGCTAGATATGGGCCCACTTACTTCACCATGAATAGGGCTAACAGATCGGTGGCCCTTTTACTATTACCAAGTAAATAGTATTTTAGGTATTTTACCTAATAAACTAGATTCGCAGACCTTATTTGAATAGTCAAATCAGTCCTAGTACCCACTCTACAAAAGTGTGTGGATATACGAGTCTTGTTTAATTGTGTCCCAGACAACAATGCCACAAATAAGTCTCTATTGATCAAATCAATTTGAGCTATTTATTTGTCATTTTATATGTTTGAGATTTTATCATATTCAAAATATAAATTTTTGTTATTTACATCCAATGTATTTATCTCAGTATCATCTTTATATAATGAAACACTTTAGTGTTCTAGAATATAAAGGTTTTATCCGTATCGGATTAAACACTGATATAGAGATAATGTCTCTAGTCAAACTAGTTACATTATAACATTCCTAATTTAAGTACATACCCAAAGGGTAGTACCTAAACTTAGGTATTTACGGTCGAAACAGCGACTTTCGTCCCGTTTCCAATTCGCAGAGAAATCTCGGCTTGAAGCCAGTATCCAGCTCACAGCGGATTCTGAACGTCAATACATATATGTATAGTACCACACTAAGTATTTAAAATCCAATTTCAATACTAGTAGTAAACATAACTTTGACAAATATTTTTAAAGTTAGAGCCTCGCCCTATCTTTAATTCCTTCGTTTCTTCCATATCCAAATGGTAGTCGCTACGGGATATGTCAATTATCCTTTTCAATATTTCACAAACCTTTGGCCAAGCCTTGGGTTTCGGAATATCGAAACGATGTGCACCTTGTGCTACATGCCCAATTGCAAACTTTGACTTTTCTCCACTAGAATAGTCAATTAATTCTCCAAGAATTATTAATTGCAATTTTAATACTTTTAAATCTAAAGATAGATTTATTGTAAGTATATTAATTAAGCACTAAAGTCATCATCACATAAATCTTCCAAAGACTTTATGCTCTACTATTTGCTTAATTATGGGCTTAGTAATAATAAGTTATTTTATCAAATAAATTAACCTATTATTAATTCCCAATTGAAAATTAAATCATTTAAAACATTTAATCCAAGGATTATATATTTTAAATATTCAACCTTTTCAATTCTTTACTTGATTTTAATAGTCCAACTATTTAATCAATTATTAAGGTACTATTTATTATAATGATTACAATAATCCAATTATTTAATCAACTATAATTTTAATATTGATTACTATAATCCCATTTATAAATCAACTATCATTTAATTCAATTGTATTGATTACTATAATCCAATTACAAAATCAACTATATATTGAATGAGTTTGTATATAGTCCAACTATATATATTTTTTAAAACAACATAAAATATTAGTCTGACTAATACTTTTAATTAATATGACGAGTAAAATAAATGAGCGTGTTTAGCGAGTAATTGAACGAATGTTGCAAATTCAATACTTGCCTCCCACTATTTTTCGTCGAGCCTCTAACCCTCTGTGGAGTACTCAGGAAACCGTGTTCCTAGTGGGCTAGGATCCTATTAAATAACACACAACCCTGACTTTGCCAATAAAAAGCTGTATGCTATTTAACTAGGTAGATCTCACAGATCAATTGGATCTCATCCAATTCCTAGATCCGGTTAGGTGGACATCCAAGTCCGAAACATATGTATAATGTCAATGTATCCATTACATTTCCTAACCCTATCCTCCGAATCATCTAGGCCTTGGCTTTGGCCAAAAACAAACCTAATGATTCCAGTTAAGCAGGACCCATTGACGAGGAAAGTTTCGTAATCAATGTCATTGGACAAAAAGTGATCTGACTTTGGCCAATAAAAATCACGATTTGGACAAGACACCGATATGCAATAAAACTCTCATGATTCAAGTACATCCTTGATTGACAAAGGTCTTGACTTTGGTCAAAAACAAACCAATGCCAACTTCGGATCTTGAACAAGAATCATTCAATGGAAGGATATTTGCTTAATATAGATTGAGGGATTTTCGCGTGCAAATTGGCTACCAATTTAATTATCTTTGTTAAGGTCTCATCATCATACACCCTTAAACATGCATTCTAAATACATAATAAAGCGAGTATGAAATAAAATAATAATGATATGCGGATGGATACTTAACACATTGATCCTAGATCAAATCTCTCCCTTTCTCACTCAAGCTAGCACTTGTACTACTTCTACCCGTTACACTACACTTCTAAAGAAACCTCATATACATAGAGGGGAATAGGTGAGAAGAGAATACAAAGAGAAAGAAGGTGATAAGGCTGGACACGCAGGTCCAATTTAATAAATCGAATTTATTACAACAATTTCTAAAATTGCCCACCCATCTAATATCCATCCGATATACATTATTCATTCAACACAACCACGTATTCACACACATAAGCATGCTATCAATCAATCTAATCAAATTAATTAATCTGATAATTAAGTGATCATCCAATGTTCAAACAACGATTTGATTTTGTTCGAGTCAAACTCGTTTTGCGAATAAGTACTCAAAGTACGAATTCATGAATTAAATTAAACTACATCATTAAATCTAATTTAACATGTATTTAATACTAATTCACTATTCAATTCAAAATTAAATATTACACTTTTATTTAATAAACCTTTTACGATTTAAATTCCAAATCTAATCGTAACGCGTCTCAAAGACCGATTAACGTCCAACGTCAATTCAATTAAGTCCAATGGGCTTTTGATTGATTTCTTAAGGCGTGGACTTTTGGTCAACTCGGGTCAAACCGATAACCAAAGTCCAATCCGGGATTTACCCCATAAGCCATAAATCAATCTTGGCCCATTAGGCCCAATTGAACATTAAAGGTTCATTAGTCGCAATTGGGCTTTATGGTTAAGGTTTTGGGCCCAATTGGATCCAATCCACTTGGCCTAAACCAAACTTGATAAATCAAGCCCAATAGGCCCAATTACAATTTTAAATTCTAATTTCCAAAATTAGGCCCAATTAATTAAATCCAAAAATCCAATTTTCACAATTTAATTATCAAAAAGTGCATTATATGATTAATCAACTAAATCAACATTTTTAAAAAACACCAAATTAGTCTTATTAATCATATTCAATTCATTATCACATGTCAAACACACATAATGAAAAATCAAACCCATATTACATGCTTCTAAGTTTCGGCCCAGGAAGGTATTTTGTCCGATTTGAATTCAATCCGATTAATTACACAATCGACAACGTATTAACTTCCCGAATGATTTCATATACATCCAATGTTCATAAAATCAAAATTACCAAGACATTAAAGGGCATTGTAGATTCGGCCAACATAAGGAATTTAGGGTTTTTGTTCAATTTAAAATTAAATCCAATTCAATCTTAAATTACATCATATCTACTCCATTACACTCATCCAATGAATTAACAATGAAAAATTCCAAGAATTCCAATATCATACATATTCGGCCACAACACCATCAAATTGGGGAAAATTATTCCAAATCAATTTTCGTCAAATTAGTCCAACCAATATGAATTTAAACATGTTATAAGCATACTCAAACAAGCAATTTATTCAAATCATGCTCAACAAACATTTACCCAAATTTTAAGCCCTACATTTTTCATGCTTGCAACATTAGCTCTTGATGCCATTGTTGGTTTATTCTAAGGTCCCAAGATCAAAACAAGTCATGAAAACATGCGTGAACACATCAACAGACGAGGTAGCGGAATACTCACATTGATCGGTTGAGTCGATTTGGAGACGAATGAAGTCCAAAAACGCACTGCCCTTCACGCTAAACTGCAACAGTCCACTGTCCCTGCAAAACAGAAATTTGAGTGAAGAAAAAGGAGCTCCTAGCTTCGTCGGATGAATCCCGTCTCATGGGGGAACCTCCCTACCACCTTCGCAAGACTCGTAGTGTGCTAGCACTTGCGGTTTTCACCATGAAAACCCACCCTTGCTTCCCTAAAGTCACGCCTGAACTGGTTCAAAACCAGTGAGCAAAACCTTCTGTTTTTGGCGTGAGGAGAGGAGAGAGTTTGAGAGAGATTGAAGTTTTGTGTTATGTTGAAAATGATTTACCAAAAATCAATTTATATTTATGCCATAATATTTATTAAATTGATAATAAATTTATGACACAAATCATGCAATGGTTTAGAGTGTCAAACCTCAAACTCCATGCAAGACCATTGAGTGTATTGTACACTATCACCATGCAATACATTAGAAAAAATAATGCATAAAATGACATGTGTCTGGGCCCCACACGTTTCCAAATGAAAGTGGGCCCACGTGCACTCACGCGTTCGGGTTCGATATTTCCGAAATACCGAGCTTACGTCGCGACGTTAATTCAATCGAATAATTGCGGCTAGCGAAATTATTATTTACGTCGCTAACGATTTATTCTAAATTAACTCGTTTGCCCGAATTAAAATCTAATTTTAATTTCGCGTCGAAATCGAATTTCGATTATTATATCGAATATAATAATTTTATCGATTAATTCCAAATTAATCGTTCTCTCTCTTTAGACGACATTTTATCCCGGATAAAATATCTCCGTTATTAATCCTAGATTAATTTTCTCTCTCTTCTTTGTATAATCCCAGATTATTCAAGAGTGCGAGTTGTGCGTCATCGTGGATTATCGGGAAGCGACCCATGAGATCCCCGGATAATCTGGCAGTAAATACGGTCGTCGGAGTATCCGAATCACGTACGTACCAAGTACTACGTTCTACCGATTACGAGACAAGGTCGACTCCTAGCAAAGCACCAAGTCTACCTATTCTCCGGACATATCCATTAAAGAATATTAAGATCTGTATCAAGCGTAGTATATATAAGTATTGTGCATATCGGCCCAGTATCGGATAATCACGTGCTAGGGCTGGGGTGGATAAGTGTCTGCCCCGTCCGAAACAGATATCGGATGTCTGGTAACTAGTCTCTAATCGGATATTCATGACCTGGTCATAATATCACGATTGGATGCGCATCACTGAAGAGCACTAATACCGATCCTGCGTGACATCATCTCCATTATGACTGGAGTGACACTTCCGTCTTGACATCACATCCAATACACTACGATTCTCTGATAAACCCAGAAGAGGTTTGACACAGAACCAGTTAAGATCCCCCACCACCAAAACCAAAGTTTACCGATTGTCGTAAGTATTAGCGATGCAAGTCTCAGGTTAAGACTATACACCACCTTGATTTCGGCCTCCCATAGACACCTAGTCATAATACCAATGGGATTCCGAAGGGTCTATCCAGAGCGAAGCTGTTTCCCGTACCATCGGTGAAACACGACCTCTTATCGCACTTGCACAAGTATCCATACTTATATATATGAGAACTATGCCGTTGTGCCCTCACAACGCGCACAAGTGCAATACTAGCCTGTTCCGCATTCTCGATGTCCCGTCTCGATAATACTACGGCTAGGGATATTTAATGATTAATCCTTCGTGGACTAATACTGTCTCATATCATCTCAATCCAGGAACTAATCATAGGACCTCTCTTCATTTATATATCTATGGTGATTTAATCAACAAATGACGAGAGTGCAATTTCCTTGTTACATAGTTAATTTGCTACAGCAACATAATGTTCTGTGCAAATAGTGACGCTATGGGTCATATTATCCAACACAAGTTTCCTAAACCGATAAAGACGACTAAAAGTCACAAACGATACTATACAGTTTGAATAACGGTACAGTGAGCTGGAAATCTTCCAAGCAAGATACTGTTACAGAATAAACAACAAATGTGGGTTAATTGCTGTAGCTGAGGCGGCAATAGAAGCCTTCTGGGTCGATAAACAAATCTAATTAGATTAGATATAATTCTGTTAACAGCTGAGCTAGGCTCGAGCACAGGCTAAAGAATTGATGGTCTAATCAACGATCCAGATACATACTTCAATATTCATCTGATTCGTTCAGATCATACATCGTGGCGATGTGATGATCGTATAAATCGCATCAGACGATAATCATACAAATCCGCTGACGAAAGTCTTTTCTCAGCAGTTTGAGCCAACCGTACATAGTTCGGGTGTAAGACACTCGAGTGACTGGCTATAGGCCAAGTGGGAGATTGTTGGACTATTATGACCCATATCATCACTATTTGTACAGATCATGGTGTTGTTGTACAAATTAACTATGTGACAAAGGAGATTGCACTCTTATCATTTGTGATTAGATCACCTAGATGTATAAATGATAAGGAGGTCCCTATGATTTGTTCCTGGACGGAGAATAATATGAGACAGTATCAGTCCACGAAGGATAAATCATTAAATATCCCTAGTCAGAGTATTATCGAGATTGGACATCGATAAATACGTAAAAGACTAGTATTACACTTGTGTGCGTTGTGCGGGCACAACCGCATAGTTCTCATATATTTGGGTATATGATACTCATGCAAGTGTAATAGGAGGTTGTGTTTCACCGATGGTACGGGAAACAGCTTCGCTCTGGATAGACCCCCTCGGAATTCCATTGGTAGTATGATTATGTGTCTATGGAAGTCCGAAATCAGGGTAGGTGTATTTGGTCTTAACCTGAGACTTGCACCGCTAATGCTTGCGACAATCAATATACTTTGGTTGAGGTCATCCAGGGCTTTAACAGGTTCTGTGTACGCCAATGCTGGGTATATTGAGAATCGTAGTGTGTTGGGTATGATGTCAAGACATAAGTGTCACTCTAGTCATATGGAGATGATGGTCACGTAGGATACGAGACTGAATCTCTTAAATACTGCAACTATCAGGATATTATGACAATGTCATGTTTATCTGATTATAGAGACTAGTCACCAGACATCCGACATGTGTTTCGTACGGGGCAGACACAATTCCAGCCCCAGGCTTAGCTCGTGATCATTCGATACTGGACAGAAATACGCAATACTACATATATTACGCCTGATACAGATCCTTTATTCCTGTAAGGATATTTCCGGAGAATTGGGTAGGCATGTCACTTTGCTAGAGGCCAACCTTGTCTTGTAAATCGGTATAAAAGTAGTACGAGATACTTACGTGTTCGGATAGTCCGACGACCGAATTTACTGCCAACATATATAGGGATCTCATGGGTCACTTCCCAAAGATTCACCGATGACGTATGACTCGCACTCTTAATTAATCTGGGATTAATTGGATGAGAGAGAAAATTAATCTGGGATTAATTACGGAGATATTTTATCTGGGATAAAATATCATTTAAAAGAGAGATAATCTGGGGTTAATTTGGAATTGATCGAGAAATTAATATATTTGATATATTAAACAAAATTAGATTTCGATGCGGAATTAAAATTAGATTTTAATTCGGGCGAATGAATTAATTTAGAATTAATTCGTTAGCGACGTGAATAGTGACTTCACTAGGCGTAATCATTTAATTACGATGCAACGGAAAATTCGTTAATTTGGAATTAGCGAACCCGAGCCCGAGATTATTTGCGAGCGCATTTGCATTTCGAATTCGAGTGCGGCACGTCAAATTAAGCGTCAAATCGTTAGTCGCATCAAGCGTCAAATCACAAGTCACTTTGAGTGATGTGACTTGACAACTTGATGGATTGAGTGATGTGAGTAGTTGGGGCTTTAATGGTTTGACTTTTAAAAACCAAATTCAAGTGAAATGCATTTGAAATTCAAATGTGTGTATATAATACACAAATTTGACAAACCAAAGACAACTCTCTATTTTCTCTTTCTCTCATATCCTCACACCCAAGGGGCCAAATTGCTCACTGTTTTCTGTCAAAATGTCGAGCAGTAAGGGGAGCAAAGAGTGTGATTTTGTGGCAAAATCACAAGTGCTAGCACACTTACGAGACTTGCGAAGGTGATAAGGAAGTCCACCCATGAGCCGGGAACCATTCGACGAAGCTTGGAGCTTGACGAAGGACCAAAATGGAGGCCAAACCAGTGAGCAGTCACTGTCACTGCCGAACCAGTTCAAGGAGGAAGAAAATGATTTTTGTTGCCTCCGTGTCGCTCAACCGATCGATGTAAGTATTCCGCAACTTCTTTGATGTGTATTCGCACTTGATTCATGCTTATTATTGATCTTGGGACCTTAATAGAAACCAACAGAAATTCCCCCTCTGCTCTATTTCACCTTTACCACTGATGTCTCATATCCCCATGCGAGAAGTTTGGTGGTTATGAGTTTGGAGGACAAGGTTTTCAGGTAGGCCGGAGTTGATCATGTGGGTGGGTGGAGGTTTTTTATGCGTGTTGAGTTGCTCTTTTTCTGGGTCGGGTATTTTATGGGAATCAATGAGGTTTTAGATCTCATGCCTAAGGCGGGTACAGTTGTCGGTTTTGTGGCATTTTTGCTGATATAGGTAACAGTAAAGGTTCAGGTTAAGGTAGCGTAGCACCGGGTTTGGAGGTTTAGGCTCTAAGGGATTTAGGAGTCCTTGCATTTTCAGCTCTTCAAACACCTCTGACAAAGGTCTACCAAGATTGGAGAATCGTCTGTTTCTAATAGGGGCAACCTCAGAGGGAGTGGGCTTTGTCCTTGAAGGTTCTCCAATGGTCTTTCCATTCTGGTTGCACAACTTTCTGTTATTGGCTATACGGGGTACGGTCATACTGGCCACAACATTGGTCAAAACTTGCAACTGCTCAGTAATTTTGGTTACTTTGGTCTCCAATTGATCCAGGCGGGAGCCCTCGTTGATTGACTCGCTCATGTTGGATGACGGTCTTTTGACGAGTCTTCCTTATTCCCTAACCCAACGAGTATCTATGATGGCTTTTAAGACACAGGGTTAACATGATGCGTGTATGCATGAGATGCATGAGATGAGTGCGATGTATGGAATATATAAGTCTGCCCATTATCATTTTAAAGCATTCAATCATACTATTACGTGGTGCAACTTGCCCCAGTTGAAAAAGGCCCAACATGTTTACACTTTTGCGATAACATGGCTAAACAACTTCAAATGATAAGGGGCCTAAACACAAGATGGCCCATCGGTATTTTAGAAACTTTTAGCCCAATTGTCATAAGATATGAACTCATCCCAATTTAAATGGCCCAACAAGTTCGCCTTTCTGACAAGAAGTCTAACTGAATCCAAATGATGATGGTCCTAAGCATAAGAATAAAGAAACAATTTCTACAGAGTGGCCTATCGGCATTTTAGAAACTTTTAGCCCAATTTTCATAAGATACTAACTCATCCCAGTTTAAATGGCCCAACAAGTTCACATTTCTGACAAGAATTCCAACTGAATCCAAATGATGATGGTCCTAAGCATAAGCACAAATAAATAGTTTATATAGGTCATACAATTATGGTCTACGTGTGGGTTTGCGAGAGTGTAGACAAAGGTTCTCGCTGGCGAAGGATTGTCCACAACTAGGTCTCCCTACTCAAGGGTTTCAGTGACCAAGTGAGCGCACCTTTTTTATACCTTACGGTACGTGCCAACGAGTTATGGTGCGTGACTGACTGTCAAATGGATTTCCTATTGAAGATTCCCCAGAGGGATGGTGGAGCGAACTCTCTTAAATACCCAAACCTCTTAGGCTCTTATCGCCTTGGTGATAGGAATAAACAACAAGTCCTCCAAATTAGTCCATCACAGTAAGCTTCGGGTAAATGATTATCTATGTGCCTTCATGGATTTTCCTTATACAAAGGTAGTGAATGAAGGAAGACACCAAACCATTACTAAGCTCTAATAATGCCTTTTATTAAACCCTTTTCAACCCACCGTAGACACGATTAACTAAAGCACAAATCACAAACATTACAAGACATTATTTCAGGGCCGATGCTCTATCCTCAGTGGAGTCGCCAGACTGTAGACAACAGAAATCGGCGATGCTGTCCCAGGCTTGTGGCCCGGTCGAGAGTACGGAATAGCCCACGGGGGACTAAACCGGAGAATTAAAAATGGAGTCGCCACCCGGTGTGAACCGGAAAAATGATTTAAGGCCGCACTCACCCCTCGCAAGGGAATACCTCAAACCGTTGGGTTCGGAATGGTCCCTTACTTATGCCAATTGTAATGAAATGATTTATGCAATAATTTAATCGAACCTACGCAATATATATTTCCAAGAGTATTCTATTTCTAAGTTCACATGCATGAAAATAAAGCTCATATCTAAGTTTGCATGCATAAAGGCAAATCAGAGCAACAGCAAGCATATAATTTCATAAACACATTATACGGAAATACAAGTAAATAATAATTGTACAAGAATGCATAATAAAGAGAGACAATTAAGTGCATGAAGTAAAGAGGTAATCAAAAAGGAAATTGTACATCGAAATAAACGTGTAATAATACGGTGCAGAAAAGGAGATAGATAATAAGGATGAAAGGGAAGAGACGCGACATATGCCCATATCTATATATGACTTCGAGTGATCGATTGAGCGTATCTCATGTTCGATCAAACATACTTTGTCCGGTGCGGCAAAACATCATGGCAAAGGTAGCCCTTTAGGCTTTTCATCCCTCGAAGTGGAGGACCTTTAATCCAACATGATTTGCCCATGCGCATTCATTACAATGCATAGAAAATAAAGACAACCATAATATGGAACTTCATATGTCCGATTAAACATATCTCACATTCAATCGAACACACTTCGTCCGGCGCGGTAAAACGTCGTAGCAAAGGTAGCTCTTAGGCTTTTCATCCCTCAAAGTGGAGGACCTTTAATCCAACTTGGTTTGCCCATGCGCATTACCCTATGATGCATGATTAAATAAGGAGATGGCATACATAAAGCAAATAACGGAATAATAAAAGGCACGGCGAAATGTCATGGTAAAGGTAGCCTTTTAGGCTTTTATTTCTTCAAGTATAGAACCTTTAGACCAACATAATAAGCCCATGCGCATTACATTACAATGCATACAAATAAATGAGACAATGATATGGGACTTCATATGTCCGATTAAACATATCTTACATTCAATCAAACATACTTCGTCCGGCGCGGAAAAACGTCGTGGCAAAGGTATCCCTTAGGCTTTTCATCCCTCAAAACGGAGGACCTTTAATCCAACTTGATTTGCCCATGCGCATTTCATTACAATGCAGAAATAAGTAACATGCGGAAAGTAAATAACATACTAATGACTAAAACATGCTCAAACATAAGGTTGGATGAAACGAAATATTTGTGTCTCTCATGCGGTACGTGGCATTGTATCCCGAGTGCAGACTGCACTACCGTCTATTCGGATTCGGCTACGGAATTTACGTCTGGGTTTCCATCCGATATACCGCAAGAGAGAACACATATTCTATTCATCCGAAAGTCATATCATACACCAATCCATAATACTTATGCAAAATAAAGTAAGAAAATAAATAAAAATAAAGGAGAATAAATAAAAAAGGGTGCCCTCAGGTCTAACCTTTTTTGTCGTCTCTCAAATGTGTGGTACGCGGTTGTCGAAAGGGCTAACACTTCGCAACTCTTCCGGTTCACTGATTTTATGTTTTCCTTCGTCACTTTGCTGTTTCGGGTCACTGTTTCTTCTGTTTCTGCTACTATTTTCTGGTCGAGGTATTGGCTCACTGTTTTGCGGTAAAGCGGGACTATTTTATGGCATAATTTCAGTGATGTTTGGGTGCAGAACTGGACAGTTTTCACGGTAGTTTGAGGGGTTGTTTTGAAGGGAGTTTTGTGTGCATGTCAGGGGTGTTTTGAGGGAGATTTACGTGCAGGTCAGGGGTGTTTTGAGGGAAGTTTAGGCATGCATTCAGACGTGTTCAGGGCTAACTTCAGGGGATGGTTTGGACGTGTTCAGGGGCTGACTTCAGGGGAATTCGGGCGTGTTCAGGGACTGACTTCAGGGGCTGGTTTGGGCGTGTTCAGGGGATGACTTCAGGGGCATTCTAACGTGTTCATGGGATGAATCCAGGGGCTGGTTTGGGAGTGTTCAGGGGCTGACTTCAGGGGTTGTATGAAGGCTAATGGCGTAAGTGGCTGCTGCATGGGTAATGGGCGTGAGTGGTGTGAATTGTGAGGGATTTGAGCTAAGGTTGTGTTTAAAAACAGAGGTCCAACAAGCGAACCTGAAGCCAAACAAGCGAATTAAATCCAACAAGATGTCAAGGTCTGACTCTTCCATTCCGACGTCCATTTCCCGTGACTTCCACAATTTAAAGTGGTAGTGTCTCCATGTGAGACTCATCATCGGGACTTATATGCAAAAATGCAGTGCCTACACTAATCACATCCAAAAAGCTTTAAACACATATAATTACAATCCCAAAGAGTGGAGACATAAACTTAGCAACACAAATTGAAGCTCAGATAAATTGAAATAATTTTCATGTAGAAGAAAGTCTTGGTTTGACCTAGAAAACCCAAGACCAAATACACCTACCCTGATTCGCACATACATAGACACATAGTCATACTACCAATGGAATTCTGAGGGGTCTATCCAGAGCAAAGCTGTTTCCGTACCATCGGTAAACACAACCTTATATTACACTTGCATAAGTATCCAATACCCAAATATATGAGAACTATGCCGTTATGCTCCCATAATGCACACAAGTGCAATACTAGTCTATTCCGCACTATCGATGTTCAATCTCTATAATACTACGACTAGGGATATTTTAATGATTAAACCTTAATGGATTAATACTGTCTCATATCTTAAACCTTAATGGATTAAGATTGTCTCATATCTTAATGATTAAACCTGAATGGATTAATACTACGACTAGCCAATCACTCAAGTGTCCTACACTTGAACTATGTACTGGTCACTCAAATTTTTGCTGAGAAACTGCTTTCGTCAGGGGATTTACAATATTATCATCTGATGCAATTTATTCAATCATCACATCGCCATAATGTATGATTCGAACGAATCAGATGAATAGTTGAAGTATATACTTGGATCGTTGATGAGACCATTAATTCCCTAGCCTGTGCTGTAGCCTAGCTCAGCTGCTAACAGAACTACTCCTAATCCAATTAGGATTATATAGATCCAAAGTGCTTTATTGCTGCCTCAGCTGCAGCAATATTCAGCTTTTGTTGTTTATTCGGCAACAGTATCTTGCTTGGAAGATTTCCAGCTCACTGTTCCTTTAATCAAACTATATAGTACCCTTATTACGACTTACAGTCGTTATTGTCGGTTTGGAAACTTGCAATGGTGAACCCAATCACTTCAAGTTCTCTTCCTCCATAGCTTAAGAAATCATCCTTAGATCATCTAAGATACGTAAGGATGTTCTTAACATCAATCCAGTGAATATCACTTGGATTGGCTTGATTGTGACTCCATATGCTCAGAGCATATGAGACACCAGATCGCGTACATTTATTTCAATGTACGAGTTCTCGGAGAGTGCCAACAACTTTTAGATCTATCCCAGTAGATCCTTATTCCTAGAATAAAGGTTGTCTCTCCCAAGTAGTCTACGGATAATATTTCATGAAAGCCAAGCTTTCACCGATTGTATTATGGGAATATCATTTCAAAGAAATGATATATCATCATTATTTAGGAAAATCATTGTCAGTGCGCTCCCACTAACCTTCTTATATACACAAGAATTATTTTAATTTTGAATTAAATCATATACTATTATGATTACATGAAAACGATAGTTCCAAGAACGCAATGCTTGCTTCAATCCATAAATGGATCGAATAACTTGCAAACCTTATTTGCTTGTTTAGGTGTGACAAAATCGTCAGGATGTTGTAAATATCCTCCAAAAGGTTTCCGTTAAGGAAAGCAGTTTTGACGTCCAGCTGCCATATTTCATAAATGAAACATGCGGCATTAGCAAACATTATCCAAATGGATTTTAATCATGGCAACGAGTAAAAGGTTTCGTCATAATCGACACAATATTGATAACGATACCTTTTCGCTACAAGCCTAGCTTTATACGTTGGTATGTTACCATCTATGTATGTATTCCTTGAAGACTCATTTAGTACCAATAGGCACAATGCCTTCCGGTACAAAAACTAGTGTCCAAACTTGGTTGGTATACATGGAATCCATTTCGGACATCATGGCATTTTGCCATAATAGGGAGTCGATACCTTGTATCACTTCCTCATATGTAGCCAGTTCGTGTTCCTCAATTAGATTGACATCTTTACGAGGTGAGATCAGAAACCCATACCTCTTAGGTTGTTTTCTGACTCTCTCCGACCTACGCGATTCTTGTGTATTCGAAGATTGTGGTATAGTTTCATCCATGATAAACTGTTTGTGTTCTGTTAAGGAATTGGTGCCTGGAACAGTATTACTCCGATTTTCATCGAGTTTTACTTTCCTCCCACTTACCACTGCATATTGGTATTCCTCTTAGGAAAACCGCATGGGGTGCAACAATTAAATTGTTTTCTTATGAGTTGTATAAGTACTATAATTTGGTTACCCTTGGATAACCTACAAATTAGGCACTTATCCAATTTGGGTTCTAGTTTGGTATCATCCAAACATATGCCTAGCATTCCCAAATCTCCAGGAATGAGAAAACCCAGTTTCTTTCCTGTTCATATCTAATATGAAATCTGTCTAACAGATTTTTATGGAACCTTATTCAAAATAAGTATTGCACTGTTTAATGTGTATCTATAGAAGGAAAATGGTAGCTCAGAGCGACTCATAATTAACCTTACTATGTCCAACAAGGTTCGGTTTCTCCGTTTGGACACAGCGTCAAATTTAGGTGTTTCGAGAGGAGTCCACTATGAAAGAATACTATACTCTTTCAAATATTCGAGAAACTTATTGCTTAAGTATTTTCCACCATGGTTTAACCGTGACGGTTTTATACTTTAGCCGATCTGTCTGTTTACTTCGTGTCAAAACTCTTTGAATTTATCAAAAGTTTCCTATTTATGTTTCACAAGAAACACATAACCATAACGTGATGCCACATCCGTAAAGGTTACGAAGTATTCATATCCACCTCTAGCCTAGCTAGACATGGGCCCACTTACGTCACTATGAACGAGGGCTAACAGATCGGTGGCACTTGAACTTTCACCAAGTAAAAAGTGTTTTAGGAACTTTGCCTAAAAAATTAGATTCGTAGACATTATTTGAATAGAATCAAATTTGTCCTAGTACCCACTCTTCAAAAGTGTGGATATACGAGTATTGTTTAATGTGTCCCAGACAATAATGCCACTTTTAAGTCTCTTATGATTTATTCAGTTTGAGCTATTTGTTTGTCATGTTATATGTTTGAGATTCATTTATATTCAAAATATAAATACTGTTATTCAGATCTAATATGTCTATCTCAATATCATCTTTATAAAATAAAACACTTTAGTGTTCTAAAATATAAAGGTATACCCGCAACATGTTAAACTTATATATATAGATAATGTTTCTAGTCAAACTAGGTACATTATAACAGTTTCCTAATTTAAGTACATGCCCAAAGGGTAGTTCCTAAACTTAGGATTCTACGGTTAAAACAATGACTCTCATCCTGTTTCCGAATCGCAGATAAATCTCAACTGAACTCAGTCTCCTGCTAATCAGCAGATTCTGCACATCAGTGCATATATATGTACAACATTTAGTATCAAAAATCCAATTTTGAAACTAATAGTGAACATGTTTTTGACAAACATACTTGAAGCCGGAGACTTGCCCCTCTTCACTTCCTTATGTCTGCCTTGTCCATACGACAGTCACGCTTCTAGTGACCCCGTTTGCCACAGTTTAGGCAGACATATTGGGATATGTTCTTTTTCTTCCTAGAAGACTGTAATGATTTTGCCTTTGCCCCTTTTAGAAGCTCTGGCTTTGCCTCCTAGAGCATAGCCATCAATTCTCCAAGAGCTTACTCTTGATTCACAATGAACTTGCCCCAGCTTTCGGGTAGAGATTATAAGATCAAATCTTTGGTAGTCTCAGCCACGTAGGTAATGCCCAGCTAACCTTGCTGATCGATGTCAGCAATCATCTGCGAAACTTAGTGCTCGACAGATGTACCCTCTGACATACGTGAGCGAAAGAGCTTCTTTTGTAATTTGTACTTCTAAGATCTAAGAATAGATCTATGAAGATCTTTAATTTCAACATCATGTTATAAGGATCTAATCCTTATTTCTGACGATGGAATTAAAGAGTCATTGCAGTATGCATAACGGATTGAGCACTAAAGTTATCATCACCATGAGTCTTCCAAAACTCATGCTTCACTATTTGCTCAACTCCGGGCTTAGGCTTGAGATGTCACTCTATCAAATAGAATAACTTCTTAGTTCTCAGGACTATCCTGAGGTTTATTCCCATTCTGAAAATTGGAGCCGTTTAAAGACATTTTCTCCCAGGATTATGTTTTAAACGCTAATCTTTCAGTTATCTTGATTGCTATAGTCCAACTATCCAATCAATGATTTCGGGTACAATTAAATATAATGATTGCAATAGTCTAACTATATAATCAACTATAATTTGATTGCTTAAATTCAAATATATTGATTACTATAATCCAATTATATAATCAACTATAAATTGAAGTAGTTTGAATACAGTCTACCTGTTTAATTTAAAACAACAATTAAATATTAGTCCAACTAATATATTTATTAATAAATAATGACGAAAATGAAATGAGCGCGTATTGGCAAGTATCTAAACGAAATTGTAAATTTAATACTTGCCTCCCACTATTTTTCGGCGAGCCTCTAACCCTCTGTTGAGTACTCGGGAAACCTAGTTTCCTATTGGGCTAGGAACCCGTTAAATAACACACAACCTTGAATTTGGCCAACAAGCTGTATGATATTTAACTAGGTAGATCTCTAAGATCAATTGGATCTCATCCAATTCCTAGATCCAGTAGGTGGACATCCAAGTCCGAAACATATATCCAATATATGCCAATATATCCAATATATTCCCTAACCTTTTTCCTCTGAATCAACTAAGCCTTGGCTTTGGCACAACAAACTTAATGATTCCAGTTAAGCGGGACCCATTGACCTTGGAAAGCTTCGTAATCGGTGTCGATGGACAAAAAATGATCTTGACTTTGGCCAACAAATCATAACTTGGACAAGACATACGATATGGAATAAAGCCTTCATGATTCAAACACATCCGCGATGGACAAAGGTCTTGACTTTGGCCAACAAACCAGTGCCAATCTTGGATCTTGAGAATGAATCATTCAATGGAAGGAAAAACGCTTAATATTTGTTGAGGGTTTTTCGCGTAATTGGCAACCAATTAATTATTTTGATTAGGTCTCATCATACACCCTTAAGCGTGCATTCTAAAAGCATAATAAGGCGCGATAAATAAATTAATAATGATATGCAGATGGATATTTAAAAGATTTTTTTCCTAGAACAAATCTCTCACTTTCCTCTCTCCTGCTAGCACAAATCTTACTTCTACCCAATTACATAACACTTCTAAAGAAACCTCATTTACATTGAGGGGAATAGGTGAGAAGAGAAATACAAAGAATCAAGAGGTAATAGGCTGGACACGCAGGTCCAATTTAATAAATTCTAAATTTATTACAACAATTTCCAAAATTGCCCTCACCCATCTAATATCCATCTGATATACATTATTCATACATCACATCCATGTATTCACACAAAGCATGTTATCAATCAATCTAATCCAATTAATTAATCTTTGATTAGTGAGCATCCAATGTTCAAACAACGATTTGATTTGCGCGAGTCCAACTCGTTTAAGAATAAGTACTCAAAGTACGAATTCTTGAATTATATCAAACTACAATATTAAATCCAATTTAATTCGTATTCAATACTAATTCTTTATTTAATTCAAAATTAAATAATTACACATTATTAATAAGCCTTTGCGACTTAGATTCTAAATCTAATCTTTATGGGTCTCAAAGCCCAATTAACATCCAATGTCAATTTATTTAAAGTCTAATGGGCTTTGAATTAATTTATAAGGCATGGACTTTGGCAACCAAAGCTCAATAAGGAATCACCCTTTGCCAAAAATCAATTTAGGCCCAATTAAATTATAAAGGCCCAATAAATTATATTTGGACTTTATGGAAATGGTTTTAGGTCCAATTGGATCCAACCAATTAACCTAAACCAAATTTGGCCCAACCAAGCCCATTAAGCCCAAATACAACTTTATTAGCCCAATTCCAAATTTAAGCCCAACTAATTAAATTCCAATATTCCAAATATCATAATTTAATCAATTAAAGTGTATTAGCCATAATTAATTATTTAAATCAACATTTCCAAAATACCAATTTACATAATTAATCATGCTTTATTAAATTCAATTCATGTCCAATACAATTGAAACAAAATCAACTCATTACATGCTATACTTGTCACGACAATGAGGAATTTTTAAAATCGATTTCGATTTCAATCCAATTAAATCATAAATCAATTTATCCCAAGTCTTTAAACTCATCCAATGGTCTTAAAAACAAAATCACCATGACCTAGGGTTTTTCCATTACATTCGGCCAAGCACTAAAATTGAGGAAAATTAATCCAATTAATTTTTCACAATTCCAACAATGTACAAATCCAATTTAACATCATCCAACCTCAACCAAATCATCAATTTGAAGAAATCATTCTCAAATCACAAAATCCCAAATTAAAGTTTAAGAACCCTAAATTCAATTTCATGCTTAATAACCGCTCTGATACCATTGTTGGATTTTCTAGGTCAAACCAAGATCAATTAAGCAATGAAACATGTGAATACAACAAAGTAAGAATGCGGAAAATACTCACTTTGATCGGATTTTTGATGCGTAGACAACAAAAATTCTGCTCCTTGTTGAATGTTGAATCAATGCTCCATGCTTTGATATTTGATTCCAAGCTCATGGGAAAGGTTTCCCTATCACCTTTGTAAGACTCCTTGTGTGTGCTAGCACTTGAAAATTTGCAACAAATTTTCATCTCATCACTTGTATTCCTCACGGCAATGGAAGAAAAAGAAGAAAGAAAATGGCATGAATGTGAGAGAGAGGAAGGAAGTAAATGTTGACTTGTAATTTGATTTCCAAAATCTAAATTAATGATATACCAAAATTTGGTAATAAGTCATTCATTCCATCAACTTGTGTGTTTTACAAGTTTCCAACAACCCAACCACTTCCATCAACCAAAAGCAGATGAGATGGACTAGATGATGTGACTTGTGGGCCCCACTTGATTCAAAATCCGAGTGGGCCCGCAACACATCCCGGGCTCGGGTTCGCTAATTCCGAATTAACGAATTTTCCATTGCGACGTAATTAAATCAAATTTAAATTAATAATTATGCCTAGTAAAATTACTATTCACGTCGCTAGTGAATTAATTCTAAATTATTTCGTTTGCCCGAATTAAAATCTAATTTTAATTCCGCGTCGAAATCTAATTTCGTTTAATATATCGAATATATTATTTTATCGATTAATTCCGAATTAATCATTCTCTCTCTTTAAATAGAATTTATCCCAGATAAAATCTCTCCGCAATTATTCCTAGATTAATTTTCTCTCTCTTATAATTAATCCCAGATTATTTATGTCCGAGTCATACGTCATCGGTGAATCTTCAGGAAGCGACCCATGAGATCCCTGGATATGTTGGCAGTAAATTCGGTCGTCAGACTATCCGAACATGTACGTACCTAGTACTACGTTTTTACCGATTTACAATACATGGTTGGCTTCTAGCAAAGCACCGTACCTACCCAATTCTCCAGAAATATTCTTAAAGGAACATATAATCTGTATCAGGCGTAGTATACGTAGTATTGCATATTGCGATTCAGTATCGGATGTCACATGCTAGGCCTGGGGCTGGAATTGTGTCTGCCCCGTACGAAGCATATATCGGATATCTGGTAACTAGTCACTATAATCGGATAAACATGACCTAGTCATATTATCCCGATAACTGCAGCATACAAGAGTACCGTTCCTTATCCTACGTGACCATCATCTCCATATAACTGAAGTGAAACGTCCATCTTGACATCACACCCAATAAACTACGATTCTCAATATACCCAGAAGAGGCGTACACAGAACCCGTTAAAGCCCTGGACGACCAAAACCAAAGAATATTGATTGTCGCAAGTATTAGCGATGCAAGTCTCAGGTTAAGACCAAATACACCTACACTGATTCGGACTTCCATAGACACATATTCATACTACCAATGGAATTCCGAGGGGTCTATCCAGAGCGAAGCTGTTTCCGTACCATCGGTAAACACAACCTCCTATTACACTTGCATAAGTATCCAATACCCAAATATATGAGAACTATGTCGTTATGCTCCCACAACGTGCACAAGTGCAATACTAGTCTATTTCGCATTATCGATGTCCAATCTCGATAATACGACGACTAGGGATATTTTAATGATTAAACCTTAATGGATTAATACTGTCTCATATCTTATTAATCCAGAACTAATCATATGGACTTTTATCATTTATATATCCCGGTAATCCAATTACAAATGATAACAGATCAATTTCCTTTGTCACATAGTTAATTTGTACAACAATACCATGTTTTGTACAAATAGTGATGCTATGGGTCATAATTGTCCAACAAAAAGTGTTAAATTACTTACAAAAATCAAGTTTTTCCTTTGTATTTCTTTCTTTCTCCCACAAATGCTCTCAACTCACTTTGTAAATATTTTGTGAAACTTGTCTAAGTGTTGTAAATGAAAAACAAACCATTTTGTTGATTCATTCACTATGGTCGAATTTTATATAACAAAAATAAAAACAATTATTTCATTTTTGTTCAAATTCCATTAGTCCACAATTCACTTTAATAAAGTAACACTTTATCTTTAATAGGGCAAATCAAAAAGTGTTCCAATGATAACAAGCCATTTCCTAATGAAATCATTACTAAAGATATTTACTTTATTAATTAATTAATTATTTAACAAATAAATAATTAAATAATAAATATAAAGATATTAAATATATGTATTATATTTACATTAAATATCTCAAATACATATATTAATTATATATATATCAAATATCACAAATTGGTATTTTATTAATGTGTATTTAATAAAATTAAGAATTAAATACAAATACACATTAATTCAGAAATGACCGTTAGGTCCCGATTGCATGTATTTTTCGTTTAACCATTAAACGAGTTATAAATAATCAGTATTATTCATAACAGTTTCCCTAGTGCTCTACGAGTATATTTCATTAGTGAAACTCTCTAGATTCAGGCATATCCGTCACGAAATCAAATTTCGTGTCCATAATTCACCCACCTATAAATTATGACGAACACGTATAAACTCTCAGAATCATATAGGTCGAGGTCACTGCATACGTATAATCCCTCCTTCACAGGTATCCAAAATATTCTAGAGATATAGAAACAAACGTCAAATCTCTATAGATATAATCACGTCGGCGTTTCTATTAGCAATCCCTTAATAACACTTAGAACTAATTTCTACAGTTTACCACGGGCCCATGGATTTAACAGATTGCTAATTCCATATTCAATACCTATGCTCTGTACACAAAGTTGACGGATCCTATCTTGATACATAGAGGATATCCTGAGCATCAGTCCACACCCAACAAACTGGCGGAGGTTTGATCTAAATAGATCGGTGACGTGACTGCCATTTATGTGTGGAGGATAACTCATATATCCACAATGGGATCTCAAGTCAAATAATCACTATCTCACTCAATCCGAGAAGATTCTTATTGATGTTGGTGTACCATCTATTAAAAATCTTTGGTGAGTCGTTTAATGTCTATTCGCTATAAACACCTACACATCTATACGAGTTTCCAAGACTCATGGTTCACTGAAAAACCATCGGAATCCAAGATTCCAATATACGACATATACCAGTCTCAACGAGTTTACTTTACTGACCAAATAGTGTAAACCTTGACCGAAACCCTATAAGAATGACAACGTCATGATACAATTCAATGTCAGTTGCGACGCTTTTGCAATAATATCATAACTAATCATTCTAAGGTCGGTTACGTCTTTACCATATTAAAAAATAAGTTATATAAAAGAAACTGTTCATTTTATTCATAATAAAATGTTACATTAGTATTTACAAGGAAATGCATAGTAAAATTGGCTCTTGAGCACCAACCATAACAAGGAAATGTATCTAATACCTATCGACTCCACATATTTGTTAAATAACTTCAGAGGTATGGCTTTCGTAAGCGGGTGTATTACATTATCTTCACTCGATACATTGCACACGACAATGTCCCCTCGTGACACAATCTCTCGAATGATGTGGTACTTTTGTTCCACATGCTTCGACTTCTGATGCACCCTTGGTTCTTTTGCTTGTGTAATGGATCTACTATTATCACAGTATAACGGAATCAGATTCTCGATACTTGGGACCACTCCCAATTTTGTGATAAAGTTCCTAACCAATACAACTTCCTTTGCAGCTTCAGAAGCTGCAATATATTCCTCCTCTGTGGTGGAATCAGCTGTCGACCCCTGTTTGGAACTTTTCTAACAAACTGCACCGCCGTTAAAGGTAAACACGAATCCTGATGTAGACTTTCTATCATCAGGATTCGATTGGAAATCGGAATCCGTATACCCATTAACTTACAGTCCATTTCTTCCATAGATAATAAACTTATCCTTAGTACCTTTAAGATACTTGAGGATATGTTTAATGGCCATCCAATGGTCATTTCCTGGATTAGACTGATATCTGGTCGTCACACTAACTGTGAAGCTGATATCAGGTCTAGTACATAACATGGCATACATGATGCTGCCCAAACACGAAGCATAAGATTGATTAGATATTCTAATATTCTCCTCTTCTGTTTGCGGACACATCTTCTTCGAAAGATGTAAGCCATGTCTAAACAGTATGTTTGTTGTCTTATAGTTACCAAAATTATACCGTTCTAAGATCTTATCTATGTACATTGATTGGGATGCCTAAGATATAAGAAGCTTCACCCAGGTCCTTCATGTAGAAATTCTTACAGAGGTAAGCTTTGACGCCTTGCATCATCCCAATATCATTCCCAATGATAAGGATGTCGTCAACATAGAGAATTAAAAATACCACCATACTCCCACCTAGGTGAATAATATCCGACTCATGTTGTCTCTCTCATCTTGAGTTTTAGGACACATGTCCTTAGATAGAGTGACGCCATGTGACACTGGCAACAGTCCCCTCTTGGACTGATCCATGTTGAATCTTTTCAACAATTTGTCAATGTACGTGCTCTGGGAGAGTGCAAGCAGCTTTCTAGATCTACACCGGTAGATCTTTTTCCCAGAATAAAGGCTGCTTCTCCCAGATCTTTCATGGAGAATTTTAATGAAAGCCAAGCTTTAACCGATGTTAACCTGGGAATGTCATTGCCCATAAGCAATACATCGTCAACATAAAGGGCAATAAAAGTCAGTACGCTCCCACTAACCTTCTTGTATACACAAGGATCATCTTCGTTTTAAATGAAATCATATTCTTTTATGATCTCATCAAAACATTGGTTCCTAGAACACGACGCTTTCTTCAGTCCATAAATGGACCTATTGGACAATTATGACCCATAACGTCACTATTTGTACAGATCATCGTGTTGTTCTACAAATTAACTATGTGACAAAGGAGATTGCACTCTTATCATTTGTGATTAGATCACCTAGATGTATAAATGATGAGAGGTCCCTATGACTTATTCCTGGTCGGAGAATGATATGAGACAGTATCAGTCCACGAAGGATAAATCATTAAATATCCCTAGTAAGAGTATTATCGAGATTGGACATTGATAAATATGTAAAAGACTAGTATTACACTTGTGTGCATTGTGAGGGCACAACGACATGTGCTTCGTACGGGGCAGAGATAATTCCAGCCCCAGGCCTAGCACGTGATCATCCGATACTGGACAGAAATACGCAATACTACGTATACTACGCCTGATATAGATCCTTTATTCTTGTAAGGATATTTCTGGAGAATTGGGTAGGCATGGCGCTTTACTAGAAGCCAACTTTGTCTTGTAAATCGGTATAAACGTAGTACGAGGTACTTACGTGTTCGGATAGTCCGACGATCGAATTTACTGCCAACATATCCAGGGATGTCATGGGTTGCTTCCCAAAGATTCACCGATGACGTATGACTCGCACTTTTATTAATCTAGGATTAATTAATGATGAGAGAGAAAATTAATCTGGGATTAATAGCGGAGATATTTTATCTGGGATAAAATATCAATTAAAGAGAGATAACAATTAATTTGGAATTAATCGATAAATTAATATATTCGATATATTAAATGAAATTGGATTTCGACGCGGAATTAAAATTAGATTTTAATTCGAGCGAATGAATTAAGTTAGAATTAATTCGTTAGCGACGTGAATAGTGACTTCGCTAAGCGTAATCATTTAATTGCGTCGCAACAAAAAATTCGTTAATTTGGAATTAGTGAACCCGAGCCCGGGATTGTTTGCGAGCGCATTCGCATTTCAAATTCGAGTGCGGCACGTAAGTCAAATCAAGCGTCAAATCATTAGTCACATCAAACGTCAAATCAAATGTCACTTTAAATGATGTGACAAGTTGTCACTTGATTGAGTGATGTGAGTGATGTGAGTTGATGTAGGTTGGTGTGGCTTTTAATTGTTTGACTTTTGAAGCCAAATTTTTAGTAAATCATTTATTGATTTTTTGAAAAAGAATTATGTGTATTAGATACACAAATACACAAAACCAACACCATTCCACTCTCTCTCTCTTCTCACGAAATTGGAGCCAAAATTTGCTCATCTCTCTCACGCCATTTCTTCTTCTGTTTTGCTGGGTAGAACCGAACATGGTGGGAAGGAAAGTGTGATTTTGTTGCAAAATCAAGAGTGCTAGCACACTCCGGGATCATGTGAATGTGATAGGGAAGTCCACCCATGAGCTTGGAACCGTTTGACGAAGCTTGGAGCTTGACGAAGGAGCTCAAAAACCATCCATGGAGGACGCCAAAACAACAGCTCACTATCGAGGAACAGATGGCAGAATTTCAGTTTTGTTCGTCTCTGCGTCGCTCAACCGATCGATGTGAGTATTCCGCTATTTCTTTGATTTGTATTCGCACATATTTCATGCTTGTTTATTGATCCTTGGGACCTTATTAAACTCCAACAATGGTATCAGAGCAAGGAAACACATGAAATTGATTTAGGGCTTAAAATTGGGTAAAATTGATTTTGAGCATGATTTAATTAAATTGGATGTTTGAATATGTGTAGGCATTGCATTTTTGCATGTGAAACTCGATGATGAGTCTCAGTTGGAGGCACTACCTTTTAAGTCACGGAAGCCGTGGGAAACGGATGTCGGAAGGGAGGAGTCAAGAATTGACTCATAATCGGATTAAGTTCGTTGGTTTAACTTCAGGTTACTTGTTGGTTTTCCATTTTAAAAATTATTCCCGGCCCAAAACACTCATAAATCACCTAGCCTCGGCCCAAAATCCCCGCAAGCCCCTTGGCCTTGACCTAAAACCCCCGCAAGCCCACACACCTAGCCCACACAAACTAAACCAACCAAAGGCCCACACGCCCACAACAAGGCCCACACGCCCATTCACCCTAATACACACCCAAATTAAATCAAATATTAAGTTAAATATTAATTAGATAATGTAATTAAATAAAATAATAATTAAATCATTTACCAAATTAAATAAAACACAAAATATAATCATGCCTAATTTAAACAAATCAAATATGTTATATACCTAAATTAAAAAGATGATATACCTAATTAAAATCAATCATAACAAATAAAAAATATTGACTTCCTAATCTTACAAATTAAATGCCTAATCCTAACCAATCAAATATATTGTATTCCTAATCTAAACCAAATTTGTCCCCCCTCAATCTTTGACTTTCCTTGCTCAACACTAAATCAAATCCCTTCCTTGTGAGACAAGGTGAAGCCCTAGCCCTTCTCTATATAAACCACACTTTTCCAAGGGAACCCCCTCTCCTAGTTCAAGACCATCACAAGAAATAAAGAAGCAAAGAATTTCCAACCCCCTCTCCAAGCTCTCCATTCACTCCAATCACAAGAATAAGTAACAAAAAATATTCTTTTCATCTCCTCCACTCCATAGCCGAACACATCACTCTCTTCAACCCCTCCATAGTCGAAAATAACAAGCCTTTATATCCTCCTAAAGCCACCGAAACCAGCTCTATACAGCAGCCCTCCATCACCGAAAATAACAACCAAAATCCTTAAAACAGTAACATAAAAACTGCACTTATAATCCTTGAAATAATCACACAAAACTGCACTAAAAACCCACAAAAAAAACACTCAAAACAGTCCATTAATAGACCTGAAATAGTGAGCAGAAAATACAGAGAAAACAGGAGCAAAACGGAGACCAAACAGCAAGCAAAACAGCAAAATAGTGAGCAAAGACGCTAAACTAGTGAACCGGAGAAGTTGAGGAGCTTTACCCTTCCGATCTCCGTGAAACGCAAGTCCGAAAGTCGGCAAAAAAGGTTAGACCTGAGGGTATTTTCCACATTCATTTTCTGTTTTATTTTTATTATTTATTGAATATTGTTCGCATGATTGTTATGCTAAAATGCATGTTGTGGCCCTTGAGTAGATAAATATGCATGTATCATGAAATATTGTATGTTGTGGACTTGGAATAAAATAAAAGATGTGTTAACTCTCGCGGAATATCGGATGGAAACCCGGACATAAATTTCATAGCCGATTCCGAATGGACGGTAATATGATCTGTACTCGGGATACAACTCCACGTACCGCTTGAGTAAACGGCACCCTCTTTTGTTTTATGTTGTTTTGGTTTATTTATTTTTCGTCATTTGAATTCTTCATATTACTTGTTTATGCATGATTCAATCAAGCGCATGGGCTTAGTAAGTGCGATGAAAGGTCCCCTATTTGGAGGGGTTAAAATCCTTTACCACGATGCTTTGCCGCGCTGGTTGATGTGTGTTCGGTTGAATGCAAGATATGTTCAATCGGGCATACTAAGTTTGATATTATTGTTTTTAATTCTTTGTATGCATGATGCAATCGAGCGCATGGGCTTAGTAAGTGCGATG
The DNA here is from genome assembly GCA_019454045.1 of Zanthoxylum bungeanum. NCBI lineage: Eukaryota > Viridiplantae > Streptophyta > Magnoliopsida > Sapindales > Rutaceae > Zanthoxylum > Zanthoxylum bungeanum. The sequence goes on along the minus strand of SKCR01043317.1, from coordinate 21,384 downwards.
AAAGGTCCTCTATTTGGAGGGGTTAAAATCCTTTACCACGATACTTTGCCGCGCCGGTTGATGTATGTTCGATTGAATGCAAGATATGTTCAATCGGGCATACTAAGTTTGATATTATTGTTTTTAATTCTTTGTATGCATGATTCAATCGAGCGCATGGGCTTAGTAAGTGCGATGAAAGGTCCCCTATTTGGAGGGGTTAAAATCCTTTACCACGATGCTTTGTCGCGCCGGTTGATGTGTGTTCGGTTGAATACAAGACATATTCAATCAGACATACTAAATTTCATATAGTTTTCTTTATCTTTGTACTCATCGTAACGAAAGGCACATGGGCTTATTGTGTTTGATTAAAAGGTTCTCCATTTGGGGGAAGAAAAGCCTAAAAGGCTACCTTTACCACGATATTTGCCGTGTATTTCATCTATTGATTGCATCGTCTATCCCTGTCTTGGCTCGATCTATTGTCATTGGTGTACCCATATTCTCAGCCCTTTCTTCAGCCTATTACCAGCCAATAGCCACACGTCTTCACGTACATACACTTGCACCCTCCACACGTCTCCTGCGCGAGCAATCTACACACATGCCCTTGGCCTCAAGCTATTAGCCACATCAACGCACGCATAGTCAATCCACAAACTGCCACCCAGACCTGTATGCCACAACACCCATGCTCACGTCCCTTTTACTCACGCACACACTGCCATTCACTCATGCATATACAGTCCAATACACTAACCTAATACTCACCCACTGACTATCGCTAGTTCCCTACCATTGCCTCACGCCCTGAACTACCAACAATCCCCACACACTCAAACAATTCACGCAATTCTCCTCATTAAGCCACTTACCACAAGCACAACTCCTCACGCCATAAAGCCACCTTCCACTCATGCACACACTCACAACTCTCACATAAAGCCAACTATACCATTCATGCATGTATTATGAAATCCCATTTAGTCATTCTTATCTTTGTACACATCATAGTGAAAAGCATGTTTATCCCATTGGTTGCATCATTTACCTTCGTCTTGGCTCAATGTATCATATTACAACTCATATATCCATGTCATGATAGCATTTGAGTATTATTTCTTGTGGTATATCGGATGGAAACCCATACATAAATTCCGTAGCCGATTCCAAATAGACGGTAGTGCAGTCTGTACTTGGGATACAATTCCACGTACCACTTGGAAAAGTGCTCACATGTGTGCTTGTGTGGTTAGTGTGTGTGCTTGTGTTTTTCGTGAATATAATATTCCAATGAAGTTGTATGTTCGTTGCTACTTTGATGTACTTTCAAGCATACAATCTTAGATGTGAAATATATGTAAATTTAGGTGTAAGTTTTATCTTGTACATGTGAATTTAGAAGCATGATACTCTTGGAAATAAGTGTTACTTAAGCTTGATTAAATTATTACATAAATCCTTTCATTACAAGTGACATAAGTAAGAGACCATTCCGAACCCAATGGTTTGAGGTCTTCCCTTGCGAAGGGTGAGTGCGGCCTTAAATCTCATTTTCCCGGTGGCGACTCCATTATTCTCCGGTTTATTCCCCCGCGGGCTACTCCGTACTCCCAACCGGGCCGCGAGCCCGTAACAGTATGCGTCGTCCAGTTTCTGTGTCCCACAGTCTGGCGACTCCACTGGGGATAGAGAATCGACCCCGAAATATTGTCTTGTAATGTTTGGATTTATGTTCTAATTGACCGTGTCTATTGTGGACCATCCTAATTTAGATGCAGTTGGACTATTGTCAGAAATGCGGACTTGCTGGGCCATTTAAACTGGGGCGAGTTCGTACCTTATGACTATTAGGCCCAAAGCTTCTGAAATGTTGATGGGCCATTACGTAGAAATTATTACTTTATGTTTGCATTATCTTTCTTTTATGCTTGTGTTTGGGAACATCGTCGTTTGGACCCATTTGGACGATTTGTCATGGGATATGGGCTTGTTGGGCCATTTAAACTGGAACAAGAACGTATTTTATGACGATTGGGCCAAAGGCTTCTAAGTGTTGATGGGCCACTTTGTGCTTGTGTTCGGAACATTACCATTTGGATTTAGTTGGGCTCCTTGTCATGAGATGTGAACTCGTTGGGCCATTTAAACTGGGATGAGTTCACTCCTATGACAATTAGCCGGAAAGCTTCTAAAATGATAACGGGCCGATTTGTTTGAAAATTTTAATTAATTTAGTATGTTATATATGTTACATGTATCTCATGCACCTCATACATACATATATCATGTTAACACCCTCTATGTCTCAAAAAGACATCATAGATACCATTTGGGTTAGAGAAGGGACAAGGCTCATTAAAAGAATAGAAATAGTCATGAGTGAATCCGGTAACAAGGTATCTCGTATGGATCAGTTAGAGAACGGTCTCGCCAAGGTCACTGAACAGTTGCAAGCTTTGACTACTGATGTTGCTGGTATAGCCGGGTCTCGTGCTGGGGTTAGTTCCGGGGATGTGAGGCAAGAGGAACCTCCGAACTGATTGGGGATGATATCCCCACTTTTGATGATGATATGGCAAAGTATGCAGGCAGAGTATCTGGGTCTCAAGCAGAGTTACAGAAACTTTGGGATCAGGTTGAGTCAGTTACCCGCAAGATGAGGGGTAAGAATGAGGATTTGCTGGATTATGACACTCTGACTTTCGAGGAACAGTTGCCGGCATAGTGCAAGATGCCTGATATGGCTAAGTTTAGCGGCAATGGGGATCCAAGGGTGCATCTCCGAAAGTTTGTATCAGTCATGAGTTCAGTTGGCCTATCTCAGTGCCAAGTGCAGAAAATGTTTGGAATTTCGCTCGAGGGAGCTCCCGTGGTGTGGTACCACAGTTTGGAGAAGAAAGTGAAGGAAGATTGGAGGGAGTTGGCTGATGCTTTCCTGAAGCAGTATGTCACTGACCTAGAGATCGATCTGTCACTCCGCGATCTGGAGAATGTTAAGCAGAAATCGGAGGAGAGTTTTAAGGAATATGTGGACCGATGGAGAGGTCAGTTGTTGAAGATGCAGACTAGGCCTTCGGAGAAGGATCAGATTAAAATGATTATCAATGGCACCAAGCCCTCCATTTACAGCAAGTTGACGAGGATGACCTACATGATTGTAGACTTTCGGCAGTTGAGGGAAACTGTCATGGACATTGAAGACGAAGAGGCGGAAAACAGGAAGTTTTATGGCTTAAGTAGGAGGCCTGTTGGAGGGACATTGGGAACTAAGCCTGTTTCTGCTGAGATTGCCGATATCCGGAACCGGAGATTTTCCAACTTGGGAAGGCCCCTGTCCAAGGTGCTAGAGAAATTGAAGAGGCAAGGGCTCTTAAAACCCTTGGAAGCCAAACCATTACCCAATCCCCCACCATCACATTATAACCTAAGCCTTTACTGTCATTTTCACCAACAAAAGGGCCATGACACTGAAAATTGCACCCGACTCCGCCAAGAAATCCAAGACCTAATAGACTCCAAGAAAATACCTGACCCAGAAACAGAACAGCCTGACACACACGGAAACCCCTTACCCAACTACCGTGTCGTACCACCACCGGCCTATATGATCAATTCTGGCCTCCCAGAAGACCTTGTCCTAAAATCCTTTCACCCTCAAGCCATTTGCCTGGGAATCTGGGATAGTACTAGTGAAGATGAGACTGAGCAGGGGAAAAACTTTTGGCTTGATTTCTCTAGCAGTGATGAGGAAGAAGTAAGGGGAATGACGTGTAGTGGTCGTTTTTACAATGATATGGCAGAGAAGGGTAAGGAAGTTTTGACAGATTGTAGAGAAGTGGTTGAGACTGCAGAAAATACTGAAGGGGATATAGTGCTGAGGCAATTGAGGAAGACTAGAGCACAAGTGAGTATCTGGAAACTGTTATGTGCATCTCGGGAGCATAGGCAGGCCATGGTCGAGGCCTTGAGCAAGATTGTGGTACCGGAGGACGCCAACCCTGCAATGTTTGTTGGGTCAGTTCAGAAAGAAGCTTTGCAAATATCTTTTTCTGAGAATGAACTCCCGGCGGAGGGAATAAATCATAATAGGCCTCTATTTATCAGGGCCGAGGTGAGGGGCAATAGAACTTCCTGTGTAATGGTGGATGACGGTTCGTCCATCAATATGTGCCCGCTGTAAATTCTGGCGAGATTGGGTATGAAAGCAACAGACTTGGACCCCTCCAGCATGACTATTAAGGCTTATGATGACAGTAAAAGGGGAGTTGAGGGTACTTTTGTGGCTATGGTCAAGGTAGGCCCTATTGAAGATGAAGTTGAGTTTACAGTTCTGGACATCCCAGCCACTTTTTCCTTGTTGTTGGGAAGGCCTTGGTTTCACAAACTTGGGGGCGTGCCTTCCACTTTACATCAGATGATCAAGTTCCCGTATGAGGGAGAAGTGGTTACTATCCGGGTTGAGGTAGATAATGTCGTGGCTGCCTTGGAGATACAACCTTTCATGAGGTTTCAGATGTCAGCTACTTTTGAGGAATGGGTTGATCATAGGGTGGCTAGGATCAGGAAAAAAATGAAGTTTGAACCGGGTGAAGGTTCAAGATTGCCAGATTTCAGAGGACAGACTACTCGGAAAGGTTTGGGGTACAAATCTGATGAAGAAAAACCGAAGGTCAAGAAAAAGAGCCTGAAACTGATGGAGTATTTTGTGAAAGCTTTAGGATATAAAGGGGAGCCTGAACCTGTGGAAGTTAATGGAATTGTGGTACCTGGGTTTGAGATCTTCCAGGATATGTTGGGTAAGAAGCTGATAGTTGAAGAAATTATGAAGAAAGAAGAAGAGAGTTGGGAGGAAGAACTAATGAAGTTGGAGAGCCTGACTCTGGGAGAGGACGAAAAGCCTGAGGAAGACCTGATTGCAGAGGAAGAAGTGTCTATAGATGATGAAGATATTTACCTTCCTGATTTGTTTGAATGTACTTCCGCATTATCCAATAATAAAGACATTTCTTTTGCTTACTTGCGTGAGTCATTTCCATTTACTCTGCACGAATCAAGCATATTTGATATCAGTTCAGCCAGAACTACTGCATTTAACTTGGGTACGCTTGAGAACCCCAAAGAAATTCTGATTGCAAGTGAAGTTACCTCTGAAGAGAGGGAGAAACTAGAAGAAGTATTGGTCAGATATGCCAAAGTGTTTTCTTGGTCCTATGAGGACATGCCTGGGGTAGACAGAAACATTGCCCAACACACAATACCAACTTATCCGAATATGAGGCCAATAAAACAGAAACTCCGACGGATGAGACCAGAATAGGCTGACAAAGTCAGAGAGGAAGTTAAGAAACAGATAGATGTGGGGTTCCTGGAAGTAGTAAAGTATCCTGAGTGGTTGGCTAATATAGTACCGGTGCCAAAGAAAGATGGGAAGGTCAGAATGTGTGTAGACTACAGAGATCTCAACAAGGCTTGTCCGAAAGATGATTTTCCTCTGCCGCATGTAGATGTTCTGGTTGATAGTGCGACTTTATCTGTTATGTATTCATTTGCAGATGGATTTTCAGGTTACAATCAGGTTCTCATGGCTGAGGAAGACAGACACAAGACTGCATTTGTTACTGAGTGGTGTACTTATTGTTACAAGGTAATGCCGTTTGGGCTCAAGAATGCGGGAGCTACTTATTAACGGATGGCCACTACACTTTTCCATGACTTGATGCACAAAGAGATTGAGGTGTATGTGGATGACATGATGGTGAAATCAGAGATAAGAGTTGGGCATATTGAAGCACTGGAAAGGTTCCTTCAGAGAGTTGACAGATACAACCTGCGGCTTAATCCCAAGAAATGTGTGTTTGGGGTGACATCAGGGAAATTGCTTGGTCATACAGTGGGAATGGGCGGAATAGAGGTAGACTCCGAAAAGATCAAGGCAATCACAGAAATGCCTGCATCGAAGACAGAAAAAGAAGTCAGAGCATTCTTGGGGAAGATTCAGTACATCAATCGGTTCATCGCCAAGTTGACATCAGTATGTGAGCCTATCTTCAAACTGTTGAGAAAGGATCAGCCAGTGAGATGGAATGAACAGTGTCAGATAGCCTTCGACAAAATCACAGAGTACTTGGTAAAGCCTCATGTTTTGAAACCTCTGAGACCGGGCAGACCTTCGGTATTGTATTTGGCTATAGAATCAGAAGCACTGGGGGAAATGATGGTACAGGCTGATGAGACAGGGGTAGAACATGCAGTCTATTATCTGAGTAAGAAGATGCTCCCGTATGAGGCTCGATATCAGGAAGTTGAGAAGATCTATCTTGCAGTGGTATGGGCGTCCAGAAAATTGCGGCATTATTTCCAATCATACAAGATCCAGGTAGTGGCAAAGGAAAATCCTCTGAAGTATCTTCATTCGGTGCCTTCACTAGTGGGAAAATTGGGTAGATGGTTGGTATTGCTGACAGAGTTTGACATTGAGTATCTCACCTCCAAAGTGATCAAAGGGCGAGCAGTAGCAGAGTTTCTGGTATTTCAACCTGTTGAGGGGGATCAGTATAAGTTTGAATTTCCAGACGAAGATATCCAAGCAATAACAGTTCAGAGATGGAAGATGTACTTTACCGGAGCAGTGAATTACAAGGGAGCCGGAATTGCGATCGTGATAGTAACCCCCGAGGGAGAGACTTTGTCTTTGGCCAAGAGGTTGACATTCAGAGTGACTAATAACATGGCCGAGTATGAAGCATGTGCTTTTGGTTTGACAGCATTGAAAGCCTTGAAGGCCGGAAGTGTGGAATTATACGGAGATTCTATGTTGGTAGTCCAGCAGATGCGAGGAGAATGGAAATTGAAAGAAGAACGGTTGAAACCTTACCTTTTTTACCTCAGAAAGTTGGCACAGGTTATCCCCGAGTGTAAGTTTCAGCACTTACCGAGAGAAGAGAATCAAATGGCAGATGCATTGGCTATACTTGCAGCAACTTGGGAAAATCCAGAAAAGTTAGTGATGAGACCGTTGATACTGACAACAGCAAGCAGACCTGTTTATGAGACAGAAAGAATTCTTGAAGTTGAGGTCGACGACGGTAAACCTTGGTATTATGACATTCAGAGGTATCTGTAACATGGTGAACTCCCGGAAGGGGCAGACAGAAAAGACAGAATAGCCATTCAGAAGTTAGCTTCCCAGTATGTGACTTTGAAAGGGGAACTGTACAAGAGGCAAGCAAACGGTATTCAAATGAAGTGTTTGAGAAAAGAAGAAGCTCATCATGTAATGGAAGAAATACACGCGGGGGTATGTGGTCCGCACATGAACGGGTTGAATTTGTCCCGCAAGATAGTGAGACAAGGTTTTTATTAGTCGACCATGGAAACAGACTGCGGGAAGATGGTAAAGCACTGTCATGACTTACCTTTTTTAATGATTAAACCTTAATGGATTAATACTGTCTCATATCTTATTAATCCAAAACTAATCATATGGACTTTTATCATTTATATATCCCGGTAATCCAATTACAAATGATAAAAGATCAATTTCCTTTGTCACATAGTTAATTTGTACAACAATACCATGTTTTGTACAAATAGTGATGCTATGGGTCATAATTGTCCAACAAAAAGTGTTAAATTACTTACAAAAATCAAGTTTTTCCTTGTATTTCTTTCTTTCTCCCACAAATGCTCTCAACTCACTTTGTAAATATTTTGTGAAACTTGTCTAAGTGTTGTAAATGAAAAACAAACCATTTTGTTGATTCATTCACTATGGTCGAATTTTATATAACAAAAATAAAAACAATTATTTCATTTTTGTTCAAATTCCATTAGTCCACAATTCACTTTAATAAAGTAACACTTTATCTTTAATAGGGCAAATCAAAAAGTGTTCCAATGATAACAAGCCATTTCCTAATGAAATCATTACTAAAGATATTTACTTTATTAATTAATTAATTATTTAACAAATAAATAATTAAATAATAAATATAAAGATATTAAATATATGTATTATATTTACATTAAATATCTCAAATACATATATTAATTATTATATATCAAATATCACAAATTGGTATTTTATTAATGTGTATTTAATAAAATTAAGAATTAAAACAAATACACATTAATTCAGAATGACCGTTAGGTCCCGATTGCATGTATTTTTCGTTTAACCATTAAACGAGTTATAAATAATCAGTATTATTCATACAGTTTCCCTAGTGCTCTACGAGTATATTTCATTAGTGAAACTCTCTAGATTCAGACATATCCTGTTGGACAGAATGACCCATAGCGTCACTATTCGCACAGATCATTGTGTTGCTGTAGCAAATTAACTATGTAACAAGGAAATTGCATTCTCGTCATTTGTGATTAGATCACCATAGATATATAAATGAAGAGAGGTCCCTATGATTAGTTCCTGGATTGAGATGATATGAGACAGTATCAGTCCACGAAGGATTAATCATTAAATATCCCTAGCCGTAGTATTATCGAGACTGGACATCGATAATGCGGAATAGGCTAGTATTGCACTTGTGCGCGTTGTGAGGGCACAACGGCATAGTTCTCATATATATAAGTATTGGATACTTGTGCAAGTGCGATAGGAGGTCGTGTTTCACCGATGGTACGGGAAACAGCTTCGCTCTGGATAGACCCTTCGGAATCCCATTGGTATTATGACTAGGTGTCTATGGGAGGCCGAAATCAAGGTAGGTGTGTATAGTCTTAACCTGAGACTTGCATCGCTAATGCTTACGACAATCGATATACTTTAGTTGAGGTCGTCTAGGACTCTAACCGGTTCTGTGTACGCCAATGCCGGGTATATTGAGAATCGTAGTGTATTGGATGTGATGTCAAGACGGAAGTATCACTCCAGTCATAGTGGAGATGATGTCACGCAGGATACGGTATTAGTGCTCTTAAGAGATGCGCATCCAATCGTGATATTATGACCAGGTCATGAATATCCGATTATAGAGACTAGTTACCAGACATCCGATATGTGTTTCGGACGGGGCAGACACTTATCCAGCCCCAGCCCTAGCACGTGACTATCCGATACTGGGCCGATATACACAATACATTAGTATACTACGCTTGATACAGATCTTAAATATTCTTTAAGGGATATGTCCGGAGAATTAGGTAGACTTGGTGCTTTGCTAGGAGTCGACCTTGTCTCGTAAATCGGTAGAACATAGTACTTGGTACGTACGTGATTCGGATACTCCGACGACCGTATTTACTGCCAGATTATCCGGGGATCTCATGGGTCGCTTCCCGATAATCCACCGATGACGCACAACTCGCACTCTTGTATAATCTGGGATTATAAAGAAGAGAGAGAGAAAATTAATCTAGGATTAATTACGGAGATATTTTATCTAGGATAAAATATCGTCTAGAGAGAGATAACGATTAATTTGGAATTAATCGGTAAATTAATATATTCGATATATTAAACGAAATTAGATTTCGACGCGGAATTAAAATTAGATTTTATTCGGGCAAACGAGTTAATTTAGAATTAATTCGTTAGCGACGTAAATAATAATTTCGCTAGCCGCAATTATTCGATTGAATTAACGTCGCGACGTAAGCTCGGTATTTCGGAAATATCGAACCCGAACGCGTGAGTGCACGTGGGCCCACTTTCATTTGGAAACGTGTGGGGCCCACATGACACATGTCATATTATGCATTATTTAAATCTAATGCATTGCATGTAGATAGTGTACATTGCACTCAATGTCATTGCATGGAAATTGAGTGTTTGACACTCTAAGCCATTGCATGATTTGTGTCATAAATTTATTATTAATTTAATAAATTTCTATGGCATAAATATAAATTGATTTTTGGTAAATCATTTTAACTTAATACAAGATCATCTCTCTCAAATTTTCTCCTCTTCTCACGCCCAAAACTGAAACATGTTACTGGTTTGGAACCAATTTTGGCGTGGACTTTAGGGAAGCATAGAGTGGATTTTCATGGTGAAAATTCAAGTGCTAGCACACTACGAGTCTTGCGAAGGTGGTAGGGAGGTTCACCCATGAGGCGGGATTCATCCGACGGAGTTTTGAGCTTTGTTTTGAGACCCGAAACTGCGCCAAGACAGTGAGCATGGACTGCTGCAGTGGGCTTACAAAGGCAGTGCGTTTTTGGGCATGATTCATCTTCAAATCGACATAACCTATCAATGTAAGTATTCCGCTATCTTCGTTGGTGTATTCACGCATGTTTTCATGTCTTGTTTGATCTTGGGACCTAGATTTTACCAACAATGGCATCAGAGCTAATGTTGCAAGCATGAAATTTTAGGGCTTAAAATTTGGGTAAATGTTTGTTGAGCATGATTTGAGTTAATTGGTTGTTTAAGTATGCTTATAACATGTTTAATTTCATTTTGGTTGGACCAATTTGTTGAAAAATGATTTAGAATTATTTTCCCCAAATTTTTGCATCTTGGCCGAATATGTGACTATATTGGGTATTTTGATTTTGAGCATGATTTGGTTAAATTGATTAATTGAGCATGTTTAAATGATCTTTAATTGAAGATTGATTTGATCAATTTCAACAAAATATGATTGGATCAATTTTGCCCAAATTGGAAGTGTTGGCCGAATGTGTGATGTGTTTGGAAATTTGGAATTTTTTCATTTTGATTCATTGGATGGGTTGTAATGTTGATGGATGATGTTAATTTGAAGTCAATTAGATTGAATTTTGAATTGAACATAAAATCCCCAAAAATTATCACCTTGGCCGAATGTGTATGTATTGGGATTCTTGGAATTTTTTGATTTATGATTCATTTGATGAGTTGAAATCATTTAGGTTGATGTTAATTTGAATAGAATTGGATTGGATTTCGAATTGGACAAAAACCCCAAAATCCTTGTGTTGGCCGTATGTGTATGCCCTTTATTGTCTTGGTATTTTTGATTTTATGACATTGGATGTGTATGTAATCAAATTGGATGGTGATTTAATGTCGATTGTAGGTTCGATTGGATTGAAACCGAATCGGACACAAAATCCCTCCTTGGCCGAGAGCTTAGTAGCATGTAAATGGGTTTGATTTTTCAATTTGTATGTTGGACATGTAATAATGAATTAAGCATGATTAATTGGACTAATATGGTGTTTTAGAAATATTGATTTAGTTGATTAATCATGTAATACACTTTAGTTTAATTGAATATGAAATTGGATTTTGTCATATTTAATTAATTGGGCCTAATTTTGGAAATTGGACTTTAATATTGTAATTGGGCCTATTGGGCTTGATTTTATCAAGTTGGGTTTAGGCCAAGTGGATTGGATCCAATTGGGCCCAAAACCTTAACCATAAAGCCCAAATATAATTAATGAACCTTTAATGTTCAATTGGGCCTAATGGGCCAAGATTGATTTATGGGCTTATGGGGTAAATCCCGGATTGGACTTTGGTTATCGGTTTGACCCGAGTTGACCAAAAGTCCACGCCTTAAGAAATCAATTAAAAGCCCATTGGACTTTAATTGAATTAATATTGGATATTAATCGGTCTTTGAGACGCGTTACGATTAGATTTGGAATTTAAATCGTAAAAGGTTTATTAAATAAAAGTGTAATATTTAATTTGGAATTGAATAGTGAATTAGTATTAAATACATGTTAAATTAGATTAATGATGTAGTTTAATTTAATTCATGAATTCGTACTTTAAGTACTTATTCGCAAAAACGAGTTTGACTCGAACAAAATCAAATCGTTGTTTGAACATTGGATGATCACTTAATTATCAGATTAATTAATTTGATTAGATTGATTGATAGCATGCTTATGTGTGTGAATACGTGGTTGTGTTGAATGAATAATGTATATCGGATGGATATTAGTCGGGTGGGCAATTTTAGAAATTGTTGTAATAAATTCGATTTATTAAATTGGACCTGCGTGTCCAGCCTTATCACCTTCTTTCTCTTTGTATTCTCTTCTCACCTATTCCCCTCCATATATATGAGGTTTCTTTAGGAGTGTAGTGTAACGGGTAGAAAGTAGTACAAGTGCTAGCTTGAGTGAGAAATGGAGAGATTTGATCTAGGATCAATGTGTTAAGTATCCATCCGCATATCATTATTATTTTATTTCATACTCGCTTTATTATGTATTTAGAATGCATGTTTAAGGGTGTATGATGATGAGACCTTAATAAAGATAATTAAATTGGTAGCCAATTTGCAGCGCGAAAACCCTCGTTAAATATCAAGCGTTTATTTTCCTTCCATTGAGTGATTCTTACTCAAGATCCGAGATTGGCAGGGGTTGTTGGCCAAAGTCAAGCCCTTGTCCTTCGAAGATGTGTTTTAATCACGAGGCTTTGTTCCATATTGGTGTCTTGTCCAAGTTGTGGTTTGTTGGCCAAAGTCAAGACCACTTCTTGTCCAACGACATTGATTACGAAGCTTCCATGTCAATGGGTCCCATGCTTGACTGGGATCATAGGTTTGTTGTGCCAAAGCCAAGGCCTAGTTGATTCAGAGGAAAAAGGTTAGGGTATACATTTGATGTATAGACATATATAAGATATATGTTTGGGACTTGGATGTCCACCTACTGGATCTAGGAGTTGGATTAGATCCAATTGATCTTCGAGATCTACCTAGTTAATTATCATACAATTTGTTGGCCAAAGTCAAGATTGTGTGATATTTAACGGGATCCTAGCCCACTAGGAAACACGGTTTCCCGAGTACTCACAGAGGGTTAGAGGCTCGACGAAAAATAGTGGGAGGTAAGTATTGAATTTGCAACATTCGTTCAATTACTCGCCATAACGCGCTCAAATAAATATCACACGTCATATTATCAAAAGTATTAGTTGGACTAATATTTTATGTTGTTTTAAAAATATATATAGTTGGACTATATACAAACTCATTCAATATATAGTTGATTTTATAATTGGATTATAAAATCAATATAATTGAATTAAAATGATAGTTGATTTTATAATTAGATTATAGTAATCAATATTAAAATTATACTTGATTAAATAATTGGATTATTGTAATCATTATAATAAATAGTACTTTATTAAATTGATTAAATAGTTGGACTATTAAAATCAAGAAAGAGTTGAAAAGTTGGATATTTAAAATATAATCTGGGATTAAAATATTTTAAATGATTTAATTTTCAAATTGGGAATAAATAATAGGTTACTTTATTTGATAAAATAACTCATTATACCTTAAGCCCAAAATTAAGCAAGATAAGTAGAGCATAAAATCTTTGGAAGATTTTTGTGATGATGACTTTAATGCTTAATTTAATATACTTGTCATAAATCTATTTTTGGATTTAAGAAGTATTAAAATTGCAATTTATAATTCTTGAGAATTAATTGACTATTCATGTAAAGTCAAAGTTTGCAATTGGGCGTGTTACACAAGGTGCACATCGTTTCGATATTCCAAAACCCAAGGCTTGGCCAAAGGTTTGTGAAATATTGAAAAGATAATTGACATATCTACCATTAAGGTATGTACTTAAATTAGGAACTGTTATAATGTAACTAGTTTGACTAGAGACATTATCTCTATATCAGTGTTTAATCCGTTGCGGATAAACCTTTATATTCTAGAACACTAAAGTGTTTTATTATATAAAGATGATACTGAGATAAACACATTAGATGTGAATAACTAATTTATATTGACAAATAAATAGCTCAAATTGATTTGATCAATAGAGACTTATTTGTGGCATTGTTGTCTGGGACACAATTAAACGAGACTCGTATATCCACACTTTTGAAGAGTGGGTACTAGGACTGATTTGACTATTCAAATAAGGTCTGCGAATCTAGTTTATTAGGTAAAGTACCTAAAATACTATTTACTTGGTAATAGTGAAAAGGCCACCGATCTGTTAGCCCTATTCATGGTGAAGTTAGTGGGCCCATATCTAGCTAGGGTAGATGTGAACATGAATATTTCGTGACCTTGACGGATGTAGCATCACGTTATGGTTATGTGTTTCTTTTGAAGAACACAAATCGGAAACATCAGAGTTTCGACACGAAATAGAAAAACAGATCGGCTATAGTATTATTCCGCCACGGTAAGGCCATAATGGAAAATACTTAAGCAGTAAGTTTCAAACATACATGAAAGAGTATAGTATTCTTTCAGATGAGGACTCCTCCCGAGACACGTCAGTTTGACGGTGTGTCCAAACTAAAAACCGAATTTTGTTGGACATGATAAGGTTTATCACGAGTCGCTCTGAGCTACCATTTCCTTCTAAAAGATATGTATTAACAGTGCAAAACTTATTTAGAATAAGGTTCCATATAAATCTGTTTGACAGATATCATATAGGATATGAAAAGGAAAGAAACAGAGTTTCTCATTCCTAATAATTTGGGTATGCCAGGCATAACGTTTGGATGATACCAAACTAAAAGACCCAAATTGGATAAGTGCCAATATAGGTTATCCTAAGGGAAACCATAAGTATAGTACTTATAATTCTCACATGAGAACAATGTGATTGTTGCTCACCATGTGGTTTTTCCTGAGAGGAATACCGATATGCAGTGGTCAGTGGGAGGATAGTGATACTCGATGAAAATCGGAGTAATACTGTTCAAGGCACGAAGTCCTTAATGGAACACATACAGTTCATCAATGATGAATCTGTACCATTAATCTTCGAATACACAAGAACTGAGTAGATCGGATAGAGTCAGAAAACAATCTAGCGTATGGGTTTCTGATCTAACCTCATAAGATGTAATCTTATGAAGGTATATCCACCGACTACGTTTTGAGGAAGTGATACGAGGTATCACTCCCTATTATGGCAAAGTGCCATGAGTCCGAAATGGATTCCATGTATAACAACTATTTTGGATACTAGTTGTTGTACCACAAGGCATTGTGCCTATGGTACATTAAACGTCTTCAAGGAAGACATACATGGAAGGCAACATACCAACGTACAAAGCTGGGCTTTTGACGGAAAGGTGTCGTTATCAACATTGTGTTAATAACGGTTCAACCTTTTACCTGTTGCCATCGTAAATCCATTTTGAAGATGCTTGGAGATAACTGTATATTTCATTTATGAAATGTGTCAGTTACAAATCAAAATCGCTTTCCTGAAAAGGAAACTTTTTGGAGGATGTTTACAACATCCTGACGATTTTGAATAACCGACAAACAAGGTTTGCGGGTTATTCGATCCATGTTTGGATTGAAGCAAGCATAAGGTTCTTGGAACTGTCGTTTTGAAATAATCATAATGATTTATGATTTGACTCAAAACGAAATAATTCTTGTGTATATAAGGAGGTTAGTGGGAGAGAGCACTGACAGTTAAATTCCCATTAAGCAATTAATGAAAGCTTGGCTTTCATAGATATTCTTTCAATAGAAATTCTCCGTAGAATTCTGGGGAGTAACAACCTTTATTCGAGGAATAAAGATCTACTGGGCTAGATTTGGAGTTGGTAACACTCTCTGGAAATTGTACATTTAAAATGTACTTGTATTGGTGTCTCATACGCTTCGTTGAGCATATGGAGTCACAATCGGGTCAATCCAAGTGATAGTCACTGGATTGAATTAAGAACATCTGTTAGTATCTGAGAGAACTAAAGATGTTGTCTTAAACTAGGGAATGGAGAACTTGAAGTGACTGGGATCACTGCTGCAAGTTTCCAAACCGTAAATACTGCGGTACTATAAAGTTTGAATAACTGGACAGTGAGCTGGAAATCTTCCGAGCAAGATAACTGTTGCCGAATAAACAACAAATGCGGATTATTGCTGCAGCTGAGGCAGCAATAGAAGCCATTTGGATCGATAATAAATCTAATTAGATTAGATATAGTTCTGTTAGCAGCTGAGCTAGGCGTCAGCACAGGCTAAAGAATTAAAGGTCTCATCGACGATCCAGATATATACTTCTATATCATCTGATTCGTTCGGATCATACATCGTGGCGATGTGATGATCGTGTAAATCGCGTCAGACGATAATTAAGCAAATCCGCTGACGAAAACCTTTCCTCAGCAATTTGAGCGAACCGTACATAGTTCGGGTGTTAGACACTTCGAGTGACTGGCTATGTGCCAAGTGGGAGATTGTTGGACAAAATGACCCATAGCGTCACTATTTGCACAGATCATTGTGTTGCTGTAGCAAATTAACTATGTAACAAGGAAATTGCACTCTCATCATTTGTGATTAGATCACCATAGATATATAAATGAAGAGAGGTCCCTATGATTAGTTCCTGGATTGAGATGATATGAGACAGTATCAGTCCACGAAGGATTAATCATTAAATATCCCTAGCCGTAGTATTATCGAGACTGGACATCGATAATGCGGAATAGGCTAGTATTGCACTTGTGCGCGTTGTGAGGGCACAACGGCATAGTTCTCATATATATAAGTATTGGATACTTATGCAAGTGCGATAGGAGGTCGTGTTTCACCGATGGTACGGGAAACAGCTTCGCTCTGGATAGACCCTTCGGAATCCCATTGGTATTATGACTATGTGTCTATGGGAGGCCGAAATCAAGGTAGGTGTGTATAGTCTTAACCTGAGACTTACATCGCTAATGCTTACGACAATCGATATACTTTAGTTGAGGTCGTCTAGGACTCTAACCGGTTCTGTGTACGCCAATGCCGGGTATATTGAGAATCGTAGTGTATTGGATGTGATGTCAAGACGGAAGTATCACTCCAGTCATAGTGGAGATGATGTCACGCAGGATACGGTATTAGTGCTCTTAAGTGATGCGCATCCAATCGTGATATTATGACCAGGTCATGAATATCCGATTATAGAGACTAGTTACCAGACATCCGATATGTGTTTCGGACGGGGCAGACACTTATCCAGCCCCAGCCCTAGCACGTGACTATCCGATACTGGGCCGATATACACAATACATTAGTATACTACGCTTGATACAGATCTTAAATATTCTTTAATGGATATGTCCGGAGAATTAGGTAGACTTGGTGCTTTGCTAGGAGTCGACCTTGTCTCGTAAATCGGTAGAACGTAGTACTTGGTACGTACGTGATTCGGATACTCCGACGACCGTATTTACTGCCAGATTATCCGGGGATCTCATGGGTCGCTTCCCGATAATCCACCGATGACGCACAACTCGCACTCTTGAATAATCTGGGATTATAAGAAGAGAGAGAGAAAATTAATCTAGGATTAATTACGGAGATATTTTATCTAGGATAAAATATCGTCTAGAGAGAGATAACGATTAATTTGGAATTAATCGGTAAATTAATATATTCGATATATTAAACGAAATTAGATTTCGACGCGGAATTAAAATTAGATTTTAATTCGGGCAACGAGTTAATTTAGAATTAATTCGTTAGCGACGTAAATAATAATTTCGCTAGCCGCAATTATTCGATTGAATTAACGTCGCGACGTAAGCTCGGTATTTCGAAATATCGAACCCGAACGCGTGAGTGCACGTGGGCCCACATGACACATGTCATATTATGCATTATTTAAATCTAATGCATTGCATGTAGATAGTGTACATTGCACTCAATGTCATTGCATGGAATTGAGTGTTTGACACTCTAAGCCATTGCATGATTTGTGTCATAAATTTATTATTAATTTAATAAATTTATGGCATAAATATAAATTGATTTTTGGTAAATCATTTTAACTAATACAAGATCATCTCTCTCAAATTTTCTCCTCTTCTCACGCCCAAAACTGAAACATGTTACTGGTTTGGAACCAATTTTGGCGTGGAATTTAGGGAAGCATAGAGTGGATTTTCATGGTGAAAATTCAAGTGCTAGCACACTACGAGTCTTGCGAAGGTGGTAGGGAGGTTCACCCATGAGGCGGGATTCATCCGACGGAGTTTGGAGCTTCGTTTTGAGACCCGAAACTGCCAAGACAGTGAGCATGGACTGCTGCAGTGGGCTTACAAAGGCAGTGCGTTTTTGGGCATGATTCATCTTCAAATCGACATAACCTATCAATGTAAGTATTCCGCTATCTTCGTTGGTGTATTCACGCATGTTTTCATGTCTTGTTTGATCTTGGGACCTAGATTTTACCAACATATCCGTCACGAAATCAAATTTCGTGTCCATAATTCACCCACCTATAAATTATGACGAACACGTATAAACTCTCAGAATCATATAGGTCGAGGTCACTGCATACGTATAATCCCTCCTTCACAGGTATCCAAATATTTCTAGAGATATAGAAACAAACGTCAAATCTCTATAGATATAATCACGTCGGCGTTTATATTAGCAATCCCTTAATACACTTAGAACTAATTTCTACAGTTTACCACGGCCCTGGATTTAACAGATTGCTAATTCCATATTCAATACCTATGCTCTGTACACAAAGTTGACGGATCCTATCTTGATACATAGAGGATATCCTGAGCATCAGTCCACACCCAACAAAGTGTTACTGTAGAAATTAAATCAAGTCCCAAGGATCATATATAAGCATAAAAACGAGTGAATACATGTCAAATGAGGTGCGGAATAAACTCACATTGATCGGTTGGATGCTACGAAGAACAAAAACGCACTGCCCTTGGGACCTCGGCAGTGGCTGCGCATGGTGGGGACTGCACGGTGGTGACTGGTTTGCCTCCTCCATGTCGGCCATTGATGACCTCCATTGAAGCTCCAAGCTTCAAGCTTTTCCATGCTCCACAAACTCCTTCCCTATCACCTTAGGATAACTCCAAGAGTGTGCTAGCACATAGATCTTGCAACAAGATCTTTGCTTCTCCATGTTTGATCGGCATAAAACCAGAAAAAAATGAAGAAACGGTCCAAGACCGAGAGAGAAGAAGGAGATGGTTTGGCCTCCAAAGCTAAAAACCGTATATCTTCCAAGAGAGAGAAGACCGAATTTTTTGGGGGAGGAAAAAGAAAAATGTAATATATATATTCATTTATTTTCTAAAAATAAATAAAATATATACTAAACCTTTTCATATTCCATTAAGTCAAAAGGCAAAAACAATCAATGCTTTTCACCTTTTACCCATCACAATTACTATTCACATCAAGTCACTTTATCAAAGTACAACATGTCATGTCACACATCACTCAAAGTGACAGTGATTTGATAATTGATGCGACCAGCGTTTTGACGCTTGATGTGACTTGCGTGCCGCGCTCGAATTCGAAATGCGAATGCGCTCGCAATCACTCTCGGGCTCGGGTTCGCTAATTCCAAATTAACGAATTTTCCGTCGCGTCGTAATTAAATGATTACGCCTAGCGAAATCACTATTCACGTCGCTAACGAATTAATTCTAAATTAATTCGTTCGCCCGAATTAAAATCTAATTTTAATTCCGCGTCGAAATCCAATTTCTAATAATATATCAAATATATTATTTTATCGATTAATTCCAAATTAATCGTTCTCTCTCTTTAACGATATTTTATCCGAGATAAAATATCTCCGTAATTAATCCCAGATTAATTTTCTCTCTCATCGAATTAATCCCAGATTAATTAAAGTGCGAGTCATACGTCATCGGTGAATCTTCAGGAAGCGACCCATGAGATCTCCGGATATGTTGGCAGTAAATACGGTCGTCGGATTATCCGAACACGTAAGTACCTCGTACTACGTTCATACCGATTTACAAGACAAGGTTGGCTTCTAGCAAAGCGCCATGTCTACCCAATTCTCCAGAAATATTCTTACAGGAATATATAGATCTGTATCAAGCGTAGTATACCGTAGTATTGTGTATATCAGCCCAGTATCGGATAGTCACGTGCTAGGGCTGGGGCTGGATAAGTGTCTGCCCCGTCCGAAGCACATGTCGGATGTCTGGTAACTAGTCTTTAAAATCGGATATACATGACCTTGTCATAATATCCCGATGGCCGGCCAGCACTTAAGAGACTAATACCGTATCCTGCGTGACATCATCTCCACTATGACTGAAGTGATACTTCCGTCTCGACATCACACCCAATACACTACGACTCTCTGATAAACCCAGAAGCGGTGTACGCAGAACCGGTTAAAGCCCTGTACCACCAAGACCAAAGTCTACCGATTATCGCAAGTATTAGCGATGCAAGTCTCAGGTTAAGACTATACACACCTACCTTGATTTCGGCCTCCCATAGACACAAAGTCATAATACAAATGGATTCCGAGGGGTCTATCCAGAGCGAAGCTGTTTCCCGTACCATCGGTGAAACACAACCTCCTATCGCACTTGCATAAGTAGCCAATACTTAAATATATGAGAACTATCCCGTTGTGCCCTCACAACGCGCACAAGTGCAATACTAGCCTATTCCGCATTATCGATGTCCTGTCTCGATAATACTCTCCGTCTAGGGATATTTAATGATTAATCCTTCGTGGACTGATACTGTCTCATATCATCTCAATCCAGGAACTAATCATATGGACCTCTCTTCATTTATATATTTGGTGATTTAATCACAAATGATGAGAGGTGCAATTTCCTTGTCACATAGTTAATTTGTACAACAACACCGTGATCTGCACAAATAGTGACGCTATGGGTCATATTATCCAACAATCTCCCACTTGGCACATAGCCAGTCACTCGAGTGTCCCACACTCGAACTATGTACGGTTCGCTCAAATTGCTGAGAAAAG
Organism: Zanthoxylum bungeanum; assembly: GCA_019454045.1. NCBI lineage: Eukaryota > Viridiplantae > Streptophyta > Magnoliopsida > Sapindales > Rutaceae > Zanthoxylum > Zanthoxylum bungeanum. The sequence goes on along the minus strand of SKCR01043317.1, from coordinate 675 downwards.
ATTTTCGTCAGCGGATTTGCTTAATTATCGTCTGACGAGATTTACATGATCATCACATCGCCACGATGTTGTTGGATAATATGACCCATAGCGTCACTATTTGTACAGATCACGGTATTGCTGTACAAATTAACTATGTGACAAGGAAATTGCACTCTCATCATTTGTGATTAGATCACCATAGATGTATAAAAGAAGAGAGGTCCATATGATTAGTTCCTGGATTGAGATGATATGAGACAGTATCAATCCCCGAAGGATTAATCATTAAATATCCCTAGCCGAAGTATTATCGAGACTGGACATCGATAATGCGGAATAGGCTAGTATTGCACTTGTGCGCGTTGTGAGGGCACAACGGCATAGTTCTCATATATATAAGTATTGGATACATATGCAAGTGCGATAGGAGGTGTGTTTCACCTCACCGATGGTACGGGAAATAGCTTCGCTCTGGATAGACCCCTCGGAATCCCATTGGTATTATGACTATGTGTCTATGGGAGGCCGAAATCGAGGTAGGTGTGTATAGTCTTAACTTGAGACTTGCATCGCTAATACTTGCGATAATCGGTAGACTCTGGTCTTGGTGGTACAGGGCTTTAACCGGTTCTGTGTACACCGGTTCTGGGTTTATCAGAGAGTCGTAGTGTATTGGGTGTGATGTCGAGACGG
>SKCR01043316.1:0-57094 GCA_019454045.1 Zanthoxylum bungeanum | reverse complement strand
GATTTTCTTTATAATGTATAGTACATTAGGCTTTTTTATCGAATCTTGACCTTAATGTTTCTTGTTGTCTGATCACCAATAAGATTGATGTGGCAAACATAGAATGAACTTGGCAAATGAATTTTATGTTTCAGCCTTAGATTCAATAACACACGATCTCACCTTAAGGATTTCCTTACATGATAGACATATACCTGTCGGGCGTGGGTAGCCATAATTGAAACTTGACCTTAATGAATTCGAGTAACTTAGTTAACATAGGAATATAGTTAATTGAGTTACTTTGGATGTTTGCAGTCGACCATCAGAAGAGACTTTTGCATATCTTTGTATTCCAGGTTAACAAACTAATATATTGCACATGTATAAGAGAATCAATTCATCATTAGATTAATATTGTGTGGATTCACAACCCTATATGTTTTCTTTATTATTAATTTCCTTTGTTTTTATTTTTTATTTTATTTAATTATTTATTTAAATCCACACTCAACCAACAACCAATCCTTTCTTATCTCAATTAGATACTTGTAAATAAATAGCATCAACAATTAATATTATGAGAAATTAAGTCCTCATAGGATCGATATTTTTATACTACTTGAGCGATACGTGTGCTTGTGTAACGTGTGTGTTTATCACTGATCACTCTACTCCTAGGATTTGGTTATGTGTCGCTCGGAAGGGTGTCTTATGGTCTATAGCTCTCAGCGTTGGCTAGTTGTCCCAATTGATTTTCCAGTGTCTTCAAGGATGTTGTTTGACTCTGAAATAAGGCGTCATATTTGGCTTCTTGCTTTTTAAGCATCTCAGCAAGCAAGTCATATATTCCTGACTTCTTCTCATATCCTTGTTCTTTGTTCTGTGGTTGGAATCCAGAAGGAGGATTGTTCCTTTCTTATGGTCTATTCCTAGAATTATTGTTCCATGCAAAGTTAGGGTGGTTCCTCCATCCTGGGTTGTAAGTGTTGAAATTGCTGACATAGTCTACAGACTCGTAATGTGGGCTAGAAGACTATGTGTCTGGCTTTGTTCCAAATGGTGCACATGTAGATCCATCATTGTTCAGAATCTGTATGCTGAGAATCTCTAAGCATTTGCAGATTTGATCTAGCTTGGCACTCACTGTAGTGTTGACTTCTACCTTATGGATTCATTCTACTCAATTTGGCATACTCCTCTCTGTTGGCCACAAAGAGTTGCTGTTAGCCATTTCTTCTATTAAATCTCAAGCTTGATTCTCTTATTTTCTCATTAATGCACCTCCAGCTGCTGCATCTGTTGTCGTCTTCATCATCCTAAGCCCATTGTAGAAAGTTTGGACTTGCAGCTACTTTGCAATCTCATGATGGGGATATTTTTGAAGCAATTCCTTATATCTTTCCAATGCCTCACATAGGGATTCAGAATCATGCTGCATAAATGATGTGATTTCGTTTCTCAACTTTGATGTCCTGGCTGGGGGAAAGTATTTTGCAAGGAACTTGGTAGCAAGGCCATTCCAAGTTGTTATGGATCCTGCTGGTAGCGAATGGAGCCAACCCTTAGCTCTATCGCTTAAGGAGTATGTAAATACATACAAGTGAATTGCTTCCTATGCCCCTCGGTTGCAATTTAATGTGTTGCAGACTTCCATGAAGCTACTGATGTGGGCATTGGGGTCTTCAATTGTGCTTCCCCCAAACTTGACTGATTGTTAGATCATTTGAATACATGTCTTGATGTCACATGTGTTTGCATGCAGAGGTAGCAGAACAATGCAAGATATGAAGCCATCAACCACCAAAATCATCCTGTCCCGAATGGGAATTGGTGGTGCTGCTTTCAAAAGTTCAGGTTCCTGAATATTCATGTTGAGTTGTGCTTCTTGATCTTCTTGTCTTTCCCTTCTCAACTGTCTGAGAGTTCTTTCGATTTTTGGGCCAAGCGGATGAAACTCGAAGCTTCTACTTCTTCTCATGTAATTTCGCAAGAACCTGAAACGAATTTTAAACAAAAAGAAAAAGAAAAAAAGAAAAAAATTAGATAACAAGTTAAGTATTTAGTGTCAAAATTAATAATGAAAGATAAATAAGTCCTCGGCAATGGCGTCAAAAACGTGATCGTGATTTTCACATGTTACGCAAGCGAATGTATCGCTCAAGTAGTATAAAAGATATCGATCACACGAGGATTTATAACCAACGTTACTAATTATTGTAACTGACTACCTATGAGTATCTAATTGAAATCAGAATATGATTATTGATTGGAGTTTGATTATAACTACAGTAAATAAATAAGACTATGATAGATTCCAAAATTAATCAATGAAGAGAAAACATCTAGAGTTGTGAATCCGCCCAGAATTATTCTAAAGATGAATTGGTTTTCCTATACTCGTGTAATATATTGGCTCATTAACCTGGAACACTAAGATATCCACACGCCTCTTTCGATGGTCATGTGCAAACATTCAGAATACACTAATCAACTATATTTCTATGTCAATTAATTAATCCCAAATTCATTAAGAACAAGTTCCAACTATGGTTACACTCGCCCGACAGGTATATTTCTATCCTGTAAGGAAATCCATAGGATGAGACCGTGTGATATTGAATCTAAAGCTAAACCTAAAATCCCTTTGTCAAGTTCATCTACGTTTACCACATCAATCTTGTTGGTGATCAAGCAAAAAGAGGCATTAAGATCAAGATTCAAAAAATAAGCCAAAATATCACACAAGATATAAGAAAACTCAATTTATAAACTCATAAATTCTGAAGTTCATCACAATCCTAGATTGTAGATTTAGTTATTACACATAGTCATAAACTGTAAATAAATATTTAACAATAAACAAAATATTAAAGAGTTTAAATGAAGAAGAAACTCTGTCGAGATCGTCGATCATTCGCTCATTGTTGTTGAGTTTCTGAGTTGCGATCATTTGATGTGTTTTGCTTTCTCTCTAAGATCACCTTGGAAGCTCTAAAATTAGGGTATGAGACTCTCCTCCAACTGATAATTTAAGGCTTGGAATGAGTTGTCTTTATATAGGGGGTTGTGGTTCATTCTTGAGTACACTTCTTCTAAAGTCTGGAAAACGTGGGCGCGTCGTGACTCGGAAGTTCTAGCGTCGCGATGCGCGTGCCTGTTGTTGAGAGTTGCGACGCTTAGTAGCTTACGTCGCGACATGCAGGGTCTAGCGTCGCGCCGCGCCTTGTTCAGCATCGCGCCGCACATGTGTTCTGTCAGTTCAGCACTTTCTGCCTCAATTTTGTTCTTAGGCGCGTCTTGACGCACGATCCAGAGTCGTGACACGCTTCTGAATTCTAATTTTGTCCCTATTAGTTCCACATTTTACCATTTTCATTCCAAGTTGATTGCATTGAGTCTCGATATTATTTTTATCTGCAAAATAAACCTAAAACACATCAAAATACTCACAAGACTCGAGATAACTTACAAAATATCAAACTAGAGGGGCGGTAAATACTGACATATTCACCGCTTATCATAAATCCCCACTTCATTGGGGGTGGAAAATGAAAACAACCTTTTCTATTTTTGTTGAAAAGGATGGCGATGCGTCCAATGAAGAATAGAATAGAACAAAATATCAATGGCGCACAAAGCACAAGCCAAATGGAAAGCATTAAGAACAAGATAAAATAAATAATTATGTATAACATGTCACAAATCAATTACAAAATAAATTTAATTAATAATTTTTTTTATTAGATTCCATTATAATCCTAAAACAATAAATTAATTCATAATGAAAATAAAAAGGGTCATTAAAATTTTAAGGAATATTCTAACAAAGCAAATTGATAAATACAACCCCGAAAGTAATGCTTGTAAAATAGATCTCATTGGCTTGCGTGAATTAGCTTTGAAATTGCATGCCCTTTTTATCAATTACGTGTTTTGCTTCCTCACTTCACTTTGGTCTTCCTGCCCACTAGCTCTTGACTTCTTCAACTTGGCTCCTGTCTCAATTCTCAATTGACTCCACTCTTGATTTCGGCTCCACCTTCAATCTGTGGTTTTGTTGCAAAGTGGCTGGAGGTGGGGCCAATCCTCTTGGCCCGTCCTAACAAATTAATTAAATTAAATCCTCAATATTTTAAGATTTTTTATTTTCTAATTTAATTTGTTTTCAAATTAATTTTTTTTATTTAATTGTCTTCCTTTCTCATAAGAATTGCTTTTTCTGACTCTCTTTCATTTTTCCCCAAAAACTTAAATAACAAAATATAATAAATTAAGATAAAAATAAATAATATAAATTATAAATTAATTTAAAATTAAGTAAAAAAATATTGAAATAATTGATAAAATATAAGCTTATCAAATACCCTCAACTTAACATTTTACTTGTTCTCGAGTAAAAAACAAAATCAAAACAACTAAAAGAAATAATAAAACTAACTAAGCTACTTTTTTAAGGATCACAATTACATTTAACTTATGTAACCAGCCTTTAAACTCCTATACAACCCTAATGGACGAGCTATAGTCTCGTGAAAATTTATAGCGATGACACCCACAAAAATTATCTAAGACAATTCTAAAAATATATATATATATAAATGACTCGATAAACATAAAATAGTCAGATTCTCACAGTATTGTCTCAAAGACAATTATATAAGATATCAATGACTCAAAAAATCTTCAAAATATTGTAAACAGCCATAACTTCCTTCAAAAATCAAATTCATCTCAACTAGATTTTCGCAGTGTGAGTGTGAGTCAATCTATCATAGTTTATATAATCAATCTTAATAGTTTTTCATATTGACAATCCAAAAAGAATGAATCAACCCAACCTTTTTATCTTAAAGACTCTAAAGTTTCACAAGAAGACATATCAAAATGTTGTGGTTCACACACACAATAATTAATTTTCATTATTCCTTTTTTCATACCTCTTAGTTAGAAGCTTTTATATTACTCTATAAGATAGTTTTTTTTCCACATGATAGAGCATTATCTGAATGTACCCGTAGTACACGGGTACACAATACCAACTTAGTTAAGGATAGCTTCACTATGTAAAGATTATAGGTAGCTATTTCTATATATATAGAGGCTAACAACCATTATTTAACTAATTATCTCAATTCAAACTATCTCAATATCAAATTTCAAATCTAAAATAAATGTAAAGCTTAGACACGCAAATAATCATCTCAAGACAAACTCAACTCAAGAATTCAAGGTTGACATCAATCAATATTTATCATTTTTTTAAGAGCCAAAATTTTTAATGTAGGTAAAATCTATTCCTTATTTGCTTGCAAGACTCACACGTGGCATCCATCCACAAGATAATGAGATATAAATATTAAAGTTGTGAGATTAAAGTTCGAAGCTAATAATTTAATGAATTATTCACTCGTGATATCCTAAGAATCAAACCTAAAACCAACTATATGGATGTCCTTTCAAAAAAAAAAAGATATAGAAATTGTATTCCAGGTGGCAATATAAAATTCAAATCAGTCGTCTGTTTCTTGAGAGAAAATTGTTCACTTTCCATCAGTGAAAGTTGCAATTAATCAAACTATCAAATAATAAACGAGTTTTGGGCCAAACCCAATAAAACTGAACATTGGATGCCCAAGCGTATCTCCGGCCCATCTGAGAAGCTGCATGAGCAGGTAAATTTAATCGGTATTCACTTGGCAGTGAGCACTATCCGAAACTTCATTCAACTCGATCTCCGCCACAAAAAGCAAAGCAAAGCAATAGTAGTTTATAAAGAACAGAACCGATAAGCCTTACTGTTTCTGCTCATCATCTTGTTCGTTCCTATTCAATTTTAAAATCCAAAAACTGAAAGTTAAGTAGTATGATTTCTCTTAGACCTTCACCATTTATATCCTTCAGCCCCTCAAAGCTTCAGACAGTAACAATAACTCAAACAAATTTTGCCCTAAACAAGGTTTCTAACAAACGAAAATTTACAATAAGGGGATGTACAGGACACGGAGAAAGAGAGAAGAAGACAGAAAGGCGAAGTTTCTTGTCTCTAGAAGAAGCTGGGTTAGTAGATGTATCTGGGTTAGCCACTCATGAGCGATTTCTATGCCGTTTAACGGTATCTCTCTCTCTCTTCTTTTTTTTTCTTTAATCATTAAATGAAAAATTAAACAAGCCAAATTTACAATCTAAACAACATGTAACGTCTTTAATTATATGGTTGTTACTGTAAATGCAGATATCATCTTTGAATCTACTAAGAGTGGTAGCAGAGCAAGAAGGATGTTCAATTGAGGAGCTGAACGCTGGAAGGATATGTGACTGGTTTTTGAAGGATAAGCTGAAGAGAGAGCATAATTCAGAGTCCGCAGTGCTTCAATGGGATGATTCTGACTTCCAATTTTGAGCTCCCTTTCATCCCCTAACACCGTATATCAGGTGTATAAAACTTTCGCTATAAATAAATTTGAAAACAATTCTGACGTGTGCAGTCGAAAAGTCGTTTTGTGTTCGATTAATAACTTAGGTTTGTTGGTGTATTAGCGGTTTTGCGGGTACAGCGGAATGTGAAAAATAAGATTTTCAAATTTTAAAAATTTTTATTTGGACAATTAAAAATAAAGTATTTATTTTAATGTTTAATCACAAATCAAATTTGGAATTACCCAAAATACCAATTTAGCCTAAAATTGTCTAATATGCAAACCTTTTGGATTTTGCTTATTTTAGTACAAAAATATCAATTACACAATTAAGTGTTTCCAAACCACTACCAAAATGATTAATATACATCTAATGTACCCAATTTAATCCATAGAATGGAAAGTCCAAATTTTGGATAAAACATAAACTTTAGAAATTTCAATTAATCAAATTTCCACCAAATTGACTTTCAATCTAGCATTATATTAATCAATCTAACATTCTTAAAGTCTCACCACATTCAAAAACAGCCAAGAACAATTCTAGGTTTCTATATAGTGGCATAGAAATTCTAGAATGACAACTTTCATTTCCTAGATCAAATTGAATACAAATAACAATTATTAAGTTCAAAAAATCATCACACATATAATTAATCTTCATAACAAGCATCCAACAACCAAAAACCCAAATTCAAGAGAGGGAAAAATAATATACATCACATGTGTTATCAAAATTTCAAAAGGAAACAATTTTCAAGCTTAAAGATTAATAAACTTACCTTAAACTTCAAAACCTTTAAGCTTTTTTGCTTTATTTTTGATCTCCCAATTTTTCTTTCTCTCTTTAGGTTTTTCTCTGTTTAGATTATTGTTGAAGAAATGAGAATAATTCCCATTTACTTGTGTTGGCCAAATATAACAAGCAGTGGGAGAGAGAAATTCATTTTATTTAACAAAAATAATTTTGATTAATAAAAAATATATCTCAACCCACTAATATTTCTATCAATGCCATTTAATAAATTAATTAATAAACACTTTAATTAATTAATCTATTTAATCAAATATATAATGTATTTCTACATTTACAATAAATGTTAAAATACATTCAAGGTTGACATATGTGTTTGAGTTTTCTAGGTCAAACCAAGATCATATTAAGCGATGAAAAGTGCGAATACATCAAAGTAAAGTTGCGGAAATACTCACTTTGATCGGCTTTGCGATGCGATGAATACAAAAAATTTTATGCTCCCTTGAAGCTCTCGGCCATGCCTCCTTTTAGTGCTCCTTGTTTCGGCTAAGCCCCCATTTGTGTGCTCCAAGCTCCAAGCTTTATGAATGGATTTCATGCTCATGAATGAGTTTCCCTATCACCTTTGTTTGACCCCTTGGATGTGCTAGCATCATTGAAAAAATTGCCACAAATCTTTCCTTAGCTTCTTGTAACTCTCGGCCATGAGAGGAAAAATTGAGAGAAAAGGCACCAAGTGACGTGAGGGGGAGAGAGGGAGAGAAGAGTTTTGTTGGTTATTTTGATTTCAAAAACCAAGTCAAATGATATACCAAAAAATAATTAAAATGGTATTTGTCATTCAATCCATTACACTTGAGTGTTTGGTAAGCAACCATCAAATCCCATCAACTTCCATCAACCAAAAGGTGATTTGATAGACAAGTGATGTGACTAGTGGGCCCCACTTGATTCAAAATGCAAGTGGGCCCGCAAACACTCCCGGGCTGGGGTTTGCTAATTTCGAATTAACGAATTTTTCGTTGCGACGTAATTAAATCAAATTTAATTAAATAATTATGCCTAGCAAAATTACTATTCACGTCGCTAGCGAATTAATTCTAAATTAACTCGTTCGTCCGAATTAAAATCCAATTTTAATTCCGCTTCGAAATCTAATTTCGTATAATATATCGAATATATTATTTTATCGATTAATTCCAAATTAATCGCTCTCTCTCTTTAAATAGTATTTTATCCCAGATAAAATATCTCCGTAATTAATCCTAGATTAATTTTCTCTCTATATTAATTAATCTCAGATTAATAATGTGCGAGTCATACGTCATCGACGAATCTTCGGGAAGCGACCCATGAGATCCCTGGATATGTTGGCAGTAAATCTGGTCGTCAGACTATCCGAACACGTACGTACCTGGTACTACATTTTTACCGATTTAAAAGACATGGTTGGCTTCTAGCAAAGCACTGTGCCTACCCAATTCTCCAGAAATATTCTTAAAGGAATATGTAATCTATATCAGGCGTAGTATACGTAGTATTGCGTATTGCGATCCAGTATCAAATGTCACATGCAAGGCCTGAGGCTAGAATTGTGTCTGCCCCGTACGAAGCATATGTCAGATCTCTAGTAACTAGTCTCTATAATCGGATAAACATGACCTAGTCATATTATCCCGATGACTGCAGTACATAAGAGTACTAGTTCCGTATCCTACGTGACCATCATCTCCATATGACTGGAGTGATACTTCCATCTTGACATCACACCAAATACACTACGATTCTCAATATACCCAGAAGAGGCGTACACAGAACCTGTTAAAGACCTGGACGACCAAAACCAAAGTATATTGATTGTCGCAAGTATTAGCGATGCAAGTTTCAGGTTAAGACCAAATACAACTACCCTGATTCGGACTTCCATAGACACATAGTCATACTACCAATGGAATTCCGAGGGGTCTATCCAGAGCGAAGCTGTTCCGTACCATCGGTAAACACAACCTCCTGTTACACTTGCATAAGTATCCAATACTTAAATATATGAGAACTATGCCGTTGTGCTCCCACAACGCGCACAAGTGCAATACTAGTCTATTCCGCATTATCGATGTCCAATCTCGATAATACTACGACTAGGGATGTTTTAATGGTTAAACCTTAGTGGATTAATACTGTCTCAAATCTTATTATTCCGAAACTAATCATATGGACTTTTATCATTTATATATCCCGGTAATCTAATTACAAATGATAAAAGAGTAATTTCCTTTGTCATATAGTTAATTTGCACAACAACACCATGTTCTGTACAAATAGTGATGTTATGGGTCATAATTGTCCAACAATCTCCCACTTGGCCTATAGCTAATCACTCAAGTGTCCTACACTTGAACTATGTACGGTTCGCTCAAACTTCTGCTGAGAAACTGCTTTCGTCAGCGGATTTTCAAACTTATCACCTGATGCGATTTATTCGATCATCACATCGCCACGATGTATGATCCGAACGAATCAGATGAATAGTTGAAGTGCATACTTGGATCGTTGATGAGACTATTAATTCTTTAGCCTGTGCTGAAGCCTAGCTCAGCCGCTAACAGAACTATACCTAATCTTATTAGGATTATTAAGATCCAAAGTGCTTCTATTGCTGCCTCAGCTGAAGCAATATTCCGCTTTTTTTGTTTATTCGGTAACAGTATCTTGCTTGGAAGATTTCCAGCTCACTGTTCCATTATTCAAACTATATATAGTACCTTTATAACGACCTATAGTCATTTTTATCGGTTAGGAAACTTGCAACGGTGAACCCAGTCACTTCAAGTTCTCCTTCTCCATAGTATAATAAAGCATCCCTAGTTCATCTAAGATACTTAAGGATGTTCTTAACATCAATCCAGTGACTATCACTTGGATTGGCCTGATTGTGACTCCATATGCTCAAAGCATATGAGACACCATGTCGCGTACATTTATTTCAATGTACGAGTTCTCGGAAAGTGCCAACAACTTTTAGATCTATCCCAGTAGATCTTTATTCCTAGAATAAAGGTTGTCTCTCCCAAGAATTCTACGGAGAATTTTCATGAAAGCCAAGATTTCACCGATTATTTTATGGAAATGTCATTTCCAAGAAATGATATGTCATCAATATGTAGGACGGTCATTGTTAGTGCGCTTCCACTAACCTCCTTATATACACAAGAATCATTTTCGTTTTGAATTAAATCATATACCTTTATGATTACATCAAAACGATAGTTCCAAGAACGCAATGCTTGCTTCAATCCATAAATGGATCGATTTAACTTGCAAACCTTGTTTGCTTGTTAAGGTACCAAAAAACCGTTAGGATGTTGTAAACATCCTCCAAAAGGTTTCCGTTTAAGGAAAGCGATTTTGACGTCCAGCTATCATATTTCATAAATGAAACATGCAGCATCAGAAAGCATTATCCAAATGGATTTAACCATGGCAACGGATAAAAGGTTTCATCGTAATCGACACAATGTTGATAACGATACCTTTTCGCTACAAGCCCAGCTTAGTACGTTGGTATGTTTGACATCCATGTATTTCTTCCTTGAAGACTTATGTAGTACCAATAGGCATAATGCCTTCCGGTACATCAACTAGTGTCCAAACTTAGTTGGTATACATGGAATCCATTTTGGACATCATGGCACTTTGCCATAATAGGGAGTTGATACCTTGTATCACTTCCTCATACGTAGTCAGTTTGTGTTCCTCAATAAGATTGACATTTTAATGAGGTAAGATCAGAAACCCATACCTTCTAGGTTGTTTTCTGACTCTCTCCGACTTGCGCAGTTCTTGTGTATTTGAATATTGTGGTACAATTTCACCCCTGATGAACTGTTTGTGTTCCATTAAGGAATCGGTGCCTTGAACATCATTACTCCGATTTTCATCGAGTTTGACTTTCCTCCCACTTACCACTACATATAGGTATTCCTCTTAGGAAAACCGCATGGCGAGCAACAATTACATTGTTCTCTTGTGAGTTGTATAAGTACTATACTTTGGTTTTCCTAGGATAACCTACAAATTAGGCACTTATCCGATTTGGGTTATAGTTTGGTATCATCCAAACATATGCCTAGCATTCCCAAATCTTCAGGAATGAGAAAACCTAGTTTCTTTCCTGTTAATATCTAATATGAAATTTGTATTCAAAATAAGTATTGCACTGTTTAATGCGTATCCCTCGAAGGAAAATGGTAGCTCAGAGCGACTCATGATTAACCTTATCATGTCCAACAAGGTTCGGTTTCTCAGTTCGGATACACCATCAAATGGAGGTGTTCCGTGAAGAGTCCACATTGAAAGAATACTATACTCTTTCAAGTAATTGAGAAACTTATTGCTTAAGTATTTTCCATCATGGTCTAACTGTGACGGTTTAATACTTTAGCCGATCTGTCTGTCTACTTCGTGTCGAAACTCTTTGAATTTATCAAAAGTTTCTGATTCGTGTTTCACAAGAAACACATAACCATAACGCGATGCCACATCCGTAAAGGTTACGAAGTGTTCATATCCACCTCTAGCCTAGCTAGTTATGGGACCACTTACGTCACAATGAACGAGGGCTAACAGATCGATGGCACTTGTACTTTTACAAAGTAAAAGGTGTTTTAGGAACTTTGCCTATTAAACTAGATTCGTAGACATCATTTCAATAGAATCAAATTTGTCCTAGTACCCACTCTTCAAAAGTGTGGATATACGAGTCTTGTTAATGTGTCTCATATAACAATGCCACAAATAAGTCTCATCTGATCAAATCAGTTTGAGCTATTTGTTTGTCATGTTATACGTTTGAGATTCATTTATATTCAAAATATAAATACTGTTATTCACATCTAATGTGTTTATCTCAATATCATCTTTATAAAATAAAACACTTTAGTGTTCTAGAATATAAAGGTATACCCGCAACTAGTTATACTCTGCTATAGAGATAATGTTTCTAGTCAAACTATGTACATTATAACAGTTTCCTAATTTAAGTGCATACCCAAAGGGTAGTTCCTAAACTTAGGTTTCTACGGTTAAAACAGTGACTTTCGTCCCGTTTCCGATTCGCAGATAAATCTCAACTGAAGTCAGTCTCCTGCTAATCAGCAGATTCTGCACATTAGTAAATATATATATACCACATCTAGTATCAAAAATCCAATTTGAAACTAATAGCGAACATGTTTATTACTAACATATTTGAAGCCGGAGCCTTGCCCGTCTTCTCTTCCTTCACGTCTACCTTGTCCATACGGCAGTCACGCATCCAGTGATCCCGTTTGCCACAGTTTAGGCAGACAACTTGGGATATATCATTTGTCTTCCCAGAAGACTGGTGATGATTTTGCCTTTGCCCATTTTTAGAAGCTCTGGCTCTGCTTCCTAGAGCATAGCCATCAACTCTCCAAGAGTTTACTCTCGGTTTAAAATGAACATGCCTCAGCTTTCAGGTAGAGACTATAAGATCAAATCTTTGGTAGCCTCGGCCACGTAGGTAATGCCCAGCTAACCTAGCTGATCAATATCAACAATCATCTTCGACACCTAGTGCTCGACAGATGTACCCTCTGACATACGTGAGCTAAAGAGCTTCTTATGCAATTTGTACTTCTAAGATTTAAGAATAAATCTATGAAGATCTTTAATTTCATTATCATGGTACAAGGATCTAATCCTTAATTTTGACAACGAAATTAAAGTGTCATTGCATCAAGCATAAAGGATTGAGAACTAAAGTTATCATCACATGAATCTTCCAAAGATCATGTTCTACTATTTGCTCAACTTCGGGCTTAGGCCCAAGAGGTTTTTCTATCAAATAGAATAACTTCTCAGTTCCCAGGACTATTCTGAGGTTCTATTCCCAATCTGAAAATTAAAGCCGTTTAATGACATTTTCTCTTAGGATAATGTTCTAAACGCTAATCTTTCAGTTATCTTGATTGCTATAGTCCAACTATCCAATCAACGATTTTAGGTACTATTGATTATAATGATTACTATAGTCTAACTATATAATCAATTATAATTTGTTTGGTTAAATTCAAATATATTGATTACTATAATCCAATTATATAACCAACTATAATTTGAAATAGTTTGAATACAATCCAACTGTTTAATTAAAACAACGATTAAATATTAGTCCAACTAATATATTTATAAATTAATGACGAAAAATTGAAATGAGCGCGTATTGGCAAGTATCTAAACGAAATTGCAAATTTAATACTTGCCTCCCACTATTTTTCGGCGAGCCTCTAACCCTCTGTTGAGTACTCGGGAAACCTTGTTTCCTAGTGGGCTAGGATCCCGTTAAATAACACACAACCTTGACTTTGGCCAACAAGCTGTATGATATTTAACTAGGTAGATCTCTAAGATCAATTGGATCTCATCCAATTCATAGATCCAGTAGGTGGACATCCAAGTCCGAAACATATATCTTATATATGCCAATATATCCAATATATTCCCTAACCTTTTTTCCTCTGAATCAACTAAGCCTTGGCTTTGGCACAACAAACTTAATGATTCCAGTTAAGCGGGACCCATTGACCTTGGAAAGCTTCGTAATCGATGTCGATGGACAAGAAGTGATCTTGACTTTGGCCAACAAATCACAACTTGGACAAGACATGCGATATGGAACAAAGCCTTCATGATTCAAACACATCCGCGATGGACAAAGGTCTTGACTTTGGCCAACAAACCAATGCCAATCTTGGATCTTGAGAAAAAATCATTCAATGGAAGGAAAAACGCCTAATATTTGTTGAGGGTTTTTCGCGTAATTGGCAACCAATTAATTATCTTTGATTAGGTCTCATCATACATCCTTAAGCATGCATTCTAAAAGCATAATAAGGCGCGATTAATAAATTAATAATGATATGCGGATGGATATTTAAAACAACTTGTTCCTAGAACAAATCTCTCCATTTCCTCTCTCCCGCTAGCACAAATCTTACTTCTACCCAATTACATAACACTTCTAAAGAAACCTCATTTACATTAAGGGGAATAGGTGAGAAGAGAAATACAAAGAGTCAAGAGATAATAGGCTGGACACGCAGGTCCAATTTAATAAATTCTAAATTTATTACAACAATTTCCAAAATTTCCCTCACCCATCTAATATCCATCCGATATACATTATTCATACATCACATCCATGTATTCACACAAAGCATGTTATCAATCAATCTAATCCAATTAATTAATATGAAATTAATGACCATCCAATGTTCAAACAACGATTTGATTTGCGCGAATCCGAATCGTTTTAAGAATAAGTACTCAAAGTACGAATTCTTGAATTATATTAAACTACAATATTAAATCCAATTTAATTTGTATTCAATACTAATTCTTTATTTAATTCTAAATTAAATAATTACACTTTATTAATGAGCCTTTGCGACTTAAATTCTAAATCTAATCTTTACGGGTCTCAAAGCCCAATTAACATCCAATGTCAATTTAATTAAAGTCCAATGGGCTTTCAATTAATTTATAAGGCATGGACTTTGGCAACCAAAGCCCAATAAGGAATCACCCTTTGCCAAAAATCAATTTAGGCCCATTAGGCCCAATTAAAATTTTAAAGGCCCATTTTATTATATTTGGACTTTATGGAAATGGTTTTAGGCCCAATTGGATCCAACCAATTAACCTAAGCCAAACTTGGCCCAACCAAGCCCATTAAGCCCAAATACAACTTTATTGGCCCAACCAATTTAATCACAATATTCCAACTATCACAATTTAAATCAATTAAAGTGTATTAGCCATAATTAATTAGTCAAATTAACATTTCCAAAATACCAATTTACATAATTAATCATGATAATCATCATCAACACATGTCCAACATTATTGAATCAAAAATCAATTCATTTCCATGCTTTATTGCTCACGGCAATTTGGGGGTTTTCATAATTAATTTTGATTTCAATCCAATTAAATCACAAATCAATTTGTCCCAAGTCTTTCAACTCATCCAATGATCAAAAAACAAAATTACCATGACTTTAGGGCATTACACATTTTCGGCCAAGCCAAACTTTTGGGGAAAAATTAATCCAATTCAATTTTCATCAAATTGATCATGCATAACTCTAAGTTATCATCATTTAAGCATACTCAATCAATCAATTTCATCAAATCATGCTCAAATCAATTTTACCCTAAATCAATTTCTTGCTTAATCAAGGCTCTTGATACCATTGTTTGAGTTTTCTAGGTCAAACCAAGATCATATTAAGCGATGAAAAGTGCGAATACATCAAAGTAAAGTTGCGGAAATACTCACTTTGATCGGCTTTGCGATGTAATGAACACAAAAAAATTTCTGCTCCCTTGAAGCTCTCGGCCATGCCTCCTTTTTGTGCTACTTGTTTCGGCTAAGCCCCCATTTGTGTGCTCCAAGCTCCAAGCAACCATCAAATCCCATCAACTTCCATCAACCAAATGGTGATGTGATAGAAAAGTGATGTGACTTGTGATGTGACTAGTGGGCCCCACTTGATTCAAAATGCGAGTGGGCCCGCAAACACTCTCGGGCTCGGGTTCGCTAATTCCGAATTAACGAATTTTTCGTTGCGATGTAATTAAATCAAATTTAATTAAATAATTATGCCTAGCAAAATTACTATTCACGTCGCTAGCGAATTAATTCTAAATTAACTCGTTCGCCCGAATTAAAATCCAATTTTAATTCCACGTCGAAATCTAATTTCGTATAATACATCGAATATATTATTTTATCGATTAATTCCAAATTAATCGCTCTCTCTCTTTAAATAGTATTTTATCCCAGATAAAATATCTCCGTAATTAATCCTAGATTAATTTTCTCTCTCTATTAATTAATCCCAGATTAATAATGTGCGAGTCATACGTCATCGGTGAATCTTCGGGAAGCGACCCATGAGATCCCTGGATATGTTGGCAGTAAATTCGCTCGTCGGACTATCCGAACACGTACGTACCTAGTACTACGTTTTTACCGATTTACAAGACATGGTTGGCTTCTAGCAAAGCACCGTGCCTACCCAATTCTCCAGAAATATTCTTAAAGGAATATGTAATCTATATCAGGCATAGTATACGTAGTATTGCGTATTGCGATCCAGTATCAGATGTCACATGCAAGGCCTGGGGCTGGAATTGTGTTTTCCCCGTACGAAGCATATGTCGGATGTCTGGAAACTAGTCTCTATAATCGGATAAACATGACCTAGTCATATTATCCCGATGACTACAGTACATAAGAGAACTAGTTTCGTATCCTACGTGACCATCATCTCCATATGACTGGAGTGATACTTCCATCTTGACATCACACCCAATACACTACGATTCTCAATATACCCAGAAGAGGCGTACACAAAACCTGTTAAAGCACTGGACGACCAAAACCAAAGTATATTGATTTTCGCAAGTATTAGCGGTGCAAGTCTCAGGTTAAGACCAAATACACCTACCCTGATTCGGACTTCCATAGACACATAGTCATACTACCAATGGAATTCCGAGGGGTCTATCCAGAGCGAAGCTGTTTCCGTACCATCGGTAAACAAAACCTCCTATTACACTTGCATAAGTATCCAATACTTAAATATATGAGAACTATACCGTTGTGCTCCAACAACGAGCACAAGTGCAATACTAGTCTATTCTGCATTATTGATGTCCAATCTCGATAATACTATGACTATGGATGTTTTAATGATTAAACCTTAGTGGATTAATATTGTCTCATATCTTATTAATCCGAAACTAATCATATGGACTTTTATCATTTATATATCCCGGTAATCTAATTACAAATGATAAAAGAGCAATTTCTTTTGTCACATAGTTAATTTGTACAACAACACCATGTTCTGTACAAATAGTGATGCTATGGGTCATAATTGTCCAACAATATGTTCCAAAAATTATTCGATAATTAATTAATACACATCTAATAAAATTATGTATCTAATACACATACATATTAATTTAAGAAATTATCAAATACCACACATGTATTTTTTTTGTTTAACCGTTAAACGATTTCCGAATAATCAATATTATTCGCTTAAAGTCGCCCTTGTGCTCTACGAGTATTTTTGATTATCTGAGACTCTATAAGTTCAGGTACATCCATCACGGAATCAAATCTCGTGTCCATAATTTACCCACTCATAAATTATGATGACCACAAATATTCTCGTTGAACTATACAAGTTGAGATCTTCGCATACGTATAATCCTTCTGTCATAGATAAATACTAGAGGCATAGATATAATCGTTAAATCTTTTAATGTATTATCACGTCGACGTATAGATTCGCGATTTCTCAATAACACTAAGAATTCATTTCCGAGTGTACCATGGCCATAGATTTGATAAATCGTAATCTCATGAAGTGGATACCTGAATCCTGTACGCAGGACTGACGGATCCTCTCTGGACGCATCATCGGATATCATGAGCATCAGTCCACACCCAACAAACAGACGGAGGTCTAACTGTTAGTGTTAGTGCTCGGAGTGCCAAGCATCAGCACGGTTAATCATTTCAACAAGTCGTTCAGACATACTTGGCACAATGCATTCATCTCCGTTTGATGGACCTATAAGATTCTCCTCCGCCAAGGGTTTGGGATGATTCCTATAACTTAACTACCTCATTCCTGTACGACCATTGAAACATACCCTATTAGTCCAAGATTGTCATCGCCATATACTAGGTGCATATTCCTTTCAGCTTTGACTTTACCTAATTCCTGTGTTTTCGCAACGAATTCTGGTTTAGAACCAGCACTAGTACCACAAAACACACAAATATTTACAACTCGTCTTCTTGAAGTTGCTTCCATTTTTTTTTTATATATTTCTTTCTCAAATATGGATGTCTTTAAGAGTGCAATGACGAGCTCAATTTATGGATCCTGAAAAAGGGTGAGTAATAATAGCACTAATACCTGTCAAATGACAATTATTAGCTAAACAGTAAAATAAATCGTGAAAGTCAAAAAGTCTGGATCCTGTCAACAAAAATAAAAGAAAATAACAAAACAAATCACAATTATTAGTTAAAGACAAAGAGATAATAATATTTACAAGAAGTAATGGATTGAATGACGTCTATACGTCAGAGACAAGCTTCCCATCCAATTTTCTTATAAATTGGCAAACAAGGTATTTGAAAGTCAGATTCCCACGACTTAATTGTTGTCTTTCTTTTCGGAACTGTGTATGTAACATGCAAATTACGTGATACATATATCCACTAGGATGCATCTCAAGAGTCAATGATATGTCATCCAAAGACTTCTTACTCATGTTATCCCTAATGAATTTAATTTTATCTTCGCGGTTATCAGACACCATTCCTAAATAATGACAACGAGTATTACATGTCATGCGTGCACATTTATAACAAACACCTAATCTTTTATCTCTTCTTTTCTTAACATAGGTGCTTTTTCCTAAACCATGCAGAAATAAAACAGAAGAGTCAGAGGACTCACCTGTCAATCGGACTCGTGCTTCAATTAACCAACGAATGTCATTAGGATACCTTTGATCATCAAAAGTCTCATTCGTTCCATGCGAGCTTTGTATACTTTCATCAGAGAATTTTGAATGAGAGAAGGAAAATGCTTGTGAAGATTTGCGAGAACGTCTTTCATCCTGAAATGTGACTTTACCTACAAAAATTAAACACACAAAAATAAAACACACCAAATCTCAATATATATACAAATTACGTGGGTTGTCTCACTGCTAGCGCTAAGTTTAACGTCATCAGCTAGACATGACTGCTCGAATGTTAGGCTGGATCTGCAAGTGTGATATTTTCTTTTTGTCGCTTAAATGATTTTCCCCAGTAGTGCTTGACACGCTGGCTATTTACCCTGAATGTGTTGTTGGATTTGGAGTTGTATATCTCAACTACTCCATAGGGTAACACCAGAGTAATCACAAATGGACCTGACCACCTTGATTTCAGCTTTCCAGAAAAAGTTTCAACCTTGAATTGTATAACAACACCTACTGCCCTGGTTCCAGTTGTATGCGCACTATTTTTTTTATCATGCCATTTTTTGGTCTTTTCTTTGTACAGTTTGGCATTTTCATAAGCATATAAGCGAAATTCCTCCAATTCATTGAGTTGGTGGAGCCGTGTCTCTCCTGATGCTTGTAGATCAAGATTTAACTTCTTCAGTGCCCAATACGCTTTGTGTTCAAGCTCCATAGGTAGATGGCATGCTTCCCCAAACATCATTCAATATGGAGACATACCAATAGGTGTCTTGTAAGCTGTCCGATAGGCCCATAATGCGTTATCTAGTTTTGTAGACTAGTCTCTCCTTGTTGATCCAATGGTTCTTTCCAATATTCTTTTGATCTCTTTGTTTGAAAATTCAACCTGTCCATTTGACTGCGGATGGTAAGTAGTGGCAACTTTATGAGTAACTATGTATTTGGATAGAAGTGCATCGAAATATCTGTTGCATAATTGTGTGCCACCATCACTGATAATTGCCCGAGGTGTTCCGAAGCGAGTGAAAATATTCTTTTTAAGGAATTTTATCACTACTTTTGAATCATTTGATGGTAGTGCTATTGCTTCAAGCGCATTTGGAAACGTAGTCTACTACAACCAGAATGTACATGTTTCCAAATGATGGAACAAAGGGTCCCATAAAATCAATCTCTCATACATCAAATATCTTCACTTCAAGAATGTTTTGAAGAGGTCCTTCATTTCTCCTCGAAATATTTCCCGTTCTCTGGCACCTGTCACATTGAAGAACAAATAAGTAAGAATCTTTAAACAAAGTGGACCAGAACAAACCTGATTGTAGGACTTTAGCTGCAGTTTTATCTCCGCTGAAGTGTCTGTTGTATGGTGATGAATGAAAATGCTGCAAGACACTATTGACCTCCTCCTGTGGAACACAAACACAATATTTGAATAAGCACGACTCATCCCAGACATAGTGCTTGACTTCTTTGAAGAATTTATTTCGTTGCTGATGTGTCCATTCCAATGGCCATTTCCCTGATACTATGTAGTTTACATAGTCAGCATAACAAGGTACTTACTGCTGCTTGATGGCAAACAACTGTTCATCTGGAAAATTTTCTTTGATTGTCATCTCATTATTAATTGTTTCTCTATTTTCGAGCCTCAATAAGTGGTCTGCCATTTGATTTTCTGTCCCTCTCATGTCTCAGATCTCCACGTCAAATTATTGTAACACAAGCACCCAATGGATCAATATGGGTTTAGCATCTTTCTTCGAGATCAGGTATTTGATTGTTGAATGACTTGTGTAGACCACCACCTTGGGACCCAGCAGATAGGAGCAAAATTTATCAAAGATAAACACAACTGCGAGCAAATCTTTTTCAGTTTTGTGTAGTTGAGTTGTGCTTCATTCAGAGTTCTGCTGGAGTAGTAAATGGTGTGGAAAATTTTTTCTTTGCGTTATCCCAAAACTGCACCTACAGCAAAATCACTAGCATCGTAAATCACCTTAAATGGAATTGTCCAGTCCAATGCTACTATGATGGGGGTAGAGATCAATTTTCGTTTCAAGATCTCAAAAGCTTGGTGGCATTCTTTGGTGAAGTTGAAAGACACATCTTTCTCTAGTAGATTGCATATAGGTTTAGCAATCTTGGAGAAGTCTTTGATAAATCTCCTGTAAAATCCTCCATGTCAGAGAAAACTCTGAATCCATTTGATGATGGTGGAGGTAGTTTTTCTATTGTCTCAATCTTTACTTTGTCTAACTTGATTCCCTTTTGTGAGATCTGATGTCCCAGAAAAATACCTTCCTGCACCATGAAGTGGCATTTCTCCCAGTTGAGTACCAGGTTGGTATATTCACATCTTCGTAACACGTTTTCCAGATTTTGCATGCAGTGGTCGAAATAGTCTCCAAACACAGAAAAATCATCCATGAAAACCTCCATACCTTGTTCCAACATGTTAGAAAATATGACCATCATGTAATTTTGAAATGTGGCAGGAGCATTACATAGTCCAAATGGCATCATGTGGAAAGCAAAAGTACCATACGGGCATGTAAAAAGTGGTTTTCTATTGATCTTCTGGGGCAATGGAAATCTGATTGTACCCCGAGTATCCATCCAGAAAATAATAGAATTCATGTCCCGCCAGTCTGTCTAACATTTGGTCAATGAATGATAGCGGGAAGTTATCCTTCTTTGTTGCTTTGTTCAGCTTACTGTAGTCCATGCATACTCTCCATCCAGTCACCGTTCTTAATGGAATCAGCTCGTTCTTTTCATTGGTGACTACTGTCATTTCTCTTTTCTTGAGTACAAATTGCATAGGACTGACCCAAGTGCTGTTAGAGATGGGGTAAATGATGCCTGCATCTAACCATTTAATAATTTATTTCTTTACGACCTCCTTCATGATTGGATTTAGTCTTCGTTGATGCTCCATTATGGCTTTGTACTCGTCATTCATAATAATTTTGTGCATGAAAAATGATGGACTAATGCCTCGAATGTCTGTTATAGTCCAACCAATTGCTTTCTTGTGCTCACGTAGCACTCTCAACAACTTATCTTCATGTGCCAATGTTAGTGATGAAGAAATAATCACAGGTAAATCAGAAGAGTTCTCCAAATATGCATACCTGAGATGGCTCAGAAGTTGCTTTAGTTCCAACTGCGGTGGTTCTTCAATCGAGGGCTTGATTCACTCATTTTTTGGTAATTCCAAATTTTCCACATGTGGTGTCGATTTGAAGCGAGTTGCTCCATCAAGATAGTTAGTTGATACATTCCAGAATTTCATCATCTAGTTCTCTGTCAGTCATGTTGGTGATGCAAGTTTCAAGTTTGTTAGTGGAAAGTTGCATTGCATCAGTATTCTGGATGATATTATCTATTACATCAAGTCTGAAACATTCATCCTCTTTTTCGTCATTTGAAAATTTCATGGCTTTGAAAACATCAAATGTAATTTCTTGGTCCTGTACCCTTATGGTTAGTTCTCATTTTTATACATAATAACGGTTCGACCTGTAGCCAAGAATGTGTTGGAGAATTATGACCCATAGCATCACTATTTGTACAGAACATGGTGTTGTTGTACAAATTAACTATGTGACAAAAGAAATTGCTCTTTTATCATTTGTAATTAGATTACCGGGATATATAAATGATAAAAGTCCATATGATTAGTTCCGGATTAATAAGATATGAGACAATATCAATCCATGAAGGTTTAATCATTAAAACATCCCTAGTCGGAGTATTATCGAGATTGGACATCGATAATGCGGAATAGACTAGTATTGCACTTGTGTGTGTTGTGGGAGCATAACGGCGTAGTTCTCATATATTTGGGTATTGGATACTCATGCAAGTGTAATAGGAGGTTGTGTTTACCGATGGTACGGAAACAGCTTCGCTCTGGATAGACCCCTCGGAATTCCATTGGTAGTATGACTATGTGTCTATGGAAGTCTGAATCAGGGTAGGTGTATTTGGTCTTAACTTGAGACTTGCACCGGTAATACTTGCGACAATCAATATACTTTGGTTTTGATCGTCCAGGGCTTTAACCGGTTCTGTGTACGCCTCTTCTGGGTATATTGAGAATCGTAGTGTATTGGGTGTGATGTCAAGATGGAAGTATCACTCCAGTCATATGGAGATGATGGTCACGTAGGATACAGAACTAGTACTCTTTAGTACTGCAGTCATCGGGATAATATGACTAGGTCATGATTATCCGATTATAGAGACTAGTTACCAGAGATCCGATATGTGCTTCGTACGGGGCATACACAATTCCAGCCCCAGGCCTAGCACGTGACATCCGATACTGGATCACATTACGCAATACTACGTATACTACGCCTGATACAGATTACATATTTCTTTAAGAATATTTCTGGAGAATTGGGTAGGCACGGTGCTTTGCTAGAAGCCAACTATGTCTTGTAAATCAGTAAAAACCTAGTACTAGGTACGTACGTGTTCGTATAGTCCGACGATCGGATTTACTGCCAACATATCCAGGGATCTCATGGGTCGCTTCCCGAAGATTCACCGATGACGTATGACTCGCATATAATTAATCTAGGATTAATTATTAGAGAGAGAAAATTAATCTGGGATTAATTACGGAGATATTTTATCTGGGATAAAATATTATTTAAAAAGAGAGAGAACGATTAATTTGGAATTAATCGATAAAATAATATATTAGATATATTATACGAAATTAGATTTCGACGCGGAATTAAAATTAGATTTTAATTCGGGCGAACGAGTTAATTTAGAATTAATTCGCTAGCGACGTGAATAATAATTTTGCTAGGCATAATTATTTAATTAAATTTGATTTAATTACGTCGCAACGGAAAATTCATTAATTCGGAATTAGCGAACCCGAGCCCGGGAGTGTTTGCGGGCCCACTCGCATTTCGAATTAAGTGGGGCCCACAAGTCACATCACGCGTCACATCACCTGTCACTTTAGTGATTGATTTCAAGTCACCTTTTGGTGATTGACAACTAGTCACTATTCATGATGGTGGTAGATGAAGGCATTTAATGCCATTTTTCCCTCATTTTTGCCTTTTGTTTTTCCAAGAGAATGGTCTCCCAAGGATGATAGATACATCTTTGTCTTCCTCCATGTCAAGGATAATAAAATCTGCTGGGAAAATGAATTTGTCGACTTTGAATAGTACATTTTCAACGACACCTCTCGAAAATATGAGCAATCCATCAGTAAGTTGCAGAGTAACTGAGGTGTGTTTTGCTTTTCCAATCTGCAGTTTCCTGTAAATAGACAAAGGCATCAAGTTAATAGTTTCATATAAATCACACAAAGCCTTACCGAAGTAATGTTATCCTATGGTGCACGGTATGGTGAAACTGCCAGGATCTTTCAACTTTGGGGGAAGTTTCCTCTGAATGATGGCGCTACATTCTTCTGTCAGTGTTACTGTCTCGTAATCTCCTAATCTTCACTTTCGTGACAAAATATCTTTCATGAATTTGACATAGCTGGGAATTTGTTCCAACCCTTCTGCAAATGGGATGTTGATATGAAACTTTTTGAAGATCTCCAGAAATCGAGCAAACTGCTTGTCCAGTTTATGTTTATGGAGACGCTGTGGAAAAGGTGGAGGTGGAGTGAATCTTTCTCGATCATTTTATTTTGCCTCTTTTTCCTCAATCTGTGGTTCTGCTTCGCTACTTTCTTTCAGAACTTCCTCAATGGATGTCTTGATTCCAACATCTTTATTGATCTCAGTGCTGCTTTTCAAAGTGATGGCTTGACATTGCTCATTCCCTCTGTTCCTTGGATTTGGTTCTGTGTTACTAGGAAGGTTACCTTGCAGTCTGTAACTCTGAGCATTGGTCAGTTGTCCCATTTGATTCTCCAGTGCTTTAATAGAAGCTGAATGGCTTTGATTCAATGCTACTTGATTTTGAACCATAGCTGCTAAAGCGTTGTATTTTACTTCTTGCTTTTTCAACTAGGCCAGCACTTTTGTTATTCTTGGTTTTTTTCATACTTCTGGCCTTTGTTTTGCTGTTGGAATCCAGGTGGTGGATTGTTTCTTTACCCTGAATTATTGTTCCATGGGAAATTGGGATGATTCCTCCAACATGGGTTGTAGATATTGGAATATGGATTGTTACACTGTCTGTTGAAATTACTGACATAATTCACCGTCTCATCATGTTGGTTGTAAGATTCGACCTTTGGTACCCCTCCATATGGTGAACTTGTGGATCCAGCATTACCCTGTCTACTAAGAGTTTTCATGAATTTACATATCTGATCTAGCTTGGCATTCATTGCTGTGTTGGCTCATACTTCGTAAATTCTTGCTATTTGTTGGATCATGCTCCTTTTTGTTGGCCACAAAGAATTGTTGTTGGCCATTTCTTCAATTAAGTCCCAGGCGTGATCTTCTCCTTTTACCATTAAAGCTCCTCCAGCAGCAGCATCTATTGTGGTTCTCATTAGTCTAGAAAGTCCATTATAAAAGGTTTGGACTTGTAGCCACTTTGCAATCTCATGGTAAGGACATTTTCTGAGCAACTCCTTGTACCTTTCCCAAGCTTCGCAGAGGGATTCTTAGTCATGTTGTACAAATGATGTGATTGTTGGGATTTTGGGCGATGGGCGCAGGGGAAGCACGGTTCGGACGAAATCGTAATTTAAAATTTTTCAAATTACCGAATAAATTATTCAACATAAAATATGAATAATTTATTGGTATTTTACCTAAACCTATTTATTCAATATCAAATATCAACATAAATAAAGTTGAAATGTCGTGAAACTTTTACGAAAATCGATTTTCCGCAAAATGACGCAAAACACGTTTTTGACCGAACCGACCACCCGAAACTTATGGGGACTGTCCAGATCAGCCCCAATAGTGTCAAGGCAGTTCATGGTCTGCTCGAACAGTGACAAACTCATTGTTTGGACAGCCGTCACCCGGTTGGCTCAAAAGTCACCCGGTAACGCCGTTTTTGACCGTTTTCGCTTATTTCAACTCGGAAACACTTTCCCACAAATGTTCCAACTCCAAAAAAACATCCAAAACATTCATAAGACAACATTTTCATCATAAAAAATAGAACACTTCCAGGTCTGATCCAGAAAACAAATTTGCCAAATTTCATGATTTAAATCCAAAATTTTCAAGATTAAATCAATTAATCAAAACACCAAATCAAGTCACCACATATGAACAACCCAATAACAATTTTAGGTGCCACAAGAGTGGTCATAACACTCTATAATAGCAACTCATCAACAATTGATCAAATTGGACAATAATTACACTAAATACTTCCAAAACTACTTCACACATGCTCACATGCTTCCAATCCATCAACCAACGTCAAAAACCCCAAATTCTTAAGAAAAAGAAACCATAGAATCTTACTATATTATCAAGAAAACTAGAAACATGCTTTCAAGCTCAAAGGAATAGAGAATTACCTTTAATTCCTAAAATACTTAAGGTTTTTTCTTGATTTTATTCCTTTTTCTTCTTGTTTCTTCAAACACCATTTGAGAGCTTTTGTATTTGTCTTGATCGGCCATGGTCGATGTTAAAAGATGAAGAAAACAATTTCCCTTTTATTTAATTGATGATCGACTCAAGTACAAAGGATGGGCATTTTGGTCTTTTCCATTTTAATCAAATTAAAAGATAATTACACTTTATGTTAGCCAATCAAATTAGCACAACCAAAGTATAATTATATCATGCCACATCAACCAATAATAATTGGACAAATTCCATAATATTTATGGAAAAAATTTATTTATTAATAATTCAAAATATTTAACAATTAAATATCCAAATAATTAATTAATATAATAATTATTATTATATATGTATTTTTATTTACAATAAATAACAAATACATATATATATTTATGGCATGTGTCAAAATCTCATTTGACAAATAATTAATGTGTATCTAATCGTATTATGTATCAAATACAAATACACAATAATTACGATCGGCCAAAACTCTCTAATGCATTTGTTATCATTTAACTGAGTAAACGATTCGAATTAACTCATTTAATTCGATGAAGTAATATGAATAATCTGTATTATTCATATCGAGTTACCCAAGTGCTCAACGAATGCACTTCATTTTGTGGGACTCTCTAAGTTTAGGTTTATCCGTCACGAAATCCAATTTCGTGTCCATAATCCACCCACTCATGGATTATGACGACCACAGATAATCTCGCTAAACTATACAAGCTGAGGTCATTGCATACATGTAATCCCTCCGTCACAGGCTATTCGTATTATACCTGGGATATAGATGAAAACGTCAAATCTGTTCGGTATAAACAGTAGACTTTTCATTTACGATCTCTAAATAACACCCAGAACTGGTTTCCGAAGTTTTACCATGGCCATGGATTTACTAGATCGTAAACACGTGAGGATGCATATACACAGGATTGACAGATCTTATCTTGATACGTATTGGATATCATGAGCATCAGTCCACACCCAACGAACAGGCGGAGGTCTGATCATGAATAGATCGTTGACATGACTGCCATCAAAGTGTGGAGGATAACTCATATATCCCACTATGGTATCTCAAGTCGAATGACCATTATGCTCGCTCAACTCAAGAAGATTCCTAGTGACGTTGGTGTACTATCTATTAGGAAATCTTCAGTGAGTCGTTCAATGTCTTATCAAATAAACACCTACATGTTTATACGAGTCTCCCGAGACTCATGGTTCACTAGGATAAACCATCGGACCAAATCATGATATACGACATGTACTAGTCTCAATGGATTTTGCTAACCGACCCGTGTTAGTAAATCTTGACCAGGAACTTTATTTAAGGATATATGTCTTATAGTGCATTTCCTAATGTCAATTACAAACTGCATTGTAACTGCGCACTACATTGTAAATCCTAGGATCTTTGTCTAATAAATACGTATCACTGAACCAGATTCAGTTTCGATCTAATCGTAATTAGATCGAATAAGTGTATAAAAGACAAAGGTGCTACCAATAAATTAGTAATATTATGGAAAATAGAATCGCTCGTATTTATGAATCGGACATAAATACGATCCGGATTGGCACTCTGAGCACCAACCCTAATAGAGATGTCATTCCTCAGCTTTTCTGTTCTGGCTGGGGGAAAGAACTTTGCAAGGAATTTGGTGGCAAGAGTGTTCCATGTTATGATGGAACCTGTTGGTAGTGAATGAAGCCAAGCCTTAGCTTCGTCTTTCAAGGAATATGGAAACACATGCAGTCTCATTGCTTCTTCTGCCGCTCGGTTGTAATTGAATATGCTACAAACTTCCAGGAAATTACTGATGTGGGCATTAAGATCTTCAGTTGCATTCCCCTCAAACTGAACTGATTGCTGTATGATCTGAATACATGTTTTGATGTCACACACATTTGCTAGTAAGGGAGGAAATACAATGCATGATATGAAGCCGTCAACCACCGGAATAGTTCTGTCTCGAATGAGAATCGGTGGTCCATGTTAGTGTCCTAGACATGCCACAGGATCTCTAAGCATGATTCGTGTGTGAATAAAATCAAAAATAAGTTGCGGATGACTTACATTGATCGGCTTGAGTTCAAAACTTTTATGAATGTTGAAGCTTCTAAACTCATGGGTGAGTATCCCTATCACCTTCATTTGACTCCCATATGTGCTAGTAAGAACAAATGAAACAAATTTTATCTCTCAAGGAGAAGCAAATTTGTCCAAGAGAGAGGGAAGCAATCGGCCAAAATAAAGATTAAAGGCCACTCGGCCAATTCTTCAAAAGGAAAGAGGCAAATTGCCTCTCTTCTTTCGGCCAAAAGGAAAATCACAGGTCAATGGCCTTTTTTTTTCTTTGCTTTTTCGGCCAATCAGGTCAGTGGCCACTTTGGCCATATTAAAAGAAAAGGCAAAATGCCTTTTCCCTTTTTTTTGAAAAGTAAAAAACAATTGATGCTTTTAAGGCAAAAGTCAGAGAGTTTTTTACTTCTCATTCCGCCTATTGCTTTTTCATTCGGCCAATGTCTATTCATTCGGCCAAGGAGAGAGAGATAAAAAAAAAAAAAAAGGAATTTCCAAAATTCATTTTTAATATATATTTTGTTAATTGGTGAAATGGGTAAGTAAAATCCAATTTATTACCCAACAACTTCCATCAATAAATAACTAGTTGATGTAAGTGAGTGGGTCCACCACATTGAATTCAAAATTCAAATTACTTACACAACACACTTGGGCTCAGATTCGTTTAATCCGATTAAACAAATTTTTCCGTCGCGACGCAATTAATTTAATTTAATTAAATAATTATGCCTCGCAAAATTATCATTAAAGTCGCTCACGAATTAATTCCAAATTAATTTGTTCGCTAGAATTAAGATCCAATTTAATTCCGCGTTGAAATCCAATTTCAATCAATATATCTAATATATTATTTTAGCTCAATTAAATAAATTAAATAGTAAAATATAATTTAACTATAAAATTTATTTTACCGATTAATTCCAAATTAATCGCGTTCTCTCCTCTCGACGAATTTAATCCCAGATAAATTCTCGACGCAATTAATCCAAGTTTAATTCTTTCTCTGATAATTAATCCCAATTAATTCTTGCCGTACCCAGATTAATTTTCTCTCTCTAATTAATCCCAGATTAATATTCTCTCTCTTAATTAATCCCAGATTAATATTGTTCGAGTCAAATATCATCAGTGAATCTTTGGGATGCGCCCCAAGAGATCCCTGGATATGTTGATAGTAAATTCGGTCATCGGACTATTCGAAAACGTGCGTACCCAGTACCACGTCTTTACCGATTTACAAGACATGGTTGACTTCTAGCAAAGCACTGTGCCTACCCAATTCTCCAGAAATATTCTTCTATGGAATACAAGATCTTTGTCAGGGGTAGTGTACGTAGTATTGCGTATTACGATCCAATATCGGATGTCAGGTGCTAGGCCTGGGGCTGGAGTTGTGTCTGCCCCGTACGAAGCATATATTGGATCACTAGCAACTAGTCTCTTTATGATCGGAAAGTCATGAACTAGTCATACTTCCCCGATGGCTACAACACTTAGAGTACTAGTTCTGTATCCCTGTGTGATCATCATCTCCATATGACTGAAGTGATACTTCCATCATGACATCACATCCAATACACTACGATTCTCAGTATACCCAGAAGAGGCGTACATAGAACCTGTTAAAGCTCTGGACGACCAAAACCAAAGTATACTGATTGTCGCAAGTATTAGCGATGCAAGTCTCAAGTTAAGACCAAATACACCTACCCTGATTCGGATTCCCATAGACACATAGTCATACTACCAATGGGATTCCGAGGGATCTATCCAGAGCAAATCTGTTTCCGTACCATCGGTAAACAGAACCTCCTATTACACTTGCATGAGTATCAAATACCCAAATATATGAGAACTATGCCGTTCCATAACACGCACAAGTGTAATACTAGCCTATTCCGCATTATCGGTGTCCACTCTCGATAATACTACGACTAGGGATATTAATGATTAAACCTTAGTGGATTAATACTGACTCATATCTTATTAATCTGGTACTAATCATATGGACTTTTATCATTTATATATCCAGGTAATCCAATTACAAATGATAAAAGAGCAATTTCATTTGTCACATAGTTAATTTGTACAACAACACCATGTTCTGTACAAATAGTGATGCTATGGGTCATAATTGTCCAACAATCTCCCACTTGGCCTATAGCCAATCACTCAAGTGTCCTACACGTGAACTATGTACGGGTCGCTCAAACTTCTGCTGAGAAATAGCTTTCGTCAGCGGATTTACAAGGTTATCATCTGATGCGATTTATTCAATCATCACATCGCCACGATGTATGATCTTACTAATCAGATGAAATAGTTGAAGTATATACTTGGATCATTGATGAGACCGTGGTTCTTTAGCCTATGCTGCAGCCTAACTCAGCTGCTAACAGAACTACTCATAATCCAATTAGGATTATTTAGATCCAAAATGCTTCTATTGCTACCTCAGCTGCATCAATTTTGCGCTCTTGTTGTTTATTCGGCAACAGTATCTTGCTTAGAAGATTTCCAGCTCACTGTTCCGTTATTCAAACTATATATGTACCCTTATTACGACTTACAGTCATTTTTATCGGTTTGGAAACTTGCAGTGGTGAACCCAGTTTCCTCAAGTTCTTCTTCTCCATAAATTAAGAAAGTATCCTTAGTTTGTCTAAGATACTTAAGGATGTTCTAAACATCAATCCAGTGACCATCACCTGGATTGGCCTGATTGCGTCTATATATGCTCAAAGCATACGAGACATCAGGTCACGTACATTTCAAAACGTACGAACACTGAGAGAGTGTCAGCAGCTTTCTATATCTATCCCAGTAGATCTTTATTCCTAGAATAAAGCCTGCTTCTCCCATGTATTCCATGGAGATTTTTCATGAAAGCCAAGCTTTCACCGATTTTAGTATGGAAATATTATTGCTAAGGAGCAATACATCATCAACTTATAGGATATTCATTGTCAGTGTGCTCCCACTAACCTTCTTATATACACAAGAATTATCTTTGTTTTGAATTAAACCATATACCATTATGATTACATCAAAAC
Organism: Zanthoxylum bungeanum; assembly: GCA_019454045.1. Classification (NCBI taxonomy): domain Eukaryota; kingdom Viridiplantae; phylum Streptophyta; class Magnoliopsida; order Sapindales; family Rutaceae; genus Zanthoxylum; species Zanthoxylum bungeanum. The sequence goes on along the minus strand of SKCR01043316.1, from coordinate 25,661 downwards.
GCTGGTTCCAAGAACGCAATGATTGCTTCAATCCATAAATGAATCAATTTAACTTGCAAACCTTGTTTGCATATTTTGGCACGATAAAACCGTCAGGATATTGCATACAAACATCCTCCAAAAGGTTTCCGTTAAGGAAAGCGATTTTGGCGTTCAACCGTCATATTTCATAAACGAAATATACAGTTATAGCAAGCATTATCCGAATGGATTTAATCATGGCAACATGTGAAAAATTTTCGTCGCAGTCGACATTATGTCTTGGACGATACCATTTCTTTACAAGCTTAGCTGTGTACATTTGTATGTTGCCATCCATGTATGTCTTCCTTGAAGACTCATATAGTACCATTCAACACAATGACTTCTGGTACATCAACCAGTATCTAAACTTGGTTGATATACATGGAATCCATTTCGAATTTCATGGCACTTTGCCATAAAATGAGTCGATACCCTGTATCACATCCTCATACGTAGTTGGTTTGTCTTCCTCAATAAGATTGACATCTTCATGAGGTGAGATCAGAAACCCATACCTCCCAGGATGTTTTCTGACTCTCTCCGACCTACGCGGTTCTTGTGTATTCGAAGATTTTTGGTACAGTTTCATCCCTGATGAACTGTTGGTGTTCCGTGATGACTTGGTGCCTGGAACAGTATTACTCTGATTTTCATCGAGTTTTACTTTCCTCCCACTTACCACTACATATAGGAATTCCTTTTAGGAAAATCGCATGGAGAGCAACAATTACATTGTTCTCTTGTGATTTGTATAAGTACTATACTTTGGTTTCCCTAGGACAACCAATTACAAATAGGCAATTATCCGAATCGGGTTCTAGTTTGGTATCATCCAAACGTATGCCCAGCATTCCCAAATCTTCAGGAATGAGAAACTCGGTTTCTTTCCTGTTCATATCTAATATGAAGTCTGTCTAACAGACTTTCATGGAACCTTATTCAAAATAAGTATTGCACTGTTCAATGCGTATCCTTAGAAGGAAATTGGTAGCTCAGAGCGACTCATCAGTTTAAGTATTGTCCATCATGGTCTGACCGCAATGTTCTAATACTTTACCGGTCTGTTTTTCTTACTTCGTGTCGAAACTCTTTGAATTATTCAAAAGTTTCTGACTTGTGTTTCATAAGATACACATAACTGCAACGCGATGCCACATCCGTAAAGGTTACGAAGTATTCATATCCACTTATATCCTAGCTAGACATGGGCCTACTTAAGTCAATATTAACGAGGGCTAACAGATCGGTGGCACTTGCACTTTTACCAAGTAAAATATGTTTTAGGCAATTTGCCTAATAAACTAGATTCGTAGACATCATTTGAATTAGGATCAAATCTGTCCTAGTATCCACTCTTCGAAAGTGTGGATATACGAGTCTTGTTAATTTGTCCCAGACAACAATGTCATTTTTAAGTCTCAACAGATTTACTCAATTGAGCTATTTGTTTGTCATATTATATGTATGAGATTCATTTATATTCAAAATATAAAGACCATTATTTACATCTAATGTAGATATCTCGATATCATCTTTATAAACAAAACACCTTGTGTTCTGGAACATAAAGGTATACCCGCAATGGGTTAAACTAGATACAGAGATAATGTTCATAGTCAAACTAGATACATTGTAACAGTCCTCTAATTTAAGTACATGCCCAAAAGGCAGTTCCAAAAGTTAGGTTCCTACGGCCAAAACAGCGACTCTCGTCCTGCTTCCGACTTGTAGGTCGATCTCATCTGAAGCTAGTTTCCTGCTTATCAGCAGATCCCGCACATCAGTACATATATTCATGTACTACATCTAGTATCAAAAATCCAATTTTAAAACCATTAGTGAACATGTTTATAACAAACATTCTTGAAGCTGGAACCTTGTCCCGTTTTCACTTCCTTCATGTCTGCCTTGTCCATACGGCAGTCACACTTCTAGTGACCCCGTTTGCCACAGTTTAGGCAGATAACTTGGGATATGTCCTTTTAAGAAGCTCTAGCTGTGCATAACGGATTGAGCACTAAAGTTATCATCACAATGACTCTTCCTAAGCTCATGCTCTACTATTTGTTCAACTCCGGGCTCATGCTCAAGAGGGTTCTCTATCAAATAGAATAATTTCTGAGCTCCCAGGATTATCCTGAAGTTTTATTCCCAATATGAAAATTATAGCCGTTTAAATACATTTTCACCCAGGATTATGTTCTAAACTCTAATCTTTCAGTCATCCTGATTGCTATAGTCCAACTATCCAATCAACAATTTCAGGTACAATTAAATATAATGATTATTATAGTCTAACTATATAATCAACTACAATTGATTGGTTACATTCAAATGTATTAATTACTAAAATCCAATTATATAACCAACTACAAATGAAGTAGTTTGAATACAGTCCAACTGTTAAATTAAAACAACAATTTAATATTAGTCCAACTAATATATTTATAAATAATTAATGATGAAAAATGAAATGAGCGTGTATTGGCAAGTATCTAAACGAAATTGCAAATTTAATACTTGCCTTTCACTATTTTTCGACGAGCCTCTAACCCTCTGTGGAGTACTCGGAAAACCTAGTTTCCTAGTGGGCTAGGATCCCGTTAAATAACACATAACCTTGACTTTGGCCAACAAGCTGTATGATATTTAACTAGGTAGATCTCTAAGATCAATTGGATCTCATCCAATTCCTAGATCCGGTAGGTGGACCTCCAAGTCCGAAAAATATATATAATATATATGCCAATATATCCAATATATTTTCCTATCATTTTCCTCTGAATCAACTAAGCATTGGCTTTGGCACAACAAGCTTAATGATTCCAGTTAAACGGGACCCATTGACAATGGGAAAGCTTCGTAATCGAGGCCGATGAACAAGAAGTGACCTTGACTTTGGCCAACAAATCACAACTTGCCCAAGGCATATGATATGGAACAAAGCCTTCATGATTCAAACACATCCGCGATGGACAAAGGTCTTGACTTTGGCCAACAAACCAGTGCTAATCTTGGATTTTGAGAATGAATCACTCAATGGAAGAAATAACGCTTAATATAAAATGAGGGTTTTTGTCGCAATTTGGCAACCAATTTATTATCTTTAATTAGGTCTCATCATACACCCTTAAGCATGCATTCTAAAAGCATAATAAGGCGCGAATAAAATTGATAATGATATGCGGATGGATATATGATACATTTTATTCCTAGAACAAATCTCTCTCTTTCCTCTCTCCCGCTAGCACTATTAATACTTCTACCCAATTACATAACACTTCTAAAGAAACCTCATTTACATTGAGGGGAATTGGTGAGAAGAGAAATACAATGAGAAAAGAGGTAATAGGCTGGACACACAGGTCCAATTTTATAAATTCTAAATCTATTACAACAATTTCCAAAATTGCCCCCACCCTTCTAATATCCATCAGATATACATTATTCATACATACATCCAAGTATTCACACAAAGCATGTTATTCAATCAATCTAATCCAATTAATTAATCTTTGATTAATGACCATCCAATTTTCATACAACGATTTGATTTGCGCGAGTCAAACTCGTTTAAGAATAAATACTCAAAGTACGTATTCTTGAATTATATCGAACTACAATTTTAAATCCAATTTAAATTGTATCCAATACTAATTCATATTTAATTCCAAATTAAATAATTACACTTATTTATGTGCCTTAAAGACTTGGATTCCAAATCCAATCTTAATGGGTCTCAAAGGCCTAATTAGTATCCAATACTATTCAATTAAAGTCTAATGGGCTTTTAATTAATTCTTTAGGCTTGGGCTTTTGGCCAAAATGGATCTAACCCATAATGCCTAGGCCCAATAGGAATCACCCTATGCCATAGAATCAATTTTGGCCCATTAGACCCAATTAAATTATTAAAGGCCCAAATGTTATATTTTGGACTTTATGGAAATGGTTTAGGCCCAAATATAATCCAAGACTAAAATTTGGCCCAACCAAGCCCATTAGCCCAAATACAACAAATTAAATTAATACATTGTTCCAAATTACATATTAATTCAATTCAAGTGTAATTAGTACAATTAATCAATTAATCTAATATTTCCAAAATACCAATTAATTTAATTAATTATACTTAACATTTTAATTTATGTCAAACACAAATTAAAGCACAATCAATTCATTCCAACATGCTTCATAGTCACGGCAAAACATGAAATTAACATCCAATTTTGATTTCAATCTAATTAAATCAACAATTAACTTTCAATTTCATGTGAATCAACATATCAAATTGTCTAATTCAAAATTAACCATGAGCTTCCTAGGGTAATTTTCGGCCAAGCACGGATTTTGGGGATTTTTGATCTAATCAATTTATCACAAATCCAATGATATACAAATCAAATTCAACATCATATAAACTCAACCAAACAATCAATTTAGGAAAAATCAAGCTCTAAGCATAAAATCCCAAATTAAAGTCCATAAACCCTAGAAATTAAATCAAGCTTAGATCTCGCTCTGATACCATTGTTAGTGTCCTAGACATGCCACGGGATCTCTAAGCGTGATTCGTGTGTGAATAAAATCAAAAATAAGTTACGGAGGACTTACATTGATCGGCTTGAGTTCAAAACTTTTATGGATATTGAAGCTTCCAAGGTCAAGGGTGAGTATCTCTATCACCTTCATTTGACTCTCATATATACTAGCAAGAACAAATGGAACAAATTTTATCTCATAAGGAGAAGCAAATTTGTCCAAGAGAGGGAAGCAATCGGCCAAAATAAAGATTAAAGGCCACTCGGCCAATTCTTCAAAAGGAAAGAGGCAAATTGCCTCTCTTCTTTCGGCCAAAAGGAAAATCACAGGTCAATGGCCTTTTTTTTTTCTTTGCTTTTTCGGCCAATCAGGTCAGTGGCCACTTTGGCCATATTAAAAGAAAAGGCAAAGTGCATTTTCCCGTTTTTTTGAAAAGTAAAAAACAAATGATGCTTTTCAGCCTTTTAAGGCAAAAGTCAGAGAGTTTTTTACTTCTCATTCGGCCTATTGCTTTTTCATTCGGCCAATGTCTATTCATTCGGCCAATGTGCAAGGTGAGAGAGAGATAAAAAAAAAAAAGAATTTCCAAAATTCATTTTTAATATATATTTTGTTGGTTGGTGAAATGGGTAAGTAAAATCCAATTTATTACCCAACAACTTCCATTAACAAATGACTAGTTGATGTAAATGAGTGGGTCCCACCACATTGAATTCAAAATTCAAATTACTTACACAACACACTTTGGGTTTGGATTCGTTTAATCCGATTAAACGAATTTTTCCGTCGCGACGCAATTAAATCTAATTTAATTAAATAATTATGCCTCACAAAATTATCATTAAAGTCGCTCACGGATTAATTACAAATTAATTTGTTCGCTAGAATTAAGATCCAATTTAATTCCTCGTTGAAATCCAATTTCAATCAATATATCTAATATATTATTTTAGCCCAATTAAATAAATTAAATAGTAAAATCTAATTTAACTATAAATTTATTTTACCGATTAATTCCAAATTAATCGCGTTCTCTCCTCTCGACGAATTTAATCCCAGATAAATTCTCGACGCAATTAATCCAAGATTAATTCTTTCTTTGATAATTAATCCCAGATTAATTCTTGCCGTAATTAATCCCAGATTAATTTTCTCTCTCTAAATTAATCCCAGATTAATATTCTCTCTCTTAATTAATTTTAGATTAATATTGTTCGAGTCAAATATCATCGGTGAATCTTTGAGATGCGACCCAAGAGATCCCTGGATATGTTGGCAGTAAATTCGGTCATCGGACTATCCGAAAACGTGCGTACCCAGTACCACGTCTTTACCGATTTACAAGACATGGTTGGCTTCTAGCAAAGCACCGTGCCTACCCAATTCTCCAGAAATATTCTTCTACGGAATACAAGATCTTTGTCAGACGTAGTATACGTAGTATTGCGTATTACGGTCCAGTATCGGATGTCACATGCTAGGCATGGGGCTGGAGTTGTGTTTGCCCCGTACGAAGCATATATCAGATCACTAGCAACTAGTCTCTTTATGATCGGAAAGTCATGAACTAGTCATACTTCCCCGATGGCTACAATACTTAGAGTACCAGTTCTGTATCCTTGCGTGATCATCATCTCCATATGACTGAAGTGATACTTTCATCTTGACATCACATCCAATACACTACGATTCTCAGTATACCCAGAAGAGGCGTACACAGAACCTGTTAAAGCCCTGGACGACCAAAACCAAAGTATACTGATTGTCGCAACTATTAGCGATGCAAGTCTTAGGTTAAGACCAAATACACCTACCCTGATTCAGATTCCCATAGACACATAGTCATACTACCAATGGGATTCCGATGGGTCTATCCAGAGCGAAGCTGTTTCCGTACCATCGGTAAATAGAACCTCCTATTACAATTGCATGAGTATCCAATACCCAAATATATGAGAACTATGCCGTTACGCTTCCATAACACTCACAAGTGTAATACTAGCATATTCCGCATTATCGGTGTCCAGTCTCAATAATACTACGACTAGGGATATTTAATGATTAAACCTTAGTGGATTAAAACTGTCTCATATCTTATTAATCTGGTACTAATCATATGGACTTTTATCATTTATATATCCAGGTAATCCAATTACAAATGATAAAAAAGCAATTTCCTTTGTCACATAGTTAATTTGTACAACAACACCATGTTCTGTACAAATAGTGATGCTATGGGTCATAATTGTCCAACAGTCCAACCTCCAAAGGTTCAGGTTCTTGAATGTTCATGTTGATCAGTGCTTCTTCTCGCATTTCCCTTCTCAATTGTCTGATAGTTGTTTCAATTTCTGGGTCAAACGGATGGATTTCAAAGCTTCTGCTCCTTCTCATGTAGTGTCTGAGAACCTGAAACATAAGAAAAAAAATAAGTAAAAACAAATTAGACACAAGTAAAATTATCTAACCCCAAATTAATTGTAAAAGATAAATAAGTCCCCGGTAACGGCGCCAAGAACTTGATCGGTGTATAAACACACACGTTACGCAAGCGCATGTATCACTCAAGTAGTATAAAATATATCGATCCCATGAGGACTTAATACCTAAACTATTAATTTATGAAGCTAAATATTTACGAGTATCTAATTGATTGATTTTTGGTTAGATGGTGATTTTAAACTAAAGACAAGTAATTAAAACAAAACAAAGATAGATTTTAAGTTTTAAACAATGATACGAAAATATCCAGGGTTGTGAATCCTTCCAATATCTCTTAAAGATGAAGTGATTATCTCATGTTTGTGCAATATATTGGTTTATTAACCTGGAACACGAAGTTATGGAAAAGCCTCTTCCGATAGTCAGATGTAAATACCCAAAGTAACCCAATTAACTATATTCCTATATTCCAGCAAAAAGAGATTACCTACTCATGATGTAAGTAAAAACATACAAAAATTTATTAAATAAATAAAGAGAAAATATAAGAAAACTTAAATAAACATGTAAGAAACTTTCTATTTTAGGTTTTCATTGAGAAATCCCCCAAAAAAAAGTATGAAAAATTTACAAAGTTTGGCTTGGTATTTATAGGAAAATATAAAGGCTTCCACCAATTTCTCTACCAAACATGGCACCAAATCCTCCACCAAACATGCAAGCATGTTTGGTGGAAGTTTGACAATTGTAAATTGTCATTTTCTATTTTTTTTTTTTGATAATGACTTTAGTAATTACTCATAACACAATTTTGGATTTTCATCTATTTCGGTAATGAAAACTTCAGAATTCGAAAATCTTATGAACTTCAAAGTTGTATATCTTTGAGTCTTATTTAATTTGGAACTTGAATCACCTCAATATGATATCAGAATAAAAACTTAAGCCCAAAATACGAAAATTATGCAAAGTTGAAATTTCTGAAATTCTACTTCGTTAGAACACCATTTCAAGTTTCCAATCTCCAAAATCAAAATGTCAAGTCTAGTTTTTGTCCTTATTTGTTCCACATTTCGTCCTAATTGATTTCATTGAGTCCTAATTTTATTTTATCTGTAAAATAATTTAAAACACATTAAAACATTCATAAAACTCGAGAAAGTATACAAAATATTAAGTGAAAAGGACGGTAAATATTGATATATTTTCCGCTCATCAAACATCACACAAGATATAAGAAAACTCAATTTATAAACTCAAAATAATGGGTTTCATCACAACCTCAGATTATAGATTTAGTTACTACACATGCTCAAAAACTCTAAATAGATATTCAACATTAAACAAAACATTAAAGAGTTAAAAAGAAGAAGAAACTATGTCGAGATCGTCAATCCTTGGCTCCTTGCTGTCGAGTTTCTGAGTTGTGATCCTTTGATGCGCTTTATTTTCTCTCCATAAATGGCATTGGAGGCTTTAAAATTAGGTTATGATGGTCCATTTTTCGTTTTAGAATGAGTTGTGGCTTATATAGGAAGACCAAGGGTGGTTCATTCTTAAGGACGATTCTAATTATGCTCATAGTGTTGTGACACACATAATCTTACGTCACAACACACACCTTCATTTTCATCGATGAGTTGTGACCCACAATGACCGACGTCGGGATGCGTCACATGGTTTGATCTCTACCAATGTTTTGAACTAGTGCGTGTCTCGATGCGTAATTATTACGAGATTTTCGTACCGCAAGTATACGGTGTCAAGTTTTAGTAAAAGATAAGTAGAGTGTCGAACCCACATGGATTGTAATGGAATTCTCACTAAGTACTATAATTGATAAACCTAACTTTATTTAGAAAACAACTATATTAAGATTAAAAACTAAATAAACAAGATATTAAAATATTTAATTAAGATAATCCAAGAAGAGAGAGATTCTAGAGTCTGATTCCACCTAGCCATCCCCTATGTATTTACTATGCCAATCAATTCTTATTTAGTTGCATTGTTTATAAGCCAAGAACACTAAGTTATTCTAACTCCCTCTCTCGAGTGCCGAGTGAATATATTATCAATTACAGACTTCGATATCTCTATAAAAATCTTGTAATTAACAATTCATTACGCTTTGTGATTCTTTGCTAACGACTTCAAAGGGATTATAGATTCTCCCGAACACTATAAATATCCTAAGTTATATTCTCTATATCATATTCAAAATCCCCCTCCCGAGTGATAGATTCTAAACATACATCATCTCAATTTGTGGCCAACAAACAAGAAGCATTAAACACAAGAGAATATAAATAAACTGAATTAAAACTTTATAACAATCAATTGGCAATCAATACACGGGTTCAAGCATAGGTTACATCATCATCTAGAATAATAGAGTTAGTTCATTACTAAATATAATAACAATGAAAATAATGTTATGAACATATTAGAAATCATTAGAATTTTAAGAAAGAAACTAGATGATAAAACCCGAATCGAATCTCTTCTCTTCGGATGTCACCGCATTCGTCTCCTTTTGTCGCTCTTCAATCTTCCTCCTTGGATCTCTCTAAAATATGTGTTTTGAACTCTTGTGTTGTATATTAGTCTCACTCTTTAGGGTTTTGGATGAGCTTCTATATTTATAAGGAAGTCTTGAAGTCCTTATGCACGTAGAATACTAATTTCTGATGTTTCTGGGCTCTCGTCGCAGGGTCACGACGCCGAAATTGGCATCGCGATGCCAATCTCTCGGAAAATTCTATGTTGGCATCCTGGGGGGCGCCCTGACGCCAAAAGTGGCGCTGCAATGCCACTCTTTTTTTCCAAGATAAGTGTTTTCTGCATTTTTTATTTTTCCGCGTGCTTCTGATCCTTTCGTAAGGTCCCAAAACAAGTCCAATTGCTCCAAGATCCATGTTATAATGCTTATTATCAATAAAACATAAAAGAAATTATAAAATACATTAAATGACATGAACTTAATAGAATAGTAAGCTAAGAATGCAGAAATAAGTGGGCATAAACCGCACTTATCAATCACCCCCAAACTTAAGATTTTGCTAGTCCTGAGCAAAAGACTAAATAAAAATAAACGAATAAAATTAACAAAATTAACTAGGCCACTTTCGTAGGGATCATGATTGCATTTAGCGTATGTAACAAGCCTTTAAACCCCTAGGTGACTCTAATGGACGAGTTATAGTCTCGTGAGGGCTTACAGAGACGACACCCACAAACGTCATTCACAAACATGGAATCTTGCAAAAATAAGAAAATAAAATAAAATAGTCTGATATTTACGTGTAATATTATCCTCAAAGAATGCCTACCAATGAAATCAAAGAACCTTCAAAGTACTCAATGCAACTTAAATCCAAGTTCTTGAATAAATTATCTAAGCCAGACTCACAATGTATATGTAAAGGTTCGATCATAGTTTGACTCATCAGTAAGCCAATTCGATGATTTCATCTCAAAAATTGAGATCCGATGGGTCAAACCAACCTAGATGTCTCTAAAGTACTGTGTAATTGCCTTTCTTTGCTCCGTATGGTATGTTTTTTCATTCTTTTTCCTTCTTTTTCATTTTTTTCAACACACCTACCATTTAAGTTAGTATTTTTCCTCATTGTGGTCCTAACACTCGCTCATGGGTATCTTCACGCTTATCAGTTATATGTGGTTTATCTTTTTTTTTTCTTTCTTTTCTCTTGCTTTTATTCTTTTTCAATCAATTTTCTTTCTTTTATTTTTAACCATACCATACATTATAACATTAGTAAATCGAGATAGACATCTAAGCAAACAATCATCCTTCAGTAAATAATTTCTCCAACTAGTCACTTTGTCAACTACCTAGGTTCTTACTGTTAAAAACCTATTTTTAAGTGCTTAAGAGTCTAACTTAGATCACCTACTCAAGGCTTCAGATAAAAGTCAATTAGGAACTTATCATTTCTAATATTTCATCTAAAGCAAATAAAATTCATCATTTGGACTTATTTTTTACTACGTAGGATATAAAAAATTAATATATTTTTTAAAATAAATAGCAGGAACTATCACTACATGCATACACTCCCAAACTTAAAACTTACATTATCCTCAATATAAGATAAACATAAATAAATAAGAGTGAGGAATAACACTACCGTGTATGGAGTTGATCAGGCTTATGCTGGTCAGAATTTGGTTACGCGGGCTGTGTGGTTTGCTCTAACTCCTGCATAAATACACATACAAACTAATAAACAAGCAAATAGCACAAAATAAAATAAAATAAAGTAAAGAAAATAAAAATAAACAAATGCAAGGGTTGTCTCCCTGCTAGCGCTAAGTTGAACGTCTTCAGCCAGACGTAACCACCCAAATGATCATGGTGACTTCAATGTCGCGGACCGTGTATTCTCATGTGCTTTCTTCTTTGGTATACACCGGTTGTTATGACATGAAAAAGATAGCTTAGCGGCTTTGGAAATTTATCCTTGGATGGTCCTCCAGGGTCCACTGATGGTTGAAATTTTTGACTACACGTGTGGCAAAATTGGCTCGACCATGTTCTTAGATTTCTAGGGATCATCTTTAGGTGAGCACTGACTCTTGATTTCCTCTTTTTGCAGTGCTTTGGGAGTGGTTTCAGGTCTAGCTGTAGAGAATCTTCTTTGTTTGGCTTAACTGCGGGTTTACCCTGTTTGTTGGCTAGAATACATGAAGATAGACCTAGCATATAGTAATTATCTATTGCAGCTGGTTTTTCTAGAATGTCTATCATGTGACATTCTTCATCACCTTGAGGACTTGACATGGTTCAGAAAACATTAAAGGTGACTTTTTCATCTTGAACTCTCATTTTCAGTTCACCTTTCTGCACATCAATGATCGTTCTGCCTGTTGCTAAGAAAGGTCTCCTAAGGATGATTGGGACGTCATGATCATATTCCATATCTATAACAAGGAAGTCAACAGCAAAGTAGAACTTATACACCTTAACTAATACATCTTCTATTATTCCTCGTGGGTAGGAGAGAGATTTATCTACTAGCTGTAATGTGACTGTGGTTGGCTTTGCCTCACCTATGCCCAATTATTTATAAATGGATAAGAGCATGAGATTGATACTTTCACCCAAATCGCATAGTGCCTTACCAAAATTTTGATTCCCAATAGTGCACGATATGGTAAAACTGCCAGGATCATTTAGCTTTGGAGGAAGCTTCTTCTGTATAATGACATTACACTCCTCTGTGAGTGCTACAGCTTCAAAATCTGCCAGCTTCCTCTTCTTGGATATTATCTCCTTCATAAACTTCACATAGTTTGACATTTGTTCCAAAGCATATGCGAATGGGATTTTTATATGGATCTTCTTAAAAATTTCAAGAAAATTGGCGAACTGAGCATCCAATTTCTTCTTTTGAAAACATTGGGGGAACTACTACACTATTCTCTTCTTCTGTTATTGTTTCTTCCTGAATTTCTGCCTCTTTGTCTTGACTGACTTGGTCCTTAAGGGCATTATTAATCTCTAACCCACTCCTAAGGGTTATGGCTTCATACTGCTTTTTAGGGTTGACCTCAATATTACTAGGAAATGCCCATTTCTGTTGATTAGTCATGGAAGAAGAAATCAACCCAATCATTACTTCTAAAGACTTCATTGTTGCTCCGATATTCTCTATGTGTGTTTCAATATTATTCAGCCTCGACTCATTCTTCTCAAATCTCTCTGAAGTTTTATAAACAAACGTGATCATGAGGTCTTCTAAGGAATATTTCTGCTCCGATCTTTGATTGGTGAAGCCATGAGTAGATTGCAAGACATTCTCTGTGTTAATATATGACAAGTTCAGATGATAATAATTAAACATAAAATTACCTCTATTAGTTGTTTAAGTTCCAATTGTTCACATATTGGATTTCCTCATATCCTTCGTAAGGTAATATCATTCTATTAGTAGCAACAGCTTTAATAGATGGTTGGTCCCGTTGATTAGTAAATACTGCTACATGACTCATCGTGAGGGATGACACTTGAACTGTAAGCGCAACAATATGATCCACCTCATATATACCAGCCACTTTAGTCATAGTAGTGCATTTACTTGGCCATTGGAAATTGTTAATGGCCATCTCTTCCAGTAGAGTATAAGCATCTTCAGCAGATTTCTTGAGCACAGTTCCTCTAGCAGCTGCTTCGACCATGGTTCTATTAGAAACATTCAACCGATTGTAGAATAACTGAATTTGAACCCAGTCTTCGAAATTATATTGTGGGCATCTCCTGAGTAGATATTTAAAATGCTCCCAGGCCTCGTATAGATTCTCAGTCTCCAACTACTTAAATATGCTTATTTCTATTCTTAGTTAGGCTGATTTAGCTGGTGGAAAGAACCTCGCAAGAAATGTTGTAGCTATATCTTGCCATGTCATGATGCTCCATATTGGTATAGATTGCAGCCAACCCCTCATTTTTTCTCTTAAAGAGAATGGGAACAAGCGTAGCCTGATGGTTTCTTTGGTCACACCATTCATCTTTATAGTATCTTCCATCTACAAGAACATCCTTAAATGCAAATTTGGATCCTCTATAGTTGAACTCCCAAACTGGTTCTTTTGCACCATATTGATCAATGCGGGTTTCAGCTCAAAATTATTGGTATTGATCGATGGGTGCGCAATCTCAGAGTAGTTATTATTAATGACTGGTTTAAAGTGATCTCTGATTGCCACATGGCATGGGTTATGCTCTATATTTTCAATTGAAATTGATTCTTCCTTTCTTTCATTAGTCTCTTCATTGTTCTTTCAATTTCAGGATCAAATAGAAGCGAGTCAAGACTTGTGGATCTTCATATTCACTGAAGCACATAAAGACAAGAAAAAAGAAAAAAATAATAAAAAAATAAAAATAGAAATCTAAATTAAAGCTAAGCTTATTTGATAATAGTATTAATGTGAATTAGATTGACAATCCCCGACAACGGCGCCAAAAACTTGTTGCTAGATTTTCGTACCGCAAGTATACGGTGTCAAGTTTTAGTAAAAGATAAGTAGAGTATCGAACCAACATGGATTGTAATCGAATTCTCACTAAGTACTATTATTGATAAACCTAACTTTATTTTGAAAACAATTAAATTAATATTAAAAACTAAATAAACAAGATATTAAAACGTTCAATTAAGATAATCCAAAAAGAGAGAGATTCTAGAGTCTGATTTCACACAGCCATCCTATATGTATTTACTATGCTAATCAATTCTTATTGAGTTGTATTATTTATAAACCAAGAACCCTAAGTTATTCTAATTCCCTCTCCCGATTACCGAGTAAATATATTATCAATTACCAAATCGGAGTCCAGAAACTCCGGAGCGAAGAAATTGAAGTTTTAGTGTTCATCAGTTCTCGGTGTCGCAACGTAGAATTTAGTGACGTTCCAAAGTGCAAGAGCAACTTCGAGAGCTAAACGTTCTAGCGTCGTGACACGTAAGGGTGAGAGTCGCGATGCTGGGACGTCTGATCCTCAGTGTCACGACGCTTCCCTGGCAGTGAGCATTTTTCAACTTCAAACCAATCCTAAACACTTCCAATTTTATCCTATCATTTCAATACATCTTAAAACCAATTTTAATATCAAAACCAATTACAACACATGTTATACAACTAACATACATGTACCCTAAATACATATATGCATTTGTTTGAATCAAAACAAAAATCAATTTAGAGTCACACAATGAAATGTCTCATGAACAATTCTAGTTCTCCCAAAGGTGGTCAAGTGATTCTAGAATGGTAGCGCTAAGCTTTAATCTAGAGTTTCAAACTCTTATTAATTATTTCATGTCCAACATGAATTTTTCTGACCTAATTAACAAGCATATTGTGTTTATACTTCCAAAGCATCCTAACACAATCTATTAGCCTTATTTCAACTTCAAGCTATGTAATCATGCGTCCAATACATAATTCATCACTATATGTCTCACTAATGAAAAACTCACTACTGAAGAACATAACTTAAGAGAAGTTCAAACTTACCTATTAATCTTGATGCAAGGATTAGCAAGCTTGACTCGAAGATCCAATCTTGATTCTAATGCATAGCAAGCTTCATTCCAAGGTCCAATCTTGATTCCTCATTGTTGAAATGTATCTTCCAAAGCTTCTCTAAACACTTCTCTTCTCTAGGCTAATTTATCCAAGAATTACTTGTATTAGTTTTTTTAAGCTTGATTAAAACCATTGATTAAACTTGCTATTTATAGCAAAACTTACACAATTTTTAAGTAATAAAAGTTTTAATCAACTTTTATGTGGGCTTAATCTAATTTTTCCAAATATGTATAATTAGGTGTGACTAATCTCTATTATCTACCACTTTGATTTAATCGAATTAAATCAAGAAAATGATTAGGAAATGGATTAGTACAATGTTTGCCAATTTGATTTAATCCAATTAAATCAAGCCAAAAACACATATAATTACATACTTGCAATTACCATAATATCCTCAAATGGTAGAGATAATTATGAAATTACGACAAAGCCCTTGTGTAAATTTTGAATTAATCCAATTAGGTCAAAGTAAATAATCAATATTATCCAATAATACTTGATTATCTTAGTTGAAAATTATAATATCGAATATTATCTTTTATCAAAATAATTGGCTACCTTATTGCTCAACGAGTGCCCTTCATATTGGGACTCTTTAAGTTCAGACATGTTTGTCATTTAAGCCTAGATAATTTGTACGCAATTAGGCCACCTCCGAATTCGTGAAGAACACGAACGACATTTTTGAACTATACATGTCGAGGTCATCACATATGTTTAATAATCCCTCCATCGTAGGCTATCCGAGTTGTGCTTAAGAAACATAGAATACATCGTCAATTTACTGAAATGCACATCTCATATCAACATGTCCACAATTCTTTACAACTAATGCGATCTACCCGACTTTGGCAAAAGTTTTAAGAATCGTGACTTACTTACATGGTTACCTAAACCCCTTATGGTACACATACAGGCCGACTAATTCTGTTTTGATTTGTACTTGATTAAAGAGTGCATCAATCCACACCCAACGAACATCTAGAGGCCATACCATAAAAGGTTTCTAACATACATGGCATCAAAGTGTGAAGGATTAATAAGCGGTAAATATATCAATATTTACGGTCCATTTGACCTAATATTTTGTATAGTTTCTTGAGTTTTGTGAATATTTTTATGTGTTTTGTGTTATTTTGTAGATAAATAAAATAACAGGACTCTCTGGAATCAATTCGAGGTCAAAATAGTGAAAAACGGACAAAAAGGGCAAAAATGTAAATTTCCTGCTAAAATGCGCCGTTTACTAAAATGAGCCGTGCTAAAATGCAATGTATGTTATCATGCGCCGCTAACATGCATCTTCCACGTGTCAATATCACAACAGATTTGTACCATGCGCACTTGTTAACATGCGTCTGCCGCGTGTCACCATCACAGCAGTCATGCTAACATACACCGGACATGTGTCATCATCTCATGCTGCCGACAGAATATGTCATTACTAACATCAGCATCGCGACGCGTAGAGCATTCTCATAGTGACACCAAACCAATAATTCAGATGCTGACGCTACGTGTCACCATCTCCGCGATGCCCGTGCCACGCGTCCAAAATCTACGGCGCGTCGCGACGCGAGGCCATGATTTGCTATAAATTGAGGTCGATTTCAGAATTCTAATTCATACTTTCTTCTGAGAAATTCCTTAAAAATACTAAGAAGATTGTATCTTCTTTGTTTATTTAAAGCTTTCTGCATTTAATTTTATTTAATTTACGCAATAGTTCTTTCTTTTCTTATCAGTATTTATTTTTACTATTCGGGGTTAAAGGTCAAGATTTTATTACTAATATTTAGATTAATCTCCCTTAAATATAATATATAAACTATTTAAACCTGACTTAATGGGATACCGCATTTATGGTCGGTTGGAATTAATTATAAATTTGACTTAATCAGAATACCGCCTATATGGTCGGTTGGTAATTATCACGCAAAGTTAATATATTATAATAAGGGAGATATCTAAAATAGAAGTAATCAAAGTGGATCTTCTAACCCCAGCATTTTTTTCTACCTTTTTACTTTATTTAAGCTTTTACTAGTCCTAGATATGTGTTGTAACTAAACCCGTTATCTGGGGTTGTGATGAATTCCAATATCACCGGTTTATAAGGGGTTATTTTACAGTTTGGGTAATATAAAGATTTATTTATTGAGCCTTAATCTTAATGCTTCTTGTTAATTGGCCATTAATAAGATTGATTTGGTAAACTTAAAATAAACTTGGAAAAGAGATTTTAGGTTTCAGCCTTAGACTCAATAGCTCACGATCTACCTTAAGGATATATAATCATTAATAGATTTACTCACAGGATAGGAATATACATGTCAGGCGGGGGTAGCCATAATTGGAACTTAATTTTAATAAATTCAGGTAACTTGGTTGACATAGGAATATTATTAATTGAGTTATTCTGGGTATTTGCATGTGACCATCGGAAGAGACTTTTGCATAAATTCGTGTTATAGGTTAATAAACCAATATATTGCACTAACTTGAGATAACCACTTCATCTTTAAAAGATATTGGAAGAATTCACAACCCTAGATAGTTTAATAATATTGATATTACCTTTAATTCGATTTCGCATTATTTTTACTTATTTTAAGTTTAAAATCACCACCCAATGAAACAACTAATCCATTAGATACTCGTAAATATTTGACTTCATAAATTGATAGCTTAGGTATTAAGTCCTCGTGGGATCGATACATTTATACTACTTGAACGATATGTGCACTTGCGTTATACGTGTGTGATCACGCCGGTCAAGTTTTTGGCGCCGTTGCTGGGGATTTATTTATCTTTTACTATTAATTTTGGGGTTAGATACCTTTACTTGTATCTAATTTTTTTTTACTTCTTATTTTTGTTTTCTTGTGTTTCAGGTTCGCAAACACTACATGAGAAGAACTGGAAGCTTTGAAACTCGTCCGCTTGACCCGGAAATTGAAAGAACCATCAAACAATTGAGAAGGGAAAGGCTTGAAGGCCAAGAAGCACTAATCAACATGGAACTTGAACTTTTGGAAGTTGTACCACTAATTCCCATTCGAGACAGAACTATTCTGGTGGTTGACGGCTTCATTTCTTGTATTGTACTTCCTCATTTACCAGCAAATGCTTGTGACTCAAAACATGCATCCAGATGATACAACAGTTAGTTCAGTTTGGGGGAATACAACTGAAGATCCCAATGCCCACATCAACAACTTCCTGGAAGTTTACAGCACTTTCAATTACAACCGAGCAGCTGAAGAAGCAATGAGACTGCATGTTTTTCCATATTCCTTAAAAGACATAGCTAAGGCTTGGCTACATTCACTACCAGCAGGTTCCATTACAATTTGGAACACTCTAGCCACCAAATTCCTTGCAAAGTACTTTCCACCAGCCAGAACTGTAAAGCTGAGGAATGACATTACATCCTTTGTGCAACATGACTCAGAATCCCTTTGCGAAGCTTGGGAAATGTATAAGGATTTACTCAGAAAATATCCTCACCATGAGATTGCAAAGTGGCTACAAGTACAAACTTTATATAATGGATTTTCTGGACTGATGAGAACCAAAATTGATGCTGCAGCTGGAGGAGCTTTGATGGCAAAAGGAGAAGATCAGGCTTGGGACCTAATTGAAGAAATGGCCAAAAATAATTCTTTGTGGCCAATAGAAAGGAGCATGATCCAAAGAATCACATGAATTTATGAAGTTGGAGCCAACAATGTTGGATAATTATGACCCATAGCGTCACTATTTGTACAGATCATGGTGTTGTTGTACAAATTAACTATGTGACAAGGAGATTGCACTCTTATCATTTGTGATTAGATCACCTTAGATGTATAAATGATGAGAGGTCCCTATGATTTGTTCCTGGACGGAGAATAATATGAGACAGTATCAGTCCACGAAGGATAAATCATTAAATATCCCTAGTCAGAGTATTATCGAGATTGGACATCGATAAATACGTAAAAGACTAGTATTGCACTTGTGCGCGTTTGTGAGGGCACAACGACATAGTTCTCATATATTTGGGTATAGGATACTCATGCAAGTGTAGTAGGAGGTTGTGTTTCACCGATGGTACGGGAAACAACTTCGCTCTGGATAGACCCCATCGGAATCCCATTGGTAGTATGACTATGTGTCTATGGGAGTCCGAAATCAGGGTAGGTGTATTTGGTCTTAACCTGAGACTTGCACCGCTAATACTTACGACAATCAATATACTTTAGTTAAGGTCTTCCAGGGCTGTAACAGGTTCTGTGTACGCCGATACTGAGTATATTGAGAATCGTAGAGTATTGGGTGTGATGTCAAAACGTAAGTATCACTCCAGTCATAGTGGAGATGATGTCACGATGGATACAGTATTAGTGCTCTTAAGTGCTGCGCGGCCAATCACAATATTATGACTAGGTCATGTATATCCGATTATAGAGACTAGTTACCAGACATCCGACATGTGCTTCGTACGGGGCAGACACAACTCCAGCCCCAGGCCTAGCACATGACTATCCGATACTGGATCGATATACACGATACGATGTATACTACGCTTGATACATATCATATATTCCTGTAAGGATATTTCCGGAGAATTGGGTAGGCATGGCGCTTTGCTAGAGGCCAACCTTGTCTTGTAAATCGGTATAAACGTAGTACGAGGTACTTACGTGTTTGGATAGTCCGATGACCGTATTTACTGCCAACATATCCGGGGATCTCATGGGTCGCTTCCCAATGATTCACCAATGACGTATGACTCGCACATTTATTAATCTGGGATTAATTTGATGAGAGAGAAAATTAATCAGGGATTAATAACGGAGATATTTTATCTAGGATAAAATATCATCTAAAGAGAGAAAACGATTAATTTTGAATTAATTGGTAAAGTTAATATATTCGATATATTAAACGAAATTGGATTTCGACGCGGAATTGAAATTGGATTTTGA
Organism: Zanthoxylum bungeanum; assembly: GCA_019454045.1. Classification (NCBI taxonomy): domain Eukaryota; kingdom Viridiplantae; phylum Streptophyta; class Magnoliopsida; order Sapindales; family Rutaceae; genus Zanthoxylum; species Zanthoxylum bungeanum. Next base: position 5,556 of record SKCR01043316.1, on the reverse strand, counting down.
TTCGGGCGAACGAATTAATTTAGAATTAATTCGTTAGCAACGTGAATAGTGGATTCGCTAGGCGTAATCATTTAATTACGACGCAAAGGAAAATTCGCTAATTAGGAATTAGCGAACCCGAGCCCGAGAGTGATTGCGAGCGCATTCGTATTTCGAATTCGAGTGCGGCAACGTAAGTCACATCAAGCGTCAAATCATTCGTCCCATCAAACGTCACTTTGAGTGATGTGATTGATTGATGTGATTGATTGATTGAAAGACTACATGTCACTTTGATAAAGTGAAATGAATAGTTGATGGTTTTGGGTGAAATAGTGTAAGTTGGTGAGACATTTACCTTTTGATTATTTAATATTTATTTGGTAATTGTTTTTAGTATATTTTCATGGAAAATATATAAAGCATTTTGAAAAATGCTTGACCACTTTAATACACAATTTCTCTCCTCCATTTCTCTCTCACATCTCACACCCATGAGGGCTAAATTGCTCACTGGTTTTTACCAAAATGCCGAGCAAAGGGAAGCCTTGTGCCTTGATTTTGTGGCAAAATCAAGCGAAGCTAGCACTCCGAGAGACTTGCGAAGGTGATAGGGAAACTTACCCACGAGCCGAGAATCGTTTGACGAAGATTCGGAGCTCAAATTCATGAAGCAAAACTAAAAAACGTGAGTAGTGGACTGCATGCAGTGGGCGCACCTTGGAGGCAGATTTTGGTTTTGTTCTTCATCAAATCGTCTCAACCGTATCGTCGATGTGTGAGTATTCCGCAACTTCTTTGATATGTATTTCACACTTCTTCATGCTTGTTTGATGATCTTGGGAGAACCTAAATAAACCAACAATGGCACATCAAGATCCTAGGTTCAAGCATGAAAGTTTTAGGGCTAAAAATTGGGTAAATGAATTTGAGCATGATTTTATGAATTGGATGAATGAGTATGCTTAAATGTTATTGAATTAAAGATTGATTGGATCAATTTGATGAAATGATGATTGGATCAAATTTCCCCCCAATTTTTATGGTTTGGCCGAATGTGATAGGAATTTTTATAATCTTGGATTTTTTTTTTTGATTTTGATTCATTGGATGAGTTAGAATCATGTAGGATGATTTAATTTAAGATTTGATTGGATTGAATTTTGAATTGAACAAAATCCCCAATTCCTTAATGTTTGGCCGAATGGTATAGCCCTTATTTTGTCTTGGAATTTCGATTTTTAGGACATTGGATGTGTAGGAAATCATTTAGGGATGTTGATTTAATGTTGCATTTGATTCAATTGGATTGGATTTGATTTGGACAAAAATACATCCCTTGGCCGAGACACTTAAGCATGTGTAATGGGTTTGATTTTTCATTAATATGTTGGACATGTGATGATGATGATGAACATGATTAATTGGACTAATTTAATGTTTTGGAAATATTGATTTAGGTGATTAATCATAAAATAACTTTAGGTAATTAAATTGGAAATTTAGAATTTAGTAATTTAATTATTTAGGCCTTAAAATTTGATTTGGGCTTTTAAAGTTGTAAATGGGCTTAATGGGATTTGTTGTACAAAGTTAGGTTTAGGCCAAATGGATTGGATCCAATTGGGCCCAAAACCACTTCCATAAAGCCTAAATGCGACTTATAAACCTTTAAAGTTTAATTGGGCCTAATGGGCCAAATTTGATTTCTAGGCTTATGGGGTTACTCCTTGATTGGGCTTTTGTTTCCGAAGCCCATGCCTAAGAGAAATTAATTGAAAGCCCATTGGACTTGAATTGAATTGACGTTAGACGTTAATCGGGCTTTGAGACCCGTTGCGATTAAATTTGGAATTTAAGTCGTAAAAGGTTTATTAATAAAGTGTAATATTTAATTTGGAATTAAATAGTGAATTAGTATTAAATACATATTAAATTGGATTTAATGTTTTAGTTTAATTTAATTTGAGAATTCGTACTTTGAGTACTTATTCGCAAAACAAGTTTGACTCGCACAAAATCAAATCGTTGTTTGAACATTGGATGATCACTAATTATCAGATTAATTAATTTGATTAGATTGATTGATAACATGCTTGTGTGAATACATGGTTGTAATGAATGAATAATGTATATCAGATGGATATTAGTCGGGTGGGGGAAATTTTGGAAAATATTGTAATAAATTCGATTTATTAAATTGGACCTGCGTGTCCAGCCTTATCACCTCTATTCTCTTTGTATTCTCTTCTCACCTATTCCCCTCAATGTAAATGAGGTTTCTTTAGAAGTGTAGTGTAACGGGTAGAAGTAATACAAGTGCTAGTTTGAGAAAAAGGGAGAGATTTGATCTAGGATCAATGTGTTAAGTATCCATCTGCATATCATTATTATTTATTTTCATATGCGCTTTATTATGTGTTAGAATGCATGTTTAAGGGTGTATGATGATGAGACATTAACAAAGATAATAAATTGGTAGCCAATTTGCACGCGAAAAACCCTCATCAAATATCATGCGTTTTTTCCTTCCATTGAGTGATTCTTACTCAAGATCCGAGACTGGCATTGGGTTTTTGGCCAAAGTCAAGCCCTTTGTCCGTCGAAGATGTGTTTGAATCACGAGAGTTTTGTTCCATATTGGTGTCATGTCCAAGTTGTGTTGTTTGTGGCCAAAGTCAAGACCACTTCTTGTCCATTGACATTGATTACGAAGCTTTCCATGGTCAATGGGTCGCGCTTGACTGGGATCACTAGGTTTGTTGTGCCAAAGCCAAGGCTTAGTTGATTCAGAGGAAAAAGGTTAGGGTATATATTGGATATGTAGGCATATATATGATATATGTTTCGGACTTGGATGTCCACCTACTGGATCTAGGAATTGGATTGGATCCAATTGATCTTAGAGATCTACCTAGTTTATTATCATACAATTTGTTGGCCAAAGTCAAGATTGTGTGATATTTAATGGGATCCTAGCCCACTAGGAAACGCGGTTTCCCGAGTACTCGACAGAAGGTTAGAGGCTCGCCGAAAAATAGTGGGAGGCAAGAATTGAATTTGCAATATTCGTTCAATTACTCGTCATACGCGCTCGAACAACTATCACTCGTCAAATAAATTAAAAATATTAGTTGGACTAATATTTAATGTTGTTTAATTAATATAGTGGGACTATATTCAAACAAATTCAATAAAATTTTGATTTTATAATTGGATTATAGTAATCAATATAATTGAATTAATATTATAGTTGATTAAATAATTGCATTATTGTAATCATTATATAAATAGTACCTGGAAATAATTGATTAAATAGTTGGACTATTGAAATCAAAATAATATTGAAAGATTGACATTTAAACATAATCCTAGGGAAAATGTATTTAAATGGTTTAATTTTCATATTGGGAATTATTTCAGGATGGTCCTGGAAATAATAAATAAGTTACTTTATTTGATAAAATAACACATTATGCCTAAGCCCAGAATTAAGCAAATAGTATATAGCATAATCTTTGAAAATTTATGTGATGATGAATTTAGTGCTTAATTCGATATACTTGTCATAAATCTATGTTTAGATTTAAGAAGTATTAAAATTGCAATTAATAATTCTTGGAGAATTAATGACTATTCTCGAGGAGATAAAGTCAAACTTTGCAATTAGGCAATTAGCGCAAGGCGCGCCTTACTTCGATAGTTTAGAAACCCAAGGCTTGGCCAAAGGCTTCTGAAATGTATTAAAGGGTAAATGCAAAATCATTATAATCTTCTGGGAAGATAAAGGACATATCCCAAAGTGATTGTCATTTGGATATGGCAGACATGAAGGAATTAAAGAAAGGGCTAGGCTCTGACTTTAAGAATGTTTGTCAAAATTATGTTCACAACTAGTATTGGAATTGGATTTTAAATACTTAGTGTGGTACATAAATATATGTGTTGATATTCAGAATCTGCTGTGAGTAGGATACTGACTTCAAGCTCCGATTCATCTGTGAATCGGAAACGGGACGAAAGTCGCTATTTCGATTGTAGAATCCTAAATTTAGGAACTACCCTTCGGGTGTGTACCTATATTAGGAAGCTGTTATAATGTAACTAGTTTGACTAGGAACATTATCTCTATATCAGTGTTTAATCCGTTGTGGATAAACCTTTATATTCTAGAATACGAAAATGTGTCATTATATAAAGATGACATTGAGATAAACACATTAGATGTGAATAACAGTATTTATATTTTGAATATAAATAAAATCTCGAACATATGATATGACAAACTAATAGCTCATACTGATTTGATCAGAATAAACTTGAATGTGGCATTGTTGTCTGGGACACAATTAAGCAATACTCGTATATCCACACTTTTGAAGAGTGGGTACTAGGACTAATTTGACTAATCAAATAGAGTCTACGAATTTAGTTTATTAGGTAAAGTACCTAAAACACTATTTACTTGGTAATAGTGAAAGTGCCACCGATCTGTTAGCCCTAATTCATGGTGAAGTAAGTGGGCCCATATATAGCTAGGCTAGAAGTGGATATGAATGTTTTGTGACCTTAACGGATGTGACATCACGTTGTGGTTATGTGTTTCTTTTGAAGAACACAAATCGGAAACTTTTGGAGTTTCGACACGAAATAGACAGACAGATCGGCTATTGTATTATACCGTCACGGTAAGACCGTAATGCAAAATACTTAAGCAATAAGTTTCATAAATACTTGAAAGAGTATAGTATTCTTTCAAATGAGGACTCCTCCTGGAACACGTCAGTTTGACGGTGTGTCCATACGGAGAACCGGATTTTGTTGGACATGATAAGGTTTATCATGAGTCACTCTGAGCTACCATTTTCCTTCAACGGATATGCATTAACAGTGCAAAACTTATTTAGAATAAGGTTCCATAAAATCTGTTTGACAGAATTCATATTGGATATGAATGGGAAGAAACAGGGTTCACACTCCTGAAAATTTGGGAATGCAAGGCATACGTTTGGATGATACCAAACTAGAACCCAATTGGATAAGTGCCAATATAGGTTATCCTATTGAAAACCATAAGTATAGTACTTATACATCTCACTTGAGAACAATGAGATTGTTGCTCACCACGCGGTTTTCCTAAGAGGAATACCGATATGCAATGGTCAGTGGGAGGTCAGTAAAACTCGATGAAAATCGTATTGATACTTTTCAAGGCACGAAGTCCTTAATGGAACACAAATAGTTCATCAAGGATGAAACTATACCATTATCTTCAAATACACAAGAACTGCATAGATCGGAGAGAATCAGAAAACAACCTGGGGTATGGGTTTCTGATGTCACCTCATGAAGATGTCAATCTTATTGAGGAAGACAACCGACTACGTTTTAGGAAGTGATACAAGTTATCGACTCCCTTTTATGGCAAAGTGCCATGAGTCCGAAATGGATTCCATGTATAACAACTATGTTTTAGATACTAGTTGGTGTACCGTAAGGCATTGTGCCTATTGGTATTGTATAAGTCTTCAAGGAAGACAACAGGGAAGGCAACATACCAACGTACAAAGCTAGGCT
>SKCR01043315.1:0-80839 GCA_019454045.1 Zanthoxylum bungeanum | reverse complement strand
CCACTTTTTACCATTTAAGTAAGATTGAAAAGAGAGAAAACAGGGAGAAAAATGAGAGTGAAAATTTCCTCAAGAAAATATTTTCTCAGGTGAGTTAATACGAACCAACTCCCACGGAATTTTGGTGACGAATCATAATACGGAAGACTAATCGGTAGATCCATTCCTTCATATGAGCTCACGACAACAATAGATAAATTTTGTGAGTGGCGTACATTGTTGCTGATCAATTGCAATTGGACTTTGATTAAGTTAGACGGCGTGCGTTTGTCGATTAATTGAAATTATACAAATAATTTCATGTAATGCATTTGACATCGGGAGGAAGCCTCTTGTATGTTAGGAGCAGTCGACACTCCTCAAAATTCTTTTCAACCGTTAATATTAAATAAATAATAAAAATACCCCCTAAATTTATAAATTAAACCTTTAAAATTGTGAAATCCTCCTCAAAATATCTCAAGCTTCCCCCATGCGTGCCACCATGGTGTGCAATTCCAAGCAAAGCTTGCTAGATGGCGCGTTGAACATTGAAGAAATACTTTGCACCATGCATGGAGGAAGTTCAACGGTCACTACACATTGTAAACTTGGTAACATCACACGCAAGTTAAAATTCAGGGCTGATTTGAGAGTGTCCAGTTTGGCCAAAGCAGAAAAGGAAAGAACAAAATTTTTCAAGTCCGATTCTGGGATCTAAGTGTAAATTCCGCTATGTGAGGAGTTTTCTCGTGAAGAATTCGCGAGATCGACTCCTACAAATTTCTCATTTTATTTTAACTATGAGATAATTATTTTTTATTTATTTTTTATGTATGAGATGTAAGAAAAGTAAAATTTTTTATGACATAAGAGTGGACATGAAATAAATAATTTTATGTGATAAAATAAATTCATATGTTGAATGTTTATTTATTTTCAAAAATGTATTAGTCGTAAATTGTTCAGGCTTTTGATTTTATTAGTGTTTTTAGGTAGACCGGGCCACGGTTCCGGTTCCAACCGGTTCCGGTTCTGGTTCCGGAACCAGAACCGTGGCCGACCGGTTCGATTGGGGTTCGACCCCAGCTCGAACCGGTGGAACCGTAGGGTTCCAACAGGAACCCTAACCCCAACGGCTACTAGCCGTTGGGGGAGGGCATGGAGCCGTCAAGGCATAAAAAAAATTAAAAATTGTAAATTCCTAATATATCCCTAATAACGGTAATAAAACGGTTATTGTAATAATTTTATTTATTTATTAAATTAATCTCATTTATTTTAATTTATTTTCGAAATTAAAAAAAAGGGTTCGAACCGAACCGGAACCGGAACCGAACCGCTCGATTCCGGTTTGGTTCAAGGTTCCGGTTCCACTTCAGTGTGGAATCGGAAACCGGCCGGTTCGGTTCGATTCCGAACCGAACCGAACCGCCGGCCGGGTATATTTTTAGAAATGTAAGGCCATAAGGCTATTTTAGGAATTAAAGTAAATGTTGTTTTTAATTTTTATTATGTAACTCATAGAGCACGTTGCTAAGGAGAACACCACAGTAGTAATTAAACAATATTTGGTAGATGTGGATCGCGGTTGTGGGAAGTTATGGTAAGCATAGGCGTGGTGAGTTTGACTGCTACGTGTGGAAGTGATTACCACACGAAAGCATGTCTGACGAACCAAAGAGCTAATGTGGTTCGTAATGAGCACACGACTACATAAAACATTATATCCATATATCGTGAAAGTTATTACTCAAAGAGCAAAATTTCTGCAAGACAATCCGTGGAGTCAAGAGTTGAAAAATAAGGAATGCGTTAGATATTTTATGTACTAATTAGATTAGTATAAAAAATCAAATGCCCGATTAATACATTAGTTTTATTGTATGAATGTTTTACAATTCAAATTATTTGAATAACATGTCATATAACATAGGATGTCCACTCATGCGTTATAACATGCCATGACATTAGATGCATGTTTGATTAATCAAAACATAAAAGTTATATAAATTTAAACAGTTTAAATTTAGATTAATACATGCAAATAAATTAAAAAGTTTAATTTATATGGTTTAAAATTTGGTAATTCGGAAATAGACAATTAATAGGAGACTAGTCATTTACTTTGGTATATAGGATGAAAACCCGGACGTAAATTCCATAGTTAATTCCGAATAGACGATAGTGTGGTCTGCACTTGGAATACAACTTCACGTACCGAAGAAAAATAACAAAAGTCACCTATATTTTAATTAAATAGTTTAATTAAATAATTGTCAACATCAGAATTTAAAATTTTGAACTGTAAAAGTGAACTAAAATTTTAAAAGTTAAAATTGGATAGCTCACTAAAAAGACCACTTAATTAAATTGGTTAATTAAGTTATATTAGTTTAGACTAATAAAATTAGTGAACAAATTTTTAAGGGTTAAAATTTTGAAAGTTCACTAATAATTCACTATTCTTAATTAGGTTATGTTCTTAGCCGCGCATAATCTAAACAATTCATATACTTGTGAAATATAAACTTTAAACTATAAATAGTGAGTGAGAGGGGGATATATGACAATATATCCCGCGATCTATGTTAGTTTGATAACTTGAGATTCAAAAGGCGCCTTGAGAGACAACTTTGTTTTCGTTCCCCTACAGATGATATCATTTTTGGGTCAATATCAAGATCGAATTCCAAGACGATAGGAATTTTAGATATATTTAGTGATTTGACCTATCCTACGACGGTACTTCACTAGTTAAGTTCAAGAGTTCTGAAACGACGGGTTACACTCACAAAAGAATGATTAATTGTTAATCAAGATTATTTGTTCAAATCAAATGATAGTTGATTAATACAAGAATAAGAGTTATTCCTGAATATATTAATCAATTGAGATCATCTCGATCTAACATGTAAATAACTGACCTATCCTATGGTGACACTTATTTGTGGAATGTCAGGTTACCATGGTATAATAATTATTTTTAGGTTTTTAATTCATTTTACATGGTTCATGCATCATATTTAATTTTATGTTAAAATACTTGTGATGATTTTAATATGTGATTAATGTATTTTTGTTGGGGCGATGGTGGAACCCCTAGGGTCAGATCGGTGCCTCATGCAGCAGAAGAGGGTCTAACCCGCAAATTTCAAGAATGAGTGTATTTTTAATAATTTAATGAAATACAATATTCTATTTCCAGTGTTTAGGGAAAAACCATAGATAAATCTGAGTCCGGAAAAATTTAATCGGGATACAAACCGGAGAAAAAAAATTTCGAACCTGTGCGCACCTAGTGCGCTTGCAGCGCACGCTGCAATGAGCATTGTAACGCAATTACTTGCACTACAACCCTTCCCTCTCGAGAAAATGAACTAAAGCAATTTTTTTTTTTAATTTTAAAAACCTTAAACACTTTTAAAATCACCCTAAATAATTTTAATTTCAAAACAAACATCAACACATGTTATACAACTTACATACATGTATTCTAAAAACATATATGCATTTATTTGAATCTAAACACAAACCAATTTAGAATCCCACTATGAAATGTCTCATGAACAATACTAGTTCACCCAAAGCTGGTTAAGTGATTCTAGAATGGTAGCCATAGCTCTAAGCTTTTAATCTAGAGTTCCAAACTCTTATTATATGTTCCATATCCAACATGAACATCTTTGACCTATTTACAAGCATATTGTGTTTATACTTTCAAAGCATCCCAACATAATTTATTAGTCTTATTTCAACATTAAGCTATGTAAACATACATCCAATACATAATTCATCACCATATGTCTCACTAATGAAGAACATAACTTAAGAGAAGTTCAAACTTACCTAGCAAGCTTGATGCAAATATCCAATCACCTTCTCTTTGTTGAAATGCTTGGAGAACTTCCAAAGTTTGCAAGCTTCACTCCAAGATACGATCTTGATTCCAATGCTAGCAAGCTTCACTCCAACATCCAATATTGATTTCTTCTATATGAAATGTTGTAGAGACCTCACAAATCTTCTCTAAACACTTCTCTAACTTAGGCTAACTTCTCTAGGAATTGCTTGTTTTAGCTTTCTTAAGCTTTTGCTTTTCTTAGTTAAAAATTTTCTAAAGCTTGCAATTTATAGCAAAACTTAGATAATTTTTAATTAATAAAAGTTATAATCAACTTTTATGTGGGCTTAATCTAATTTGTCCAAATATATATAATTAGGTGTGACTAATCTCCATTGTCTACCACTTTGATTTAATCCAATTAAATCAAGACAAGGATTAGGAAATAGATTAGCTCATTATTTGCCACTTTGATTTAATCCAATTAAATCAAGCCAAAACCACCTATTATTACATACTTACTATTACCATAATATCCTCAAATGGTAGAGATAATTATGATTTTACAATTAAACCCTTGAGTAATTATTGAATTAATCCAATTAATTCGATTAGGTCAAAATAAATAATCAATGTTATCCAATAACACTTGATTATCTTGATTGATAATTATAATATCGAATATTATTTTTTATAAAAATTAATCGGCTACCCAAGTGCTCAACGAGTACACTTCATATTGGAACTCTCTAAGTTCAAACATGTTCTTCATATAAGTCTAGCTAATATGTACGCAATTTGGCCACCTCCGAATTCACGAAGAACACGAATGACCTTTCTAAACTATATAAGTCGAGGTCATCACATATGTTTAATAATCCCTCCACCGTAGGCTATCCGAGTTGTGCTTAGGAAACATATAATATACCTTTAAGTTTTCGAGGCGCACATCTCATGTCGATATGTCCACGATTCTTTACAACTAATGTGATCCACCCTAGGTGATTGACTTTGGCCAAGGTTTTAAGAATCGTGACTTACATACATGGATACCTAAATCTCTTATGGTACACATACGGGCCGACAGATTCTATCTTAATTCGTACTTGATGAACGAGTGAATCAGTCCACACCCAACGAACATCTAGAGGCAAGACCATGAAAGTCTTCTTACATACATGACATCAAAGTGTTGAGGATCTCACACAAAATCAATATTATCCTATAGTCAAAGGATCACATATGCTACTCGACTCAACGAGATTCCTATTGACGGTGGTGTGTACTTCCAACTATTAGGAATCACCTGTGAGTCATTCAATATTTGGTCCAACCAATACCCACATATCTATGTGGAACATCTGGTTTAAACCATTGGAACTCAAATTCCAATATACGACATGTGCTAGTCTTCTAGGTTATAGGAATTCGATTGTATTCCAAAACCAACGACTATGAATATTTACTTTAAGAATAGTTTACAATAGTAATACTTATCAAATATCGGACCACCTAGTGTGCAATATTACTACAAGACTATTCTAAGGTCGATGTCATTCTTAGCAAATTTATACATTAATTTAATACGCATAATGACAATACAAATAATAAGTTATGAAATGAAAATGTAATTATTTTATTAATAAATAATAAAACGTACAGAACATTATTCGGATTGGCACTCCAAGCACCAACTCCAACAAACTCCCACTTGCTTAGTGCCAATCTGGATGGTACCGCAGTCTCATCTCCTCCACATGTTTATCGAATAACTTAGGAGGTAAGGCCTTAGTAAGCGGTTCTGCTATGTTGTCTTATCATTGAATCTATGTACGTCAATTGTGACAACCCTATAAGCTTCCTAACTCTATCTCGATAGAGTCTTATACCCAGTATATAGGAAGCTTCACCCATATCTTTCATGAAGAAGTTCTTACAAAAGTAGGCTTTCACACTTTTCATCATACTTGTATCAATCCCAGTGATAAGGATGTCATCTACATATAAAACTAGGAAAACTATCATGCTCCCACTCACTTTCTTATAAATACACGGTTCTTCCTCGTTCTTGATGAATTCAGATAATCTAATTATCTCATCAAAATGATGATTCCAGCTTCAGGATGCCTATTTAAGTCTATAAATAAACTTTTGGAGCTTATAAATCAAGTTTGAAGTCTCATTGGATACGAAACCCTCTGGTTGTTCCTTATAGATATCCTCCTCAAGGAATCCATTTAGGAAATCAGTTTTCACATACATCTGTCATATCTCATAGTCGTGATATGGAGCAATGGCTAACAGAATCCTAATGGATTTTAGCATGGCTATTGGTGAAAAAGTTTCCTCATAGTCAATCCCAGGATGTTGAGTGTAACTTTTCACTACCAGTCGGGCCTTAAAGGTTTCCACCTTTCCATTAGGCCCTCGCTTCCTTTTGTAAACCCATTTACATCCTATAGGTTTAACTCATTCAGGAAATTCAACTAAGTCCCAGACTTGATTGACATGCATAGAATCCATCTCAGATTTCATGGCTTCCTGCCATTTTCAAGAATCGATATCCAATATCTCTTCTTTTTACGTAGTCGGATTTGTTTCTTCCAAGAAGAGAATATCAAGGCTCACATCAAATGTTGAAAACAATCTCGCATGAGGCTTTGATATTCTATTTAACTTACGTAGAACCTATGTTGTAGATCATTCACCTATTTAGATCTATGGTTCCATATTAGGTTCCTTACTTTTGGGATCAAACTCATCAAGTTCAATCTTTCTACAATTCCCACTTTCTCTCAAAAATTCCTTTTCAAGAAAAGTGGCAAAGCAAACAACAAATACATTTCATTGCTTAGAATCGTATATCCCATGGAATTATCAGAATATCCAAAGAACCTACATTTATACCTTTTGGTTGCTAATTTATCCCGCTGCACAACTCTAATGTATACAGGACAGCCCAAAATCTTTAAATATCTAAGACTTGGATTTCTATCAAACCATATCTGATGGAGGGTCGTAGAAACCGCTTTCGATGAAACCTTGTAAGTATATGGGCATCAGTAAGTAAAGCGTAACCCTAAAGGTAATAAGGATGATCTGTATAGTTCATTATGGATCGCACCATATCCAATAAAGTACGATTTCTACGCTCAGATACGCCATTGTGTTGAGGTGTTCCTGATGGGCTATATTGGGCAAGAATTTCATTCTCCCTTAAATAACTTATGAATTCTTCACTCATGTATTCACCGGCTCGATCTGATCTAAGGCACTTGATGAATTTACTAGTTTATTTTTCTACTTCGTTTCGGAATATTTTGAACTTGTCAAATTTTTCCGACTTATGTCTCATCAAATAGACATATCCATATTTAGACTTATCATCCATGAAAGTCACAAAGTATGTTGAACTATCATAAGCGGCATGATTTAATGGAACACACACATCGCTGTGTATTAGTTCTAATAAATCTCTAGCACAATGTCCAACACCAAGAAATGAGTCATTTGTCATCTTTTATTAGATACATGACTCACAAATTGGATAAGGTTCTAATGTAAGATTTTCAATCAAACTATCCTTTACTAATTTGGATAGACGTCTAACACCTATGTGGCCCAATCTCATATGTCATAATTCAGTATTATTTAATTCAGATTTCCTACTTGTATTTTCCTCTATATTACAGACATCTATATATGTTTCCAAAACATATTGACCGTTAGATAAAGAACATTCACATTTCAATAAATTTTCTTTATCATATAAACATAAAGTTTCATCCTTAATATTTATTTTATATCCCTATTTATCTAATATTGGTGGTGGTATTATTTGTTTGATAAGTGAGAGTATATAATAACAGCCATGTAAATCTAATTTACATCCATTGGGGAGATCTAGAACAATCGTTCCTATGGCTTTAACATCCAATGTCTCGCCATTGTCAACTCTAAGCTGGATCTCCCCTGGATTCAGCCTTCTTTTAACCCTCATGACCTGCATGAAGTTGCAAATATGAGTAGGACTGCCAGTGCCTAACACCCATCCACTATTTGCATCTAAGGCTAATGAGATGTCAATAATAGGAAAAATACAAAGCGTATCTGAGGTTAATCATAACGAAAGCTTAATCAAGTTCAAACTTGATCGCAGTATATGAGTAGGACTGCCACTTTGCTTTTGTTGCGCAAACTATTTGCACACTTTATGAATGATTCATAACGAAAGCTTAATCAAGTTCAAACTTGATCGCAGTAAGCTATGAACAATCTTAGATCTATGGTTTAATGTTAACTTCCGAAATCGATATCAAATGTGATGAGTGGTAAATATATCACTATTTCCAACTCATTTGAGCTAATATTTTGTATAGTTTCTTGAGTTTTGTGAATATTTTGATGTGTTTTGTGTTATTTTGTTGATAAATAAAGTTTCAGGACCCTCTAGAGGTGATTTGGGGCCAAAATAGTGAAAAATGGACAAAAAAGCATTTTCATAATTTTGCGCATCGCGACGCGCAAGCCTTTGGCGTTGCGACGCCTAATGTGCACCGATCTATGCTAACGTGCGCAGGGTCCACATATCAGAATCTGAGAAGTTTGACTTTGCTAACGTGCGTCGTGCCACATGTCACCATCACAGCCGATCTGCTAACGTGCGTCGTGCCACGTGTCATCATCCTACGATGCCGACAATCGTCATCACCACATGTCGCCATGTGTCACTCCACATGTCAGCCACGTCATCATCCACATCACCAGTTGACCGAGTCAACATGCCACGTCACCACCACATCATCATCAGCCAATCGCGAAGTGCCACGTGTCACAATTCTCTGGTGCCGTCAATCACTATCGCCATGTCAGCCACATCATCGCCACGTAAGCATAATCATTGAGTTGCCAGCCGCCTTGCCACGTGTCACCTTATCCGAAATGCCATGTGTTAGATAAGAATTCAAAGCCGACGAACCAGAAGTCGACACGTGTCGCTTCACGACGTGCAAAGCCTTGCGCGTCGCAATGCCCGAAGCCTACCGAGGCTTATAAATTCAGCTCGAGGTTTCAGTTGTAGATATACCTTCTTCTCTGAATTCTCTTATGTAAATATGGAGTTTTTTTTATCTAGTATCTTTTAAATTTCAGTTTTGTAATAAATTTTAATTACGTTCTGTAATAATAGTAATTCACTTTCTTTACTTTTACAGTTTTTACTATTCAACCATGAGGAGGTAACTTCCCCCTGCTAGGGTGAAAGGTAATTCTTTTACTATTGCTATTTAGATTAATCTCCCTTAAATATAATATACTCACTATTTAAAATTTGACTTAATGAGGATACCGCTATATTGGTCGGTTGGTAATTCATTTTAAACTGGTTTAAACCTGACTAAGCAAGGATACCGCCAGATTGGTCAGTTGGTAATTAAATTTTCTTACCGCCTATATGGCAGGTTTATTTTGATTCTGCCTTTATGGCTGGTTGGACTTAATTTGACTTAATCAGGTTACTGCCTATATAGCTGGTTGGTAAAATATTCACAAGTTAATGTATTATATTAAGAGAGATATCTAAATTAGTAGTAGTAAAAGTTGATCCTTTTACCTTAGCATTTTATTTTATTGTAATTTACTTTTCAGCTTTTACTTTACCGCAATTACTTTTCAGCATTTTTACTTTATGTCTTTTACTTTTAAGTTTTTACTAGCCCTAGTTATGTGTTGTAACTAATTTAGTTATCCGGGGTTGTGATTACTTCTAATATCACCGTTTATAAGGGGTTATTTTATAGTTGGGTAATTTAAAAGTTTACTTATTAAGTCTTAAGCTTAATGCGTCTTGTTAATTGGCCACTAATAAGATTGATCTGGTAAATCTAAAATAAATTGACAAAGGAATTTTAGGTTTCAGCCTTAGACTTAATAGCCCACGATCTTCCTTGAGGATAGATAACCCTTTAATAGATTTCCTTACAGGATAGACATATACCTGTCGGGTGGGGGTAGCCATAATTGGAACTTAAACTTAATGAATCCAGGTAATTTGGTTGACATAGACATATGGTTCAATTGGGTTATACTGGATATTTGCGTTTGACCATCGACAGAGGCTTTCGCATAATTTAGTATTCCAGGTTAGTAAACCGATTTATTACACAAATATGAAATAACCACTTCATCTTTTAAAAGATATTAGAAATATTCACAACCCTAAATAGTTTCCTAATATTGAATTTTCTTAAACCTACTTTCGTGCAATTTTATTTACTTGTTTTTAAATTTAAAATCATCACAATTTCAAATCAATCAATCAACTGTTAGATACTAGTAATCATTTGACCTCATAAAATTAATTGATTAGGTATTAAGTCCTCGTGGGATCGATACTTCTTATACTACTTGAACGATACGTGCGCTTGCGTTATACGCGTGTGATTATGCACCGGTCAGTTTTTGGCGCCGTTGCCAGGGACTTATTTATCTTTCACTATTAGTTTTGGGGTTAGAAACGTTACTTGTATCTAATTTCTTTTTACTTATTATTTCTGTTTTCTTGTGTTTCAGGTTCTCAGAAACTATATGAGACGAACTAGAAGATTTGAACTCCGACCGCTTGACCCAGAAATTGAAAGAACCATCAGGCAGTTGAGAAGGGAAATGCGAGAAGGCCAAGAAGCTTTAGTCAACATGGAACCTGAACCTTTGGAAGTTGCACCACCAATACCCATTCGAGACAGAACCATTCTGGTGGTTGACGGCTTCATTTCCTGTATTGTACTTCCTCATTTAGCAGAAAATGCGTGTGACATCAAAATATGCATTCAGATGATTCAGCAGTCAGTGCAGTTTGGGGGGAAAGTAACTGAAGATCCTAATACCCACATCAGCAACTTCCTGAAAGTTTACGGCACTTTCAATACTCCTTGAAGGACAGAGCTAAAGCTTGACTACATTCACTACCAGCAGGTTCCATCACAACTTGGAACACTTTAGCCACCAAATTTCTTGCAAAGTACTTTCCACCAGCCAGAACTGGAAAGCTGAGGAATGATATCACATCCTTTGTGCAACAAGACTCGGAAAATCTCTACGAAGCTTGGGAAAGGTACAAAAATTTTCTCCGGAAATGTCTTCACCATGAGATTCCAAAATGGCTTCAAGTCCAAACTTTCTATAATGGACTTTCTGGACTGATGACAACCACAATCGATGCTGCTGCTAGAGGAGCTTTAATGGCAAAAGGAGAAGATCAAGCCTGTGACCTAATCGAAGAAATAGCCAACAACAATTCCTTGTGGCCAACAGAAAGGAGCATGATCCAAAGAATTGCAGGAATTTATGAAAGTGGAGCCAATACAGCAGTCAACGCCAAGCTGGATCAGATATGCAAATTTATGGAGACTCTTACCACTGGATCCACAAGTTCACCATATGGAGGAGCACCAGAACCAAACCAACTTGAAGAAACGGTGAATTATGTCAACAATTTCAACAGTAAGGGGAACAATCTATATTCCAACACCTACCACCCTGGGTGGAGGAATCATCCAAATTTTCATGGAGCAACAATTCAGGGCAAAAGAATAATCCACCACATGGATTCCAACAGCAGAACTATCCACCACCTGGATTCCAGCAACAGAACAAAGGCCAGGAGCAGGCAAATGAACCAGGAATAGCATAAGTGATGGCTCAGTTAAAAAAAGTACGATTATATATTTCAAAGCCAATCTGCTTCCATCAAAGCACTGGAGAATCAAATCGGACAACTGGCCAATGCTCAGAGTTACAGACCGCCAGGTACCCTTCCTAGCAACACAGAACCAAATCCAAGGAACATAGGGAAGGAGCAGTGTCATGCCATCATATTAAAAAGCGGTACTGAAATCAATAAAGATGTTGGAGCCAAAACAACTGGTGAGGAAGTCCCAAAAGAAACAAAGCAATAGATGGAGGAAAAAGAAACAAAGGAAAAAGAACAGATCACTCCACCTCCACATTTTCCTCAGCGTCTTCAGAAAAACAAACTCGACAAGCAGTTTGCTCGATTCCTGGAGATTTTCAAAAAGCTGCACATCAACATTCCATTTGCAGAAGCCTTGGAACAAATGCCCAGCTATGTAAAATTCATGAAAGACATTCTTTCATGAAAACATAGATTGGGAGATTACGAGACAGTAACATTGACAGAAGAATACATCGCTATCATTCAGAGGAAGCTTCCCCCAAAGTTGAAAGATTCTGCAGTTTCACCATTCCTTGCAGCATAGGAGAACATAACTTTGGTATGGCTTTATGTGATTTAGGTGCAAATGTTAACTTGATGCCTTTTTCTATTTTCAGGAAATTACAGATTGGATAAACAATGCCAACTTCAGTCTCTCTACAACTTGCTGATAGAATGCTCGTATTTCCAAGAGGCGTAGTTGAGGATGTGCTGGTCAAGGTTGACAAATTCATTTTCCCAGCAGATTTTATTGTCCTTGATATGGAGGAAGATGCAGACGTGCCAATCATCCTCGGGAGACCGTTCTTGGCTACAGGTCGAACCATTATTGATGTACAAAAATGAGAATTAACCATGAGGGTACAAGACCAAGAAGTAACATTCAATGTTTTCAAGGACATGAATTTCCCAGAAGATGAAAAGAATGAGGAATGTTTCAGACTTGATGTGATACACAGTACCATTTAGAACTCCAATGCAATGCAAATTTCTACTGACAAACTTAAAACATGTCAATTGTCTGTAGAGCCTGAAGATAAAGCGTATTTTGCACTGAAAAAGCCAATTCTTGCACTATAAGCAACAGAAGAGAAAAAGTTACACACCAGCTCAACGAATTGGAGGAATTTCACAATCAGCCTTTTGAGGATGCCAAATTGTACAAAGAAAAGGCCAAGAAAGGACATGATGAGAAGTTAGTGCGCATACAACTAGAACCAGGGCAGAAGGTACTGTTAAACAAATCAAGGGTGAAATTCTTCCCATGGAAGCCAAAATCACGGTGGTCAGGTCCATTTGTGATCACCAAGGTTTTACTAGATAGAGCCATTGAGATACAAGATCCCAACTCCAACAAAACATTCAAGGTTAAAAACAAGCGTGTTAAACACTACTGGGGAGAATCATTTGAGCGACAAAAAGAAAGTGTCACACTTTCAGATCTAGCCTAACGTTTGAGAAGTCACGTATAGATGACGACGTTAAACTTAGCGCTAGCTGGGAGGCAACCCATGAAAAATTTGTGTATATATTGTGATCTGGTGTGTTTTATTTTTTGTGTTTAATTTTTGCAGGTAAAGTCATTTCACGATGGAAGAAGCTCTCGCAAATCTTCGCAAGCAATTTCCTTCTCTCCCTCAAAAATCTCTGATGAAAGTCTACAAAGCTCGCTTGGAACGGATGAGGTTGCTGATGATCAAAGGTATTCCTACTGACATTCGTTGGATTATTGAAGCACGGGTCCGATTGGCAGGTGAGTCTTCTGACTCTTTTATTTCACATCTGCCTGGTTTAGTAAGAAGCACCTATGCTAAAAATAGAAGAACCAAAAAAATGTGTGCCTGTTATAAATGTGCTCGTATGTTTCGTGATACTCGTGGTCTTTCTTTAGGAATGGTGTCAAATAACCGCGAAGATAAGATTAATTTTATTAGGGATGGCTTGAGTAAGGAGTCTTTGGATGACATATCTAAAACTCTTGAGACGCATCCCAGTGGATATGTGTATCACGAAATTCACATGTTAGATGCACAATTCCGTAAAGAAAGACAACAGTTAAGTCTCGAGAATCTGACTCAAAAAGACCTTGTTTGCCAATTTATAAGAAAATTGGATGGGAAGCTTGTCTCTGACGCATAGACGTCAATCAAGCTGTAAATTATTGTCGATATTATATCTCTTTATCTTTTCCTAATAATTGTAATTTGTTTTGTTGTTTTCTTTTATTTTCTCCAACAGGATCCAAACTTTTTTGACTATCACGATTTATTTTACCGTTAACTAATAATTGTCATTTGGCAGGTACTAGTGCTATTATTTTACTCACCCTTTTCAGGTGTTATAAATTAAACTCATCATTGCACTTTTGAAGACATCCAGAGTAAAACATGGAAGCCACTTCAAGAAGACGAGTTGAAAACATTTGTGTGTTTTGCGGTACTAGTGTTGGTGTTAAGCCACAATACGTAGAAGCAGCACAGGAATTGGGTCGAGTCTTAGCTGCAAGGAATATGCACTTAGTATATGGCGGAGGTAATCTTGGACTTATGGGGATCGTTTCAAAAGCTGTACAGGAGGGAGGCAATCACGTTTTGGGAATCATCCCAAAACCCTTGGCGGAGGCAAATCTTATTGGACCATCAAACAGAGAAGAGCTAATTGTGCCAGGTATGTCTGAAAGACTAGTAGAAATGATTAACCGTTCTGATGCTTTTATTGCTTTGCCAGGTGGCTTGGGTACAGTGGAGGAAATTTTTACAGTGTTATCTTGGGCGAACCTGAACATACACCAGAAATCGCTTGGACTGTACAACGTTGAAGGATTTTATGATTTTCTTTGTGTGTTTCTTGATGATGCCCGGAGAAATGGGTTCGTGTCAAAACCTATGAAAGAACTCCTATTTACTGCCAGAACTGCTCCGGATCTAATTGACCAAATCTTAGCTTATGAACCACAATTGACCCTATCATTTCAAAGGTAAATTGGTCCGAGGACGATCGTGGTATGAGGCGTCGGATTAATCTGGATCTTAACCTTTAATTTTTCATGTAGAATTTCAGTTAACTAGGTATTATCTTCTAAACTATTCTTCTACTGTTTAGTTGATTAGTATCTTGTTTTTAGTGGTGTGTTGTTTTTACTTTTAGTCCAAATTTTTTCGAAAAATACAAAAAAATTGAATTTTTTTTCAAAAATTACAAAAATATTTTGTGTTTTTGTGTTATTATTTTGACTAAAAAGGTGAAATTGGTAAGAGATAGCTGAGTAAGGAGTTTCCACTCCTGCGACGTGTCTCAAACCTATTTTGGAACAAGTTAACTTTTGTTTATTTCCTTTTGAATTATTTAATTTGTAAATTCTCCATAAAATTGACTAAAATGGATTTTCATATGCTCAGTTGGCAGGTATTATCAACATGCATGGTAACATACAAACATGAGCCGTAATTGAAAAGTTTGTAATATTCAGTGCTCTAGTTTAATTGGAGGAAGCATCTATGAAAAGCATTGGAGTAAAAAAAAAACGTCTGAGATCCGAGTTATTAAGTCCGTATGGGTGTTTTAACACCTAGTGCCCAAAAGCCAACTGGTTTGGGAGTCACTGGCCCAAAGCTCGCTACATTGATCAAGGATGTTGCAAAAATATATATATATATATGAAGTCTTAGTAATTAAGTCTGTATGGGTGTCTTAACACCTGGTGCCCTAAAGCCAACTGGTTTGGGAGCCACCGACCCAACATTCGCTACATAGATGGAAGATATCTATATAATAAAGGAGAATGGTGTTGGAGGAAAGAGAGTGTATCCAACGGCTCTCTTTATGTGGCTTAATTGACGGCCCGGATCATTTCATTGGTAATTGGAGGAAAGAGAGTGAATTGATTGATGTGAAGGGTAAACAAATTTCAAAATTTCAAATTAAAAAATAGAAAGTTAAAATAAAATCATTTAATTAAAAAATAAAATCATTTAATTCTGTAACACCGTGCCGTAGGCACGGCCAAATACTGTAACACTGTGCCGTAGGCACGGGCATCATTTAATTTAAAAAAAAATCATTTAATTCTGTAACACCGTGCCGTAGGCACGAGCAAATACTGTAAGACCGTGCCGTAGGCACGGGCCAAATACTGTAACACCATGTCGTAGGCACGGGCAAAAACTAGTATATATATATATATAATAAAGTATTAAAGTGTGTCGTTTAGTGGGTTAAATAGAATGTAACGAATGGTTAGATAAAAGAGAGATAACGTATCAAAATATCTATGTTTATGTGGTTTAATTGGCGACTATTATAATCTAATAACAGATACATAACTATTTCATTATAAAATCTCTAAAAATGATAATTGTAGGTTATCAAACAAATCAAAAAATAAAATCATTTCATTATAAAATCTCTCTGAAAAGCAATTGTAGGTTACCAAACAAACCAAATAACATAATCTTTTCATTATAAAATTTTCTAAAAATGGCAATTATAGATCATACGATTATGTAACACTGTACCGTAGGAACGGGCAATATTTAGTGTGTATATATATATATATATATATATATAAGTTAAACATATTTAAATCTCTTCATCGCACCATGTGATGGTTTCATATTAAAGTTATAAAATTAAATTAATGAATTTATTAAATAAAAATCATATTACAAATCAACAATTAACTTAATCTCTACAATTATTTTTTTATTATTAAATTATAAAATTAAAACATCTCCTCCCGCCACATGACGGCTCTATATTAAAGTAATAAGAAGCTACTATCATATTATTTTTTAATAATATCACATATAATTTGACAAAGTGTGTATATATAAGTTGAATATTTTTAAGCATTCTCATTGTGTCACGTGTCACTTAATCTCTACAATTAATTTTTTATTACATAATCTTCTATTAAAATTAAAAAAAAAATTATGGGTGGTATCTAATCTCTATAATTAATATTTATATTAGTAAAGTATAAAATTAAAATAATAAATTATTAAAATAAAATATATATTACATCATAAAAATATAATATCCTATTAAAATAAGAAACTTAAATAGTAGACGTCCACATAACCTAAATAATTTTTGGATTTTGGGTATATTCGTATTAGTTATTTTATTTTGAATTATTTCTTTAAGTTTTTTTTATATAATTTTTTTATTATTTACCGTGCTTCAGGATGCAGACTCCGACTATTAGATTTTGCATAGTGAATTAGAAATATTATTTGAGAACTGATAGACAAACGATTGTGATATAAATATTACGTGTAATAAATCAATTGTCTCATTTAGATTATAAAATCAACAAGATTCGCAATATTTACAAGATCAATATCAAAAATATATGGTCAATCCGCATAATGTACGGGCTTTGTGCTAGTTATATATAAATAATAAAAAATCAAAAAAAAAAATCAAAGAAAAAATCAGAAAAATCAGAAACATTATTCCATTGCTACAAAAAGGTGTGAATTCTGATAAAACTTTAGGACAAAAATATTACTCTCTTATCAACTGCACTTGTGACTATTGTAGGAAAAAATGAGTTGTTTAATATTTTACCGGCTGTGCATATGGAGAATGGTAAATATAATCGGAGAATTTACTTATTCGGTAATTTAGAAAGAAAGAAAACAACTAGTGACTTGGAGTAGAAGTTTCACCTGATTAGTCACTAATTTCTTTATTCTCTTTTCTCTTGTCTTTTTGCTTTTGTGTGCATTAGTTTCACTACCTTTTTACTTTTGTAAAATGTTTGTGGGTATCATTGTTGTAAACCCTCATGAGACTACAACTCGTCCACTAGGGAAACCTAGGGGTTTAAAGGCTTGTTGCATACGCTAAATGCAACCGTGATCCCTACGAAAGTGGCTTAGTTAAATTTTATTTTAAAGATGTTTATGTTATTTTATTCTATGTTTTGCTCGAGGACTAGAGAAATGTTAGGTTTGGGGGTGTGATGAGTGGTAAATGTATCACTATTTCCCACTCATTTGACATAATATTTTGTAGAAGTTCTTGAGTTTTGTGAATATTTTGATGTGTTTTGTGTTATTTTGCAGATAAATAAAGTTTCAGGACCCTCTAGAGGTGATTTGGGGACAAAATAGTGAAAAACGGACAAAATGGCATTTTCGTAATTTTGCACGTCGCGACGCGCAGGCCTTTGGCGTCGCGACGCCTAACGTGCATTGATCCATGCTAACGTGCCCTGGGTCCACATGTGAGAATCTGAGAAGTTTGACTTTGCTAACGTGCGCCGTGACACCATCACAGCCGATCTACTAACGTGCGTCGTGCCACGTGTCATCATCATACGGTGCCGAAAATCACTATCACCACGTGTCGCCACGTGTCAGCCACGTCATCATCTACATCACTAGTTGACCGAGTCAACATGCCACGTCACCGCCATGTCATCATTAGCCAATCGCGAAGTGCCACGTGTCGCAATTCTATGGTGCCGACAATCACTATCGCCACGTCAGCGCCATATCAGCATAATCATTGAGTTGCCAGCCACCTTGCCACGTGTCACCTTATCACCTTATCTGAAATGCCACATGTCAGATAAGAATCTGAAGCCGACGAACCAGAAGTCGACACGTGTCGCGTCGCGACTCCCGAAGCCTACCGAGGCCTATAAATTTAGCCCAAGGTTTCAGTTGTAGATGTACATTCCTCTCTGAATTCTCTGATGTAAATATGGAGTTTTCTATCTAGTTTCTTTTAAATTTCAGTTTTATAATAATTTTTAATTACGTTCTGTAATAATAGTAATTTACTTTCTTTACTTTTACAGTTTTTACTATTCAACCATGAAGAGGTAACTTCCCCCTGCTAGGGTGAAAGGTAATTCTTTTACTATTGCTATTTAGATTAATCTCCCTTAAATATAATATATTCACTATTTAAAATTTGACTTAATGAGGATACCGCTATATTGGTCGGTTGGTAATTCATTTTAAACTGGTTTAAACCTGACTAAGCAAGGATACCGCCAGATTGGTCGGTTGGTAATTAAATTTTCTTACCGCCTATATGGCAGGTTTATTTTGATTCTACCTTTATGGCTGGTTGGACTTAATTTGACTTAATCAGGTTACCGCTTATATGGCTGGTTGGTAAAATAATCATAATTTAATATATTACATTAAGGGAGATATCTAAATTAGTAGTAGTAAAAGTTGATCATTTTACCTTAGCATTTTATTTTATTGTAATTTACTTTTCAGCTTTTACTTTACCGCAATTACTTTTCAGCATTTTTACTTTATGTCTTTTACTTTTAAGTTTTTACTAGCCCTGGTTATGTGTCGTAACTAAGTTAGTTATCTAGGGTTGTGATGACTTTTAATATCACCGGTTTATAAGTGGTTATTTTATAGTTTGGGTAATTTAAAAGTTTACTTATTAAGTCTTAAGCTTAATGCGTCTTGTTAATTGGCCACTAATAAGATTGATCTGGTAAATCTAAAATAAATTTGACAAAGGAATTTTAGGTTTCAGCCTTAGACTTAATAACCCACGATCTTCCTCGAGGATAGATAACCCTTTAATAGATTTCCTTAGAGGATAGGCATATACCTGTCGGGCGGGGGTAGCCATAATTGGAACTTAAAGTTAATGAATCCAGGTAATTTAGTTGACATAGACATATGGTTCAATTGGGTTATACTGGGTATTTGCGTCTGACCATCAACAGAGGCTTTCTCATAATTTAGTATTCCAGGTTAGTAAACCGATTTATTACACAAACATGAAATAACCAATTCATCTTTTAAAAGATGTTAGAAAGATTCACAAACCTAGATAGTTTCCTAATATTGAATTTTCTTAAACCTACTTTCGTGCAATTTTATTTACTTGTTTTTAAATTTAAAATCATCACCATTTCAAATCAATCAATCAAATTGTTAGATACTAGTAATCATTTGACCTCATAAAATTAATAGATTAGATATTAAGTGTTGAAGTTTTCTAGGTCAAACCAAGATCAATTAAGCATATAAACATGTGAATACATCAAAGTAAAGTTGCGGAAATACTCACTTTGATCGGCTTTTGGATGCGACGAACACAAAAAATTTCTTCATGAGACTCTCGACCAAGCTCCTCTTTGTCCTCCTTGAGATGTTCTTAAAGCTCCAAGCTTTGAAAAAGGATTCCATGCTCATGAATGGGTTTCCCTATCACCTTTATGTGACCCCTTGGATGTGCTAGCATCATTGAAAAATTTGCCACAAATCTTTCCTAAGCTTCCTGTTGCTCTCGGTAATGGAAGAAAAATGGAGAGGAAAAATGGCTTCCAAAACCGTGAGGTGGAAAGGAGAGAAGATGAGTGTGTGTTGTGTAATCTAATTACAAAAATAAAAGTCATATACCAAATGTAATAAAATGATATATTTCTTTCAATCCATCACACTTGTGTGTATAACACACAATCACCTACCAACAACTTCCATCAAATTAAAGTGATAAATTTGACTAGTGATGTGACTTGTGATGTGACTTGTGGGCCCCAATTAATTCGAAATGCGAGTGGGCCCGCAAACACTCCCGGGCTCGGGTTCGCAAATTCCGAATTAACGAATTTTCCGTTGCGACGTAATTAAATCAAATTTAATTAAATAATTATGCCTAGCAAAATTACTATTCACGTCGCTAGCGAATTAATTCGAAATTAACTCGTTTGCCCGAATTAAAATCTAATTTTAATTCCGCCTCGAAATCTAATTTCATTTAATATATCGAATATATTATTTTATCGATTAATTCCAAATTAATCGTTCTCTCTCTTTAAATAGTATTTTATCGCAGATAAAATATCTCCGTAATTAATCCTAGATTAATTTTGTGCGAGTCATACGTCATCGGTGAATCTTCGGGAAGCGACCCATGAGATCCCTGGATATGTTGGTAGTAAATCCGGTCGTCAAACTATCCGAACACGTACGTACCTAGTACTACGTTTTTACCGATTTACAAGACATGGTTGGCTTCAAGCAAAGCATCGTGCCTACCAAATTCTCCAGAAATATTCTTAAAGGAATATGTAATCTGTATCAGGCGTAGTATACATAGTATTGCGTATTACGATCCAGTATCGGATGTCACATGCTAGGCCTGGGGCTGGAATTGTGTCTGCCCCGTACTAAGCATATATCAGATCTCTGGTAACTAGTCTCTATAATCGGATAAACATGACCTAGTCATATTATCCCGATAGCTGCAGCATATAAGAGCACCAGTTCTGTATCCTACGTGATCATCATCTCCACTATGACTGAAGTGATACTTCCATCTTGACATCACACCCAATACACTACGATTCTCAATATACCCAGAAAAGGCGTACACAGAACCTGTTAAAGCCCTGGACGACCAAAACCAAAGTATATTGATTGTCGCAAGTATTAGTGGTGCAAGTCTCAGGTTAAGACCAAATACATTTACCCTGATTCAGACTTCCATAGACACATAGTCATACTACCAATGGAATTTTGAGGGGTCTATCCAGAGCAAAGCTGTTTCCGTACCATCGGTAAACACAACCTCCTATTACACTTGCATGAGTATCCAATACCCAAATATATGAGAACTATGTCGTTATGCTCCCATAACACGCACAAGTGCAATACTTGTCTATTCTGCATTATCGATGTCCAATCTCGATAATACTACGACTAGGGATGTTTTAATGATTAAACCTCAGTGGATTAATACTGTCTCATATCTTATTAATTCAGAACTAATTATATGGACTTTTATCATTTATATATCTTGGTAATCCAATTACAAATGATAAAAGAGCAATTTCCTTTGTCACATAGTTAATTTGTACAACAACACCATGTTCTGTACAAATAGTGATGTTATGGGTCATAATTGTCCAACAATCTCCCACTTGGCCTATAGCCAATCACTTAAGTGTCCTACACTTGAACTATGTACGGGTCGCTCAAACTTCTGCTGAGAAAAATGCTTTCATCAGCGGATTTGCAAAGTTATCATCTGATTCGATTTATTCAACGAATCAGATGAATAGTTGAAGTATATACTTGGATCGTTGATGAGACCATTAATTCTTTAGCCTGTGCTGTAGCCTAGCTAAGCTGCTAACAGAACTACTCCTAATCCAATTAGGATTATATATATACACAGTGTTTCTATTGCTGCCTCAGCTGTAGCAATATTCCACTTTTGTTGTTTATTCGGCAACAATATCTTGCTTGGAAGATTTCCAGCTCACTGTTCCGTTATTCAAACTATATAGTACCTTTATTACGACTTATAGTCGTTTTTGTCGGTTAGGAAACTTGCAACGGTGAACCCATTCACTTCAAGTTCTCATTCTCCATAGTTTAAGAAAGTATCCTTAGTTCATCTAAGATACTTAAGGATGTTCATAACATCAATCCAGTGACTATCACTTGGATTGGCCTGATTGTGACTCCATATGCTCAAAGCATATGAGACACCAGGTCGCGTACATTTATTTCAATGTACGAGTTTTCGGAGAGTTCCAACAACTTTTAGATCTATCCTAGTAGATCCTTATTCCTAGAATAAAGGTCGTCTCTCCCAAGTATTCTATGGAGAATTTTTATGAAAGCCAAGCTTTCACCGATTATGTTATGGGAATATCATTTCCAAGAAATGATATATCATCATTATTTAGGACAGTCACTGTCAGTGCGCTCCCACTAACCTTCTTATATACACAAGAATCATATTCGTTTTGAATTAAATCATATACCATTATGATTACATCAAAACTATATTTCCAAGAACGCAATGCTTGCTTCAATCCATAAATGGATCGATTTAACTTGCAAACCTTGTTTGCTTGTTAAGGTACGACAAAACCGTCAGGATGTTATAAACATCCTCCAAAAGGTTTCCGTTTAAGGAAAGCAATTTTGATGTTCAGCTGCCATGTTTCATGAATGAAACATGCAGCATTAGCAAACATTATCCAAATGGATTTAACCATGGCAACGAGTAAAAGGTTTCGTCGTAATCGACACAATGTTGATAACGATACCTTTTTTGCTACAAGCCTAACTTAGTACGTTGGTATGTTGCCATCCATGTATATCTTCCTTGAAGACAGATATAGTACCAATAGGCACAATGCCTTCCGGTACAACAACCAGTGTCCAAACTCGGTTGGTATACATGGAATCCATTTCGGACATCATGGCACTTTGCCATAATAGGGAGTCGATTCCTTGTATCACTTCCTCATACGTAGCCAGTTAGAATTCCTCAATAAGATTGACATCTTTACGAGGTGAGATCAGAAACTCATACCTCCCAGGTTGTTTTTTGACTCTCTCTGACTTACGCGGTTCTTGTGTATTCGAAGATTGTGGTACAGTTTCATCCCTGATGAACTGTTTGTGTTCCATTAAGGAATCAGTGCCTTGAACAGTATTACTCTGATTTTCATCGAGTTTTACTTTCCTCCCACTTACCACTGCATATAGGTATTCCTATTAGGAAAACCGCATGGCGAGCAACAATTATATTGTTCTCTTGTGAGTTGTATAAGTACTATACTTTGGTTTCCTTAGGATAACCTACAATTAGGCACTTATCCGATTTGGGTTCTAGTTTAGTATCATCCAAACAAATGCCAAGCATTCCCAAATCTTCAGGAATGAGAAAATCCGGTTTCTTTCCTGTTCATATCTAATATGAAATCTGTCTAACAGATTTTTATGGAACCTTATTCACAATAACTTTTGCACTGTTTAATGCGTATCCCTAGAAGGAAAATGGTAGCTCAGAGTGACTCATGATTAACCTTACTATGTCCAACAAGGTTCAGTTTCTTCGTTCGGACACACCGCTCATTGAGGTGTTTCAGAAGGAGTCCACTGTGAAAGAATACTATACTCTTTCAAATAATTGAGAAGCTTATTGCTTAAGTATTTCCATCACGTTCTAACCGTGATAGTTTTAATACTCTTGCCGATCTGTTTGTCTACCTCGTGTCGAAACTCTTTGAATTTATCAAAAGTTTTCGATTCGTGTTTCAAAAGAAACACATAACCATAAGGCGATGCCACATCCGTAAAGGTTATGAAGTATTCATATCTACCTCTAGCCTAGCTAGACATGGGCCCACTTATGTCACTATGAACGAGGGCTAACAGATCGGTGGCACTTGTACTTTTACCAAGTAAAAGGTGTATTAGGCACTTTGCCCAATAAACTAGATTCGTAGACATCATTTGAATAGAATCAAATTTGTCATAGTACCCACTCTTCAAAAGTGTGGATATACGAGTCTTGTTTCATGTGTCCCAGACAACAATGCCACAAATAAGTCTCATCTGATTAATTCAGTTTGAGCTATTTGTTTGTCATGTCTTACGTTTGAGATTTATTTATATTCAAAATATAAATACTGTTTTTTACATCTAATGTGTTTATCTCATTATCATCTTTATAAAATAAAACACTTTAGTGTTCTAGAATATAAAGGTATACCCGTAACGAGTTATACTCTGATATAGAGATAATGTTTCTAGTCAAACTAGGTACATTTAAACAGTTTCCTATTTTAAGTACATACCCGAAAGGTAGTTCCTAAACTTAGGTTTCTAGGGTTAAAACAGCGACTCTCGTCCCGTTTCCGATTCGTAGATCAATCTCAACTGAAGTCAGTATCATGCTTATCAGCAGATTCTGCACATCAATACATATATATGTACAACACTTAGTATCAAAGATCCAATTTTGAAACTAATAGTGAACATGTTTATGACAAACATACTTGAAGCCGGAGCCTTGCCCCTCTTCACTTCCTTCATGTCTGCCTTGTCCATACGGCAGTCACGCTTCTAGTGACCCCGTTTGCCACAGTTTTAGGCAGACATCTTGGGATATGTCTTTTGTCTTCCTAGAAGACTGTGATGAATTTGTCTTTGCCACTTTTAGAAGCTCTGGCTCTGCCTCCTAGAGCATAGCCATCAACTCTCCAAGAGTTTACTCTTGGTTCACAATGGACCTGCCCCAGCTTTCGGGTAGAGACTATAAGATCAAATCTTTGGTAGTCTCGGCCACGTAGGTAATGCCCAGCTAACCTAGCTTATCGATGTCAGCAATCATCTCCGACACCTAGTGCTCGACAGATGTACCCTCTGACATACGCGAGTGAATGAACTTCTTTTGCAATTTGTACTTCTAAGATCTAAGAATAGATCTATGAAGATCTTTAATTTCATCATCATAGTACAAGGATCTAATCCTTAATTTTGACGACGGAATTAAAGTGTCATTGCAGTAAGCATAAAGGATTGAGCACTAAAGTTATCATCACATGAATATTCCAAATATCATTTTCTACTATTTGCTCAACTCCCGGCATAGGCCCGAGATGTCATTCTATCAAATAGAATAACTTCTCAGTTCCCAGGACTATCCTGAGGTTTTATTCCCAATCTGAAAATTAAAGCCGTTTAATTACATTTTCTCCCATGATTATGTTCTAAACGTTAATCTTTTAGTTATCTTGATTTCAATAGTCCAACTATCCAATCAACGATTTCGGGTACTATTGATTATAATGATTACTATAGTCTAACTATATAATCAACTATAATTTGTTTGGTTAAATTCAAATATATTGATTACTATAATCCAATTATATAATCAACTATAATCTGAAGTAGTTTGAATACAGTCCAACTGTTTAATTAAAACAACGATTAAATATTAGTCCATCTAATAAATAATTAAGTAATGATGAAAAATTAAAATGAGCGCGTGTTGGCAAGTATCGACAGAGGCTTTCGCATAATTTAGTGTTCCAGGTTTGTAAACCGATTTATTACACAAACATGAAATAACCAATTCATCTTTTAAAAGATGTTAGAAAGATTCACAACCCTATATAGTTTCCTAATATTGAATTTTCTTAAACCTACTTTCGTGCAATTTTATTTACTTGTTTTTAAATTTAAAATCATCACCATTTCAAATCAATCAATCAAATTGTTAGATACTAGTAATCATTTGACCTCATAAAATTAATAGATTATGTATTAAGTGTTGAAGTTTTATAGGTCAAATCAAGATCAATTAAGCATATAAACGTGTGAATACATCAAAGTAAAGTTGCGGAAATACTCACTTTGATCGGCTTTTGGATACGATGAACACAAAAACATTTCTTCATGAAACTCTCGACCAATCTCCTCTTTGTCCTCCTTGAGATGTTCTTCAAGCTCCAAGCTTTGAAAAAGGATTCCATGCTCATGAATGGGTTTCCCTATCACCTTTATGTGACCCCTTGGATGTGCTAGCATCATTGAAAAATTTTCCACAAATCTTTCCTAAGCTTATTGTTGCTCTCGGCAATGGAAGAAAAATGGAGAGGAAAAATGGCTTCCAAAACCGTAAGGTGGAGAGGAGAGAAGATGAGTGTGTGTTGTGTAATCTAATTAATAAATAAAAGTCATATACCAAATGTAATAAAATGATATATTTCTTTCAATCCATCACACTTGTGTGTATAACATACAATCACCTACCAACAACTTCCATCACATTAAAGTGATAAAGTTGACTAGTGATGTGACGCATGATGTGACTTGTAGGCCCCACTTGATTCGAAATACGAGTGGGCCCGCAAAAAATTTCGGGCTCGGGTTCGCTAATTCCGAATTAATCGTTCTCTCTCTTTAAATAGTATTTTATCCCAGATAAAATATCTCTGTAATTAATCCTAAATTAATTTTCTCTCTCTACTAATTAATCCCAGATTAAGTATGTGCGAGTCATACGTCATCGGTGAATCTTCAGGAAGTGACCCATGAGATCTCTGGATATGTTGGCATTAAATCCGGTCGTCGGACTATCCGAACGCGTACGTATCTAGTACTACGTTTTAGGCGTGGGCATCAGATCGGGTCGGATCCGATCCGATCCGATTATCAAATCCGGTCGAATTGAGTTGGTCCGGTTCGACGGATTTCGGATCGGATCGGATAAAATCCGATCCAATCCGATCCGCTCGAATTTTTTTTTTTATTTAATATGCAAAACGACGTCGTTACATTTTAAATAAAAAAATTTTGAATTATTTCGGATCGAATTTTATCCGATCCGCTCGATTTTTTGACTCAAAACCAGATTATGTGTACCGAATTCGAATCGGATCGAACCAATCTGATCCGATTCGATCCGATCCGATAATTATCAAATCGGATCAGATCGAGTTCGATAACATGATCCGGTCCGAACGAATCAAATATTTCAGGGCATTTCGGATCGGATCGGATTCGGTTCGATCCGATCCGAATCCGATAATGCCCAGGGCTACTACGGTTTTACCGATTTATAAGACATGGTTGGCTTCTAGCAAAGCACTGTGCCTACCCAATTCTCCAGAAATATTCTTAAAGGAATATGTAATCTGTATCAGGCTTAGTATACGTAGTATTGCGTATTGGGATCCAGTATCAGATGTCACATGCTAGGTCTGAGGCTGGAATTGTGTCTGCCCTGTACGAAGCACATATCGAATCTCTGGTAACTAGTCTCTATAATCGGATAAACATGACTTAGTCATATTATCCCGATAGTTGCAGCATATAAGAGCACCAGTTTCGTATCCTACGTGATCATCATCTCCACTATGACTGAAGAGATACTTCCATCTTGACATCACACCCAATACACTACGATTCTCAATATACCCAGAAGAGGTGTACACAGAACCTGTTAAAGCCCTGAACGACCAAAACCAAAGTATATTGATTGTCGCAAGTATTAGCGGTGCAAGTCTATGGTTAAGACCAAATACACTTACCCTGATTTGGACTTCTATAGACACATAGTCATACTACCAATAGAATTCCGAGGGGTCTATCCAGAGCGAAGCTGTTTCCGTACCATCTGTAAACACAACCTCCTATTACACTTGCATGAGTATCCAATACCCAAATATATGAGAACTATGTTGTTATGCTCCCATAACACGCACAAGTGCAATACTAGTCTATTCCGCATTATCGATGTCCAATCTCGATAATACTACGACTAGGGATGTTTTAATGATTAAACCTTAGTGGATTAATACTGTCTCATATCTTATTAATCCGGAACTAATCATATGGACTTTTGTCATTTATATATCTTGGTAATCCAATTACAAATGATAAAAGAGCAATTTCCTTTGTCATTTAGTTAATTTGTACAACAACACCATGTTCTGTACAAATAGTGCTGTTATGGGTCATAATTGTCCAACATTAAGTCCTCGTGGGATCGATACTTTTTATACTACTTGAACGATACGTGCGCTTGCGTTATACGTGTGTGATTATGCACCGGTCAAAATGTCGCTCCCACTATAAGTTATAGGATAATTTTTTTTTGATAAGAAAACAACAGAACCATTAAGTATCAAATACTTCGCAAATGATTCTGACATCCTATTGGACTTATATATAAGATGTCTAAGGGTTTTTTCATCTTATTAATTATGTAGTTCCATTTATAGTTTATCACTCTAACATTTGACTTCAATAAGTCAAGTCTTTTCTACAATGGTCAACATCTGATGTTACATACTAAGTAATAAAACAATTTCATTACTCGGGATTGTAGAAAATATATTCTATCAAATAGAATACAATATTCTATTAAATAGAATAAATGATAAACTTTTACTTGTACCTCCGAGGCGCAAGTACTTTCAATTATATAACCATTATACAAAAGAAATATTCAAATCTCAAACTTTTCAAGATTCGAATTTTCTACTTATACATATCATATACGTAACTGTAGAAACTAATAGAACCTTAATTAAAAGGATGAATAAGTGTTACTAAAGCATATCCCCAAGAGTATTGAAACTAATTCGGTAACTGATCTGTGGTAAACACACAAGTAACGCAAGCGCACGTATCACTCAAGTAGTATAAAATGTATCGATCCCACGAGGACTTAATACTTATACTATCAATTTATGAAGCTAAATGTCTACGAGTATCTAATTGATTTGATTATTGGTTGGAAGGTGATTTAAACTAAAAAACGAGTAATTAAAATAGTGCAAAGGTGAATTAAAGGAAAAATCAATATTATAAAACTATCTAGGGTTGTGAATCCTTCCAATATTTTTTAAATATGAGTTGATTATCTTATGCTTGTGTAATATGTCAGTTTATTAACCCGGAACACGAAAATATGCAAAAGCCTATGTCGATGGTCAGATACAAACACCCAAAGTAACGCAATTAACTATATGTCTATGTTAACCAAGTTACCCTAATTCATTAAGTTCAAGTTCCAATTATGGCTACCCACGCTCGACAGGTATATGTTTATCCTGGAAGGAAATCTCTAAGATGAATGTGAGATCGTGAGCTATTGAGTCAAAGGCTGAAACCTAAAATCCATTCGTCAAGTTCATTTTAAGTTTACCAAATCAATCTTATTAGTGGCCAGTTAATAAGAAGCATTAAGATTAAGACTCAATAAATAAACCTATATATTCCCAAAAACACAAAATAATCAACTTATAAACCAGTGATATTGGGATTCATCACAACCCTAGATATCGTATTTAGTTACGACACATATCTAGGACTACTAAAGACTTAAATAAATAAAATATTATAAAATAAATTTGAAAATTAAAAAGTAAAATAAAATATTGTGGTTAGGGGATCCACTTTTATTAGAAATCTCACTTATTATAATATATATATTTGTATTATATTACCAACCGACCATATAGGCGGTATCATGATTAAGTCAGATTTTAATTAATTCCAACCGACCATAAATGCGGTATCCAATTAAGTCAGATCAAAATTTATTTAATTAAGTCCAACTGACCATAAAAGCGGTATCCTATTAAGTCAGGTTTTAAAATAATTTATATATTATAAATAAGAGAGATTAGTCTAAACTATCATAATAAAAGCTTCACATTTTCACCCCAGTAGAAAGAAGTTACATACTCATGCTTTAAGTAAAACACACATAATTTTATTGCTAAAATAAAAATTAAATATAAGAAAGCTGAAAATAAACAAACAAGATACTCTCTTCTTAGTATTCTAAGAAACTCCCCAGAAGAAAGTATGAAGAAAATTAACTGAAATCAGCTTATATTTATAGGATCCAAAAACGGGTCGCGTCGTGTCGCATGAAGGCTTGGCATCGCAACGCGCTCTACAGTGAATGGCGGCTATCAGCAGGCTGCATTATTAGCTCGGCGTCGCGACGCGTTGAGGGTTTGGCGTCGCTACGCTGACGCCATGATGATGCAAGTGATGACGCATGTCGGCAGATTGAATTATTGATGTGCATCGCGACGTAAAGGGCTTACGCGGCGCGACGCGTGAACAGTGAATTTCCTAATTTTGCCTTTTTTTGTCCGTTTTTTGCCATTCTATCCCCGATTTGATTCCAGCGAGTCCCAATATTTTATTTATTTGTAAAATAACACAAAATACATCAAAATATTCACAATATCTGAGAAACTATATAAAATATTAAGTAAAAAGGGCGGTAAATATTGATATATTTTCTGTTTATCACACCCCAAACCTAACATTTTGCTAGTCCTCGAGCAAAACAAACAAAATAAAATACAATAAACAACTTAAAAATAAAATTCAATTAAGCCACTTTCGTAGGGATCACGGTTGCATTTAGCGTATGCAACAAGCCTTTAAACATCGAGGTGTCCCTAGTGGATGAGTTTTAGTCTCGTGAAGGCTTACAACGACGATACCCAAAAACGTCAATCGAATGTACAATTGAACACACAAAGCAAGATAAAAAAAGTTATTAACTAAACAAGTGAAATTCTTATCCAAGTTAATAGTTGTTTTCTTTCTTTCTAAATTACCAAATAAGTAAATTCTCCGATTATTTTTACCATTCTCCATATACACAACCAACAAGGTATTAATCAACTCATTGTGCCCACAATATTCATAAGTGTAGTTGAAAAGAGAGTAATATTTTTGTCCTAAAGTTATATGAGAATTCACACCTTTTGGCAATGGATCTTTTTTTTGATTTTTTTTATCATAACATCTTCAATCATTGTAGCGAGCTTTGGGTCAGTGACTCCCAAACCAGTTGGCTTTAGGGCACTAGGTGTTAAGACACCCCTACGGACTTAATTACTCGGATCTTAGATGTTAAAAGTTCTACCATTTGACGCGAACAATCACTGCTTACTGAGGCAAGATGTCCGGTTACTAAATAGAAACTTTATTATTATTAACTCAGGCTTTTCCGTTTGACGCGAACAATCACTGTTTACTGAGGAAAGATGTCTAGTTACTAAGTAAAAGCATGGTTACTTATTTATATATACTTTTTCTTTTTCTTTTTTCTCTTTTTTTTTTAATTTTATTCCATCGCTTTTAGATGTTTCCTTCAATAAACTATAGCACTGAATATTACAAACCTTTCATGTACTACCCATGTCCGTATGTTACCATGTATGTTAATAATACACAGCTATTTGTCTTCATATGATTCCTCTAATAAACTATAGCACAGAATATTACAAACTTTTCACTTATTATCCATGTCCGTATGTTACCATGCATGTTGATAATACTTGTTATGAATTAGGTTGAGTTACGTCTCAGGAATGGAAATTCCTTACACAGCTATTTGTATTACATAAAAAACACAATTTTTTTCTCTGATCTGGATTTCTATGGAGAGCAATGACGAGCTAAATTTATAGATCCTGAAAATGGGTGAGTAATAATAGCACTAGTACCTGCCAAATGCCAATTATTAGCTAAACAATAAAATAAATCGTGAAAGTAAAAAGTTTGGATCTTGTCGGGGAAAATAAAAGAAAATAACAAAATAAATCACAATTATTAGTTAAAGACAAAGAAATAATAATATATACATGAAGTAACGGCTTGAATGACATCGATGTGTCAGGGGAAAGCTTCTCATCCAATTTTCTTATAAATTGGCAAACAGTGTCTTTTAAAGTCAGATTCCCGAGACTTAATTGTTGTCTTTCTCTTTGAAACTATGTATGTAAATTGCGAATCGCGTGATACACATATCCATTAGGATGCGTCTCAAGAGTCAATGATATGTCATCTAAAGAATCCTTACTAATGTCATCCCTAATGAATTTTATTTTATCTTTGCGGTTAGCAGACACCATTCCTAAAGAATGACAACGAGTATTACATGTACAACGTGCATATTTATAGCCAACACCTCATTGTTTAGCTCTTCTTTTCTTAGCATAGGTGATTTTTCCTAAACCAGGCAGAAATGAAATAAAAGCGTCAGATGACTCACCTGCCAGTCGGACTCATTATTCAATTATCCAACGAATGTCACTACGAATACCTTTGATCATCAGAAGTGTCATTCTTTCAATGTGTGCTTTGTAAACTTTCATTAGAGAGTTTTGAGGGAGAGAAGGAAAATACTTGTGAAGTTTTGCGAGAACGTCTTCCATCATGTTTGTGACTTTTCCTACAAAAATTAAAACACAGAAAAATAAAACACACCAAATCTCAATATATATACAAATTGCATGGGTTGCCTCTCTGCTAGCGCTAAGTTTAACATTGTCAGTTAGACATGACTGCCCGTACGTCAGGCTGGATCTGCCAGTGTGAGACTTTCTTTTTGTCGCTAAAATAATTCTCCCCAATAGTGCTTGACACATTGGCTATTAACTTTGAATGTATCATTGGAGTTGGGGTTATGTAGCTCAACGGCTCCATATGGTAAAACTTGGGTGATTACAAATGGACCTGACCACCGTGATTTTAGCTTCCCAGTGAAAAATTTCAACCTTGAGTTGTATAACAATACTCGATGCCCTAGTTCCAGTTGTCTGCGCATTATTTTCTGATCAAGCCACTTCTTGGTCTTTTCTTTGTACAGTTTGGCATTCTCATAAGCATGAATGTGAAATTCTTCCAATTCATTCGGTCGGTGGAGCCGTTTCTCTCCTGCTTCTTGTAGATCAAAATTAAAACATAAAAAAATAAAACGCACCAAATCTCAATATATATACAAATTGTTTAGCTTCTTCAATGCCCAATATGCTTTATGTTCGAGCTCCATAGGCAGATGGCATGTTTTCCCAAACACCATTCGATATAGGGACATTCCAATGGGTGTCTTGTAAGTTGTCCGGTAGGCCCATAATGCGTCATCTAATTTTGTAGACCAGTCCATCCTTGTTGACCCAATGGTTCTCTCCAAGATTCTTTTGATTACTCTGTTGGAAACTTCAACCTGACCACTTGACTGCGGATGCCGGATGGTAAGCAGTGGCAACTTTGTGAGTAACTCCGTATTTAGATAGAAGTGCATCGAAGTATCTGTTACAGAAGTGTGTGCCACCATCACTGATGATTGCTCGAGGTGTTACGAAGCGAGTGAAAATATTATTTTTGAGGAATTTTAACACCACTTTGGAGTTATTTGATGGCAGTGTTGTTGCTTCAACCCATTTGGAGATATAGTCTACTGCAACCA
Source organism: Zanthoxylum bungeanum (assembly GCA_019454045.1). NCBI lineage: Eukaryota > Viridiplantae > Streptophyta > Magnoliopsida > Sapindales > Rutaceae > Zanthoxylum > Zanthoxylum bungeanum. Next base: position 47,750 of record SKCR01043315.1, on the reverse strand, counting down.
GAATGTACATGTTTACATATGATGGAACAAATGGTCCCATAAAGTCAATCCCTCATACATCAAATATCTCCACTTCGAGAATGCTTTGAAGAGGTTCTTCATTTCTTCTCGAAATATTTCCAGTTTTCTGGCACCTGTCACTTTGAAGAACGAATAAGTTAGCGTCTTTAAACAGAGTGGGCCAGAACAAACCTGATTGTAGGACTTTGGCTGCAGTTTTATCTCCATTGAAGTGTCTGTTGTATGGTGATGAATGACAATGTTGCAGAACACTATTGACCTCCTCATGTGGTACACAACGCCACAATAACTGATCAGCACAACGTTTGAATAGGTACAGTTCATCCCAAACATATTGCTTGACTTCATTGAAAAATTTATTTCGTTGCTGATGTGTACATTCCAACGGCCATTTCCCCGATACTATGTAGTTTATATAATCATCATACCATGGAACTTCCTACTGCTTGATGGAAAATAACTGTTCATATGGAAAAGTTTCTTTGATTGTCAGTTCATTGCCAGTTGTTCCTCCATTTTCGAGCATTGACAAGTGATCTGCCACTTGATTTTCTGTCCCTTTCCTGTCTCGGATCTGCGCGTCAAATTCTTACAGTAGAAGCACCCAATGGATTAATCTGGGCTTGGCATCTTTCTTCGTGATCACGTATTTGATTGTTGAATGATCTGTGTAGACCACCACTTTGGGACCCAGCAAATAGGAGTGAAATTTATCAAAAGCAAACACAACTACGAGCAACTCATTTTTAGTTGTTGTGTAGTTGAGTTGTGCTTCATTCAGAGTTTTGCTGACGTAGTAGATGGTGTGAAATATTTTCGCCTATGTTGTCCCAAAACTGCAACTACAGCAAAATCACTGGCATCGCACATCACTTCAAATGGAAGCGTCCAATCTGGTGCTACTATGATGGGGGCAGAAACCAGCTTCTGATTCAAGATCTCAAAAGCATGGTGGCATTCTTTGGTGAAGTTGAAATGCACTTATTTCTCCAGCAGATTGCACAGAGGTTTAGCAATCTTGGAGAAGTATTTGATTGATCTCCTGTAGAATCCTGCATGCCCGAGAAAACTTCAAATCCCTTTGACGGATGATGGTGGAGGTAATTTTTCTATCGTCTCGATCCTTGCTTTGTCTACCTCTATTCATTTCTATGAGATCCGATGTCCCAGGACAATGCCTTCCTGCACCATGAAGTGGCATTTCTCCCTATTGAGTACCAAATTTGTATCTCCGTATCTTTGTAATATTTTTTCCAGATTTTACAACTAATGGTCAAACGAGTCTCCAAACACTGAAAAGTCATCCATGAAGACTTTCATGCTTTATTCTATCATGTCTGAAAAGATGGACATCATGCAACGTTGAAATGTGGCAGGAGCATTACAGAGTCCAAATGGCATCCTACGGAAAGCAAAAGTACCATACGGGCATGTAAAAGTGGTTTTCTCCTGATCTTCTGGGGCGATGGCAATCTGATTGTATCCTGAGCATCCATCCAGAAAGCAGTAGAATTCATGTCCCGCCAATCTGTCTAGCATCTGGTCAATGAATGGTAGTGGGAAATGATCCTTCCGTGTTGCTTTGTTCAGAATCCTGTAGTCCATGCATACTCTTTATCCAGTCATTGTTCTTGTTGGAATCAAGTCATTCTTTTCATTGGTGACTATAATCATTCCTCATTTCATGGGTACATATTACATAAGACTCACCTAAGTGCTGTTAGAGATGGGGTAGATGATGCATGCGTCCAACCATTTGATGATTTCTTTCTTTAAGAGCTTCATTCATGATTGGATTCAGTCTCTGTTGATGCTCCACTGTGGCTTTGTACTCGTTAGACTAATGCCTCGAATGTCTGCTATACTTCAGCCAATAGCTCTTTTGTTCTCACGTAGCACTCTCGGAAACTTATCTTCATGCACCAATGTTAGTGGCGAAGAACTAATCACAGGTAAATCAAAAGAGTTTTCCAAGTATGCATACCTGAGATGGCTCAGAAGTGGCTTTAGTTCCAACTGCGGTGGTTCTTCAATCGAGGGCTTGATTCGCTCATTTCTCGGTAGTTCCAAGTTTTCCATCTGTGGTGTCGATCTGAAGCGAGAGGCTCCATCAAGATAGTTGAGACATTCCAGAATCTCTTCATCTAATTCTCTGTCAGTCTTATTAGTGATGTATGCTTCAAGTTTGTCAGTGGAAAGTTGCATTGCATATATGTTCTGGATGATATTATCTATTACATCAAGTCTGAAACATTCCTCATTCTTTTCGTCATTCGGGGATTTTATGGCTTTGAAAATATTGAATGTTACTTCTTGGTCCTGTACCCTCATGGTTAGTTCACCTTTTTGTACATCAATGATGGTTTGACCTGTAGCCAAGAATGGTCTCCCGAGAATGATGGGTACGTCTTTGTCTTCCTCCATGTCAATGATAATGAAATCTACTGGGAAAATGAATTTACGACTTTGACTAATACATCTTCCACTACACCTCTCGGAAATGTGAGTGTTCTATCAGCAAGTTACAGAGTGACTGAGGTGGGCTTTGCTTCTCCAATCTGTAGTTTCCTGTAAATAGACAAAGACATCAAGTTAATACTAGCACCTAAATCACACAAAGCCTTACCGGAGTAATGTTCTCTGATGGTGCTTGGGATGCTGAAACTGTCAGAATCCTTCAACTTTGGAGGGATCTTCCTCTGAATGATGGTGCTACATTCTTCTGTCAGTGATATCGTCTCGTAATCTCCCAATCTTCGCTTCCGTGACAGAATATCTTTCATGAATTTGACATAACTGGGCATTTGTTCCAACGCTTTTGCAAATGGAATGTTGATATGCAACTTTTTGAAGATCTCCAGGAATCGAGCAAACTGCTTGTCTAGTTTTTATTTTTGGAGACACCGTGGAAAAGGTGGAGGTGGAGTAAATCTTTCTCGATCATTTTCTTTTGCTTCTTTTTCATCTATCTATGGATCTGCTTCGCTGCTTTCTTTAGGAACTTCCTCAGTTAATGTCTTGACTCTAACATCTTTAGTGATTTCAGTGTCGCTTTTCAATGTAAGTGATTGGCATTGCTCATTCCCTCTGTTCCTTGGATTTAGTTCTGTGTTGCTAGGAAGGGTACCTTACAGTCTGCAACTCTGAGCATTGGCCAGTTGTCCCAATTGATTTTCCAGTGTCTTTATGAAGCTTATTGGCTATGAAACATAGCATCATATTTGGCTTCTTGCTTTTTCATATGGGCAAGCACTTCTACTATTCCTAGTTCTTTTTCATACTTTTGGCCTTTGTTTTTCTATTGGAATCCGGGTGGTAGGTTGTTCCTTTGCCCTGAAGTGTTGCTAGGGCTGGTAATTTGGGTCAGGATTCGTTTATTTGTTCGATTCGATTCGCTTTAAAGTGAATACGGGTTTGAAAAAATAGATTCGTTTAATAAATGGGTCAATTCGATTCGATTTGTTTATTAAACGAATCGAATACGAATTTAAGCTCATTGATTCGTTTATTCGTTTTATTATTTTTATTTACTAGTTCTTGTTAATTTTCAATTAAGATTCGAGAAATTATAGCTAATTATCATAGAAAAAGTAATATTTTCGATATCCGGTTAGGTATTTTTAGTAAATATATTAATTACATATGAAAATGTATATATTTATGAAGAATTAATATAAATCAAGCGTGATAAATTATTTTATTAAATAATATCATTGGCTAGAAGAATAAACGAATATTCGTATTCGATTCGTTTAATAAACGAATCCTGATATTAGGATTCGTTTAATAAATGAATCGAATACGAATCCATCACATTTTGATTTGATTCGTTTATGATTCGATACAAATTCGATTCGTTGATTCGTTTTCCACCCCTAAGTGTTGCTTCATGCGAAATTGGGATGATTCCTCCAACCTGGGTTGTAGGTATTAGAATATGGATTGTTCTCTTGTGTGTTGAAGTTACTGACATAGTTCACAGTCTCATCATGTTGGTTGTAAGATTCTGCCTCTGGTGCTCCTCCATATGGTGAAATTGTGGATCCAGCATTAACTTTCATGCTAAGAGTTTCTGGGCATTTACATATCTGATCCAGCTTGGCACTATTTCTTGGATTCCTGCTATTCGATGGATCATGCTCCTTTCTGTTGGCCACAAGGAATTGTTGTTAGCCATTTCTTCAATTAAGTCATAGGCTTGATCTTCTCCTTTTTCCATTAATGCTTATCCAGCAGCAGCATTTATTGTGGTTCTCATTAGTCCAGAAAGTTCATTGTAGAAGGTTTAGACTTGTAGCCATTTTGCAATCTCATGGTGAGGACATTTTCGGAGCAATTCCTTGTACATTTCACATGCTTCACAAAGGGATTCTAAGTCATGTTGCACAAATGATGTGATGTCATTCCTCAGCTTTGCTGTTCTGGCTGGTGGAAAGTATTTTGCAAGGAATTTGGTGTCATGAGTGTTCCAAGTTGTGATGGAACCTACTGGTAAAGAATGGAGCCAAGATTTAGCTATGTCTTTCAAGGAATATGGGAACACTCGAAGAAGTATTGCTTCTTCTGCTGCTCGGTTATAATTTAATGTGCTGCAAGCTTCTAGGAAGTTACTGATGTGGGCATTAGGATCTTCAGTTGCTCTTCCCCCGAACTGAACTGATTACTGTATCATCTGAATGCATGTTTTGATGTCACACGCATTTGTAGGTAATGGAGGAAGTACAATGCATGATATGAAGCCATCAACCACCGGAATTGTTCTATCTCGAATGGGAATTGGTGGTGTAACTTCCAAAGGATCAGGTTCTTGATTGTTCATGTTGATCATTGCTTATTGGCCTTCTCGCCTTTCCCTTCTTAACTGTCTGATTGTTCTTTCAATTTCTGGGTCAAGCGAACGGATTTCAAAGCTTCTGCTTCTTCTCATGTAGTGTCTGAGAACCTAAAACACAAGAAAACAAAAATAATAAGTAAAAAAAATAGACCTAAGTAAAGTATTTAACCCCAAAATTAATAGTAAAAGATAAATAAGTCACCGGCAACGGCATCAAAAACTTGATCGGTGGTAAACACACACGTAACGCAAGCACACGTATCGCTCAAGTAGTATAAAATGTATCGATCCCACGAGGACTTAATACCTATGCTATCAATTTATGAAGATAAATGTCTACAAGTATCTAATTTATTTGATTGTTGGTTGGAACGTGATTTAAACTAAAAAAACGAGTAATTAAAATAGTGCAAATGTGAATTAAAGGACAAATCAATATTATAAAACTATCTAGGGTTGTGAATCCTTCCAATATTTTCTAAAGATGAGTTGATTATCTTATGCTTGTGTAATATTTCAGTTTATTAACCTGGAACACGAAGATATGCAAAAGCATATGTCGATGGTCAGATGCAAACACCCAAAATAACCTAATTAACTATATGTCTATGTTAACCAATTTACCCGAATTCATTAAGTTTAAGTTCCAATTATGGCTACCCACGCCCGACAAGTATATGTCTATCCTGGAAGGAAATCTCTAAGATGAATGTGAGATCGTGAGCTATTGAGTCTAAGGATGAAACCTAAAATCCCTTCGTCAAGTTCATTTTAAGTTTACCAAATCAATCTTATTAGTGGCCAGTTAATAAGAAGCATTAAGATTAAGACTCAATAAATAAACCTATATATTACCCAAGACACAAAATAACCAATTTATAAACCAGTGATATTGAGATTTATCACAACCCTAAATATTGTATTTAGTTACGACACATATCTAGGACTACTAAAGACTTAAAAAATACAACATTATAAAACAAATTTGAAAATTAAAAAGGTAAAATAAAACAATAAAATAAAATATTGGGGTTAGGAGATATACTTTTATTACTTCTAATTTAGAAATATCCCTTATTATAATATATAAATTTGTATTATATTACCCACCGACCATATAAGCGGTATCTTGATTAAGTCAGATTTTAATTAATTCCAACCGACCATAAAGGCGGTATCCAATTAAGTCAGATCAAAATTTATTTAATTAAGTCCAACCGACCATAAAAGCGGTATCTCATTAAGTCTGGTTTTAAGATAATTTATATATTATGAATAAGGGAGATTAGTCTAAACTATCATAATAAAAGCTTCACCTTTTCACCCTAGCAGAAAGAAGTTACCTACTCATGCTTTAAGTAAAACACACAATTTTATTGCTAAAATAAAAATTAAATACAAGAAAGTTGAAAATAAACAACAAGGCACTCTCTTCTTAGTATTCTAAGAAATTCCCCAGAAGAAAGTATGAAGAAAATCAACTGAAATCAGCCTCTATTTATAGGCTCCAAAAACGAGCCGCGTCGCGACGCGTACAGTGAATGGCGGCTGTCGGCAGGCTACATTATTGGCTCGGCGTCGTGACACGTTGAGGGTTTGGCGTCGAGACACTGACGTCATGATGATGCAAGTGATGACGCGTGTCGGCAGATTGAATTATTGATGCGCGTCGCGACGCGTGAACAATGAATTTCCCAATTTTACCTTTTTTGTCTGTTTTTCGCCATTTTATCCCCGATTTGATTCCAGCGAGTCCTGATATTTTATTTATCTATAAAATAACACAAAACACATCAAAATATTCACAATACCTGAGAAAATATACAAAGTATTAACTAAAATGGGCGGTAAATATTGATATATTTTTCGTTTATCAGTAACACTCAATATTAAACGAATCAAATCATATAAGATTCGATTACTCCCACTAACCAATTCCATCACGATGGAATCGTAGAAGAATAATATTGAGTAAGAATCATATTCATTGAATAACCTTTGAACTAATTGCCATAAATTAATATGTTTGATCATATCAAAAATCTTTGAACAATTCAAAAGCTCACGATGAATTTAAAGATACGGTTTACAAAATTTCAGATCGAATATCTTTGAACCAGTCAAAATATTCTATCCGTGTTTCATCAGAAATATGTAACTAAGTCATGACAACTCATTGACTAAGTTACAAAGTAAAGAAAACTACCTTAAGCAATTTAGAATTCATTAAACTACATACATCTAATGTATCAGTTTAATAAATTTTATGGTCCAATGACAATCATTGGTTAAATGAGATTTAATCACATTCCCGAATACAATGTTCATTAAATGGATAAGGATATGTGGTGTGATCTCATATAAGACTATCATTTACCATACGAAATAAATATCTAATGTTCAAGTGATAAAATCTCATAAAGCATTGTCTAAGTTATTTACTTAACCAAATATTTTTCTTAATGTTTATCTCTTCATCAATAACACTACTAGTCGTATTAAAATATATAACAACTATTTATATAAAACAAGTAACTATCCAATAATCGCAAGTTCTGATATTAAATATCAAAACAATCATCAAATAATATTTCAAATAACTGGATGGGAGATCTGGTATCCAATACCTATAGTTGTCGTATTGTGAGAATTGATATTCTCTACACACAACTATACACATATCATTTCTTTAGCTTTATAATCTGCTTTCAACTATTCACAATAATTGCAAATAATTGATTAGCAAATAGTGTCGGAAAAATTACCTCTAAAGGTCATTAAAGCTAAGAAACATCATTATTAGATAAACAAATACCTAATGAGATTTTCTTAATGCTAGTCAGGAATCTCGAGACATGAATTAATTCATGTCAATTTTTACTACACAAGAAACTATTCTCTATAGAGAATTATATCCTAAAACAGATATCTATTTAGATTACTTATCATGAATTAGTAACTAAGTCACTAGCCATCCTGAATTTTCAAGAAAATCAGAACAGTTCCCGATGATTTAGACTAATCTAACAATATCCAAGTCTACTATTAATCTAGAACCTATTCTAGAAATTTGCAACCATAAGTGAAGTAAAAAAAACATATATAAAATATACATGCAGTGATTACAAGTTTAATTCTATCTACATAATAGAATAAGGAAAACATAAGCGACAATTTTCATAATATTACACACTGCCTTAGTTATGGATTTTTAACCCAGCAGTGTCTCCCACTATTTTATATAATATAGTAATCCCCAAGGAAAAATGAGAATTCAATAATTAAATCGAATTTCATAACGGGAAATGGATCCCATTAATATATTTCGACTTACAGCTTTGGCACGTTCTCGCCTACTTTGAATATTCACAGGTAGACAACTCATTGTCAATCACACTCATTGTGACTCATAATTTTGGTCCTGATCGTTTCTCGTTGTGACAGCTTTGGCACTTTCACAGGATGCGTATCAAGGCTTCACTTGTCAATGACAAACTCAAGCTACCGATGTAGTCCTGACAGCTTTGGTACGTTCAGGATTTCCACTTTCACTTGAATTTGTCACTTATATAAGTTCTACCGGCACAAATGAACTACCATCAACCATAACTGCACAACTTTGGCATGATACAACTACAGCATCAGAAAATCATTTGCATCAGTACTGACAAGGCGGACCAAGAAATAAGTATTCATAATACTAGTCACTTTAATGCCTTATTTAACGGGGATTTTCCTATTGTCAAACGATCCGAAATTAAACAAAATTAATTTCACATGCATGCATAAATAATAAAATTGGATTAAATATCATATATCAAGCATGACAAATATAATGGATGTAGGATCAGACTCGCTCTGATATCATTTTGTTGGAGTCAGGAAGAGCGGAAGGCGCGGTTCGAGCGAAATCGTAACCTTTAAAAATTTTAAACTTATCGAATAAATTATTCAATATCCCATGTGAATAATTCATTCATATTTTACCTAAGCATATTTATTCGATATCAAATAACGACATAAATAATTTAGAAACACCAGGAAACTTTTACGAAAATATTTTTCCGTAAAATAGCATAAAATATATTTTTTTCCGAACCGACCAACCAATACATATGGGGGCTGTCCAGGTCAGCCCCAATAGTACTTGGGCAGTTCATGGGCTTCCCGAATAGTGACCAATTCACTGTTTGGATAGCCGTTACCCGGTAAGCCCGAAACTCGCCCGGTAATGCCGTTTTCACCGTTTTCGCATATTTTCAATCCGAAATAATTTTCGGCAATTATTCTAATGCCCAATACACATCCAATATATTTAAATAATATATTTTTCATTAAAATTTTTTCAGAATTTCCATATCTGATCTGGATGCAAAAGTCATCATTTTTCATGCTTTAAATCCAATTTTCTCAACATTAATCATATTAATATTTACACCAATCAAAGCCACCACCAATGAAGAATTCAAGAACAATTCTAGGAGTTATAAGAGTGGTCATAACACTCTAGAATGGCAACAAGTCATCAAATGATAAAATTGAACTAATATTACACTAATATTATTCAATCTAACTTCACACATGCATCAAGCCTCCAAATCCATCCTCCAAATCAAAAAGCCCCAAAATTCAAAAAATAAAGAAACCATAGAACTATTCTAGATACTCAAGAACAAGTTTCGGCCATGGCTTGAATAATGAAAGAGAAAAATAATTTCTTACTTTAAATACTAGGGTTGGCTTAACTTGGGGGCAATTTGATCATTTGTAATTCATTTAATCAAATTAAAGAATTCAAATCCAATTTGATAATATTTATCTTAAATGAAAAGTCAAACATTTACACTTTAATCATTTCCAAATAAAAATATCACCTTAGATATTTATATTTTAATTAATTTAATTATTTAACAATTAAATAATTAAATAATTACTTAAATATAAATATATAAATATATGTATCATATTTAATTTAAATAATCAAAATACATATATTTGTGATATATGTCAAATATCTTATTTGACAATTAATTAATACAAATACACATTAATTAGAAAATGACTGAAATACCCCTTTATGCATGTATTTTTCGTTTAACCCTTAAACGATTCGAATTAACTCATTTAATCCGATAAATTATTATAAATAATTTGTATTATTCATAACGCGTTGTATAAGTGCTCAACGAGTACACTTCATATTGTGGAACTCTCTAAGTTTAGGTTTATCCGTCATAGAATCAAATTCTGTGTCCATAATTCACCCAGTCGTAAATTATGACGACCACGGATAATCTTGCTAAATTATGCAAGTCAAGGTCATTGCATATGTATAATCCCTCCGTCACAGGCTATCAATATTATTTCAGGGATATAGATAAGAACGTCAAATCCCTAAGGTAAAATATAGTCGACTTACAAATTTACGATCTCTAAATAACACTCGAAACTCGCTTCCGAAGTATAACACGGCCATGGATTTACTAGATCACAAATACGTACATGATATCTATGTCTTGTACACATAACTGATAGATTCTATCTGATACTCATAGGATATGTGATGTGACTGCCATTAAAGTGTGAAAGATATCTCATATATCCACAGTGGTATCTCAAGTCGAAGGACCACTATGCTACTCGACTCGAAAAGATTCATATTGATGTTGGTGTACCATATATTAGGAAATCTTTGGTGAGCCGTTCAGTATTTATCAAATAAACAGCTACACGTCTATACAAGTCTCCTGAGACTCATGGTTCATTGGAATAAACCATCAGACCAAGTCCGGTATACGACATGTATTGGTCTCAACGAATTTTACTAACCGACCCATGTCAATAAATCTTGACCAGGAACTTTATTTGAGAATATACAACTTATAGTGACACTTCTCAATGTCAATTACAAACTACATTGTAACTGCGCACTACATTGTAAATATTGGGTCTTTGTCTAATAAATAAATATATATATATATATATATATCACTAAATCAGATTTAGTTTTAATCTAATAGTTATTAGATCGAATACGTATATAAAAATAAGAGGTGCAACCATATATAAGTAATATTATGGAAAAAGGTATTGTTCGTATGCATTAATCGAACATAAATATGATCTAGATTGGCGCTCCGAGCACCAACCCTAACAAGTCTGAGGTGCCATTTTCTTCAAAAGATAAATGCCGTATCAGAATGGTACATTTGCTTCCTTACAGTTGGTAACCCTGTTAAGTATGTGGGCAGCAGTAAATATCTAAGACTTGGATTTCTACCGAACCATATCTAATAGGGGTCGTAGAAACAATTTTCGATGGAACCATGTTAAGTATGTGGGCAGCAGTAAGTAAAGTGTAACCCCAAAGGTAATAAAGAAGATCTGTATAGTTTATCATGGATCGCACCATATCCAATAAATTACGATTTCTACGCTCAGCACACCATTGTGTTGAGGTGTTCCTGGTGGGCTATATTGGGCAAGAATTTCATTATCCCTTAAATAACTTCTAAATTTTTCAATCATGTATTCACCGCCTCGATCTGATCTAAGGCACTTGATGAATTTACTGGTTTATTTTTCTACTTCATTTCAAATATTTTGAACTTTTCAAATGTTTCCGACTTATGTCTCATCAAATAGACATATTAATATCTAGACTTATCATCCGTGAAAGTCACGAAGTATGTTGAACCATCATAAGCGGCATGATTTAATGAACCACACATATCGATGTGTATTAGTTTCAATATATCTCCAGTACGGTGTCCAACACCAAGAAATGTGGCCTTTGTCATCTTTCATTGGATACATGACTCACAAATCAGATAAGGTTCTAATGTAAGATTTTCAATCAAACTATCCTTTACCAATTTGGATAGACGTCTAACACCTATGTGGCCCAATCTCTTATGCCATAATTCAGTATTATTTAATTCAGATTTTCTACTTGTATTTTCCTCTACATTAAAGATGTTGGGGCGGATATGGAACCCTTAGGGTCGGATCGGTGCCCCGTGCAACGAAAATGGGTCTAACCCAAGGATATCAAGCATGAGTATAATTTTAAATAATTTAATAAAATATTATATTTCATTACGAGTGTATAGGAAAAATCGGGGCTGAATCGGAGTCCGGAAACTCAAAAATAGAGAAAAATAAAATTCAGCGAGTGTAGCGCGTACTGCGTGCGCTACAGTGTGAGTATACACTGTACGCGCTATAGTGCGTGCTACAGTGTGCGCGGGCACTGTAGCGCCCATCTCTCTTCATATTTTTTTTTTAAATTCTTTCATTTCAATTCCTTCAGCTCTCTTTCCAGATAGTTGAAGGAATTATGATCTATTACCATAATTTCTTCCGGTCTTCCCTAAATACTTTAAAAATACCCAAAATTATTTTTAACATCAAAACCAACATCAACACATGTTATAGAAAAAATTCAAGTTTTTCAAAATATCAAATATTTTTACAAAAACATAAATTTATTCTAAATACGTACTTGCGTAAATTTTGAATCCATTACACAAACTAAATTAGAATCCCAATAAGAAATATCTCGTGAACAATTCTAGGTCATCCAAAGGTGGTCAAGTGATTCTAGAATGGTAAACATAGCTCTAAGCTTTAATCTAGAGTTCCAAACTCTAATTTTATGTTTATGTCTAACATAAATATTTTAAGCCAATTACAAGCATATTGTGTTTATACTTCCAAAGCATCCTAACACAATTAATTAGCCTAATTTCAACATTATGTATCTAATACATAATGTTACATTATATGTCTCATTAATGAAAAATATAGCTTTTGGAGAAGATCAAACTTACCTAGCAAGGTTGATTCAAAGATCCAATCTACTTTTCCTTGTTGAAATATTTGGAGAACTTCCAAGGATTAGCAAGCTTGACTCTAAGATCCAATCTTGATTCCAATGCTAGCAAGCTTCACCCCAAGATCCAATCTTGATTTCTCCTAGATGAAATATTGTAGAGACCTCACAAAGCTTCTCTAAACATTTCTCTAACTTGGGCTAATTTCTCTAATTCTTGCTTGTATTTTAGCTTTCTCAAGCGTTTGCTTTTCTTAATTAAAACCTTCATAAAGCTTGTTATTTATAACAAAACTTAGATAATTTTTAATTAATAAAAGTTGTAATCAACTTTTATGTGGGCTTAATCTAATTTTTCCAAATATGTATAATTAGGTGTGATTAATCTTCATTGTCTTCCACTTTGATTTAATCCAATTAAATCAAGACAAGGATTAATAAATGGATTAGTTCAATATTTGCCACTTTGATTTAATCCAATTAAATCAAGCCAAAACCACATATTATTATATACTTACAATTACCATAATATCCTCAAATAGTAGAGATAATTATGATCTTACAATTAAGTCATTGTGTAATTATTGAAATAATCCAATTAATCCAATTAGGTCAAAGTAAATAATCAATGTTATCCAATAACACTTGATTATCTTGGTTGATAATTATAATATCGAATATTATCTTTTATCAAAATTAATCGGCTACCCAAGTGCTCAATGAGTACACTTCATATTAGGACTCTCTAAGTTCAGACACATTCGTCATATAAGCCTAGCTAATATGTACGCAATTCGGCCACCTCCGAATTCGTGAAGAAAATGAACGACCCTTCTGAACTATACAAGTCGGGGTCATCACATATGTTTAACAATCCTTTTGTCGTAGGCTATTTGAGTTGTGCTTAGGAAACATATAATACACCGTGAAGTTTCCAAAGGCGCACATCTTATGTCGACATGTCCACGATTCTTTACAAATGATGCGATCCACCATAGGTGATCGGCTTTGGCCAAAGTCTTAAGAATTATGACTTACTCACATGGATACTTAAACCCATTATGGTACACATACAGGCCGACAGATCTTATCTTGACTTGCACTTAATTACTGAGTGCATCGGTCCACACCCTACAAACATCTAGAGGTCAGACCATGAAAGGTTTCTGACATACATGACATCAAAGTGTGGAGGATCTCATACAAAATCAATGATATCCTATAGTCAAAGGATAACATATGCTACTCGTCTCAAGAAGATTTCTATTGACGGTGTTGTGTACTTCCAACTATTAGGAATCACCTATGAGTCATTTAGTATTCGGTCCAACCAATACCCACATGTCTATATGAGTTTCCAAAGCTCATGGTACATCTGGTTAAACCATTGGAACTCCAATTCCAAAATACGACATCCGTTAGTCTTCTAGGTTATAAGAATTCGATTGTATTCCAAAACCAACGACTATGAATGTTTACTTTAAGAATATTTTACAATAGTAATACTTATCCCTATGTTGGACCACCTAGTGTCCAGTATTACTACAAGACTATTCTAAGGTCGATGTCATTCTTAGCATATCTATACATCAATCCAATACTTATAATGACAATACCATTAATAAGATATGAAATGAAAATGTAGTTATTTTATTAATAAATAATAAAATATACAATTCGGATTGGCACTCCAAGCACCAACTCTAACAAAATACATCTATATATGTTTCCAAAACATAATGACTGTTAGATAAAGAACATTCACATTTCAATAAATTTTCTTTATCATATAAACATAAAGTTTCATCCTTAATGTTTATTTTATATCCCTTTTTTTATCTAATATTGGCAGTGATATTATTTGTCTGATAAGTGAGGGTACATAATAACAACCATGTAAATCTAATTTACATTTATTGGGGAGATCTAGGACAATCGTTCATATGGCTTTAACATCCAATGTCTTGCCATTGTCAACTCTAAGCTGGATCTCCCCTGGATTCAGCCTTCTTTTAACCCTCATGACCTGCATGAAGTTGCAAATATGAGTAGGACTGCCAATGTCTAACACCCATATATTATTTCCATCTAAGGCTAATGAGATGTCAATAATAGGAAAAATACAAAGCGTACCTGAGTGTCTTACTTTTCCTATCAGCTCTGGACATTCATTCTTCCAGTATCTAGACTTCTTGGAATGTAGACATTGGTCACGAGCTATTTACGGTCTTGTACATTTGCGCTTCTTGGAGGTTTTCTTTGATATCTTCTTCTTCCTCATTTTGATTTTCTTTGACTTCCCAGAAGTCTTTGAAGAGAGAGCTCCATCATAGAGGTACAAAGTGGGGTTGCCTTTCTTCAAGTCATGATCTGCCGTGCGTAACATGTTATGAAGTTCTTCATAGCTGGCTTACATTGAGTGCATATTGAAGTTTAATAAAAATCCAGCATAAGCTCCAGGCAAAGAAGACGGAATCAAATTACAGCTCAGTCGTTCATCAATCACAATGTTTTGTCATTCAAAATATCGGATCTGATCGATCATGTTCAAAACATGAATGCTGACAGCTCCTCCATCCTTGAGATCAGCACAGAACAATTCCCTAGACCTCTGATATATTTCTATTTCTTGATTTTCCTCGAACAACTCCTTGAGTTTTCTCATTATTCTCCAAGCATCTGGTACCTCTACGTACTGTCTCAGCAAATATGGAACCATCGATCCTAAAATATAAGATTTCACCTTCAGGTTATCATCATTCCATTTTGCAAAAGTTCTCGCTCTTCTGGAGTGGAGTCAGGATTGATTTCAATAGGCAATGGATTGATAGTTATATATGTCAACTTTTCCAACTCCAAGACAATGCGAATGTTCATTTCCAATTCGAAATAGTTCTCGGCTCCTTTTAGTTTATTAGAATCCAAAAATCTCATCAATAGATTTGCGGCAACCATCTACAAGACAACATTTTAAACAAAAGCATAATATCTTTCATTTCAAAATAATAACACTAATTGATTATGGAATTTTAAATCTATTAGTGCCCTCTCATTGCTTTACGTAATTTCATAATCTCCCTTAACGGAAAAATAGAAATTTGACTATCAAAATTTCATAACGGGAAGTGGTTCCCATGATATTTACTTCAGCCTCACACTAATGACGATCTTGGCCTTTATAAACTCATTAGGTAGACCTCCAAGGTCAATCACTTCATGTGACTCATAGTTTGGTCCTGAACTGTTTCTTATCCTCACACTAATGATGATCTCGGATTAAGACGTGTTCTAGGTGTATACTTGTCAATGTGCACTAATGAGCTTCGTATGTACACCCTCACATTAATGAAGATATTGGGTGACTGCGTTAACTCATCACAGTACATCTAATATTTTACTTGAGCAACCTAAGTTTCGAGCACTTATACTCTCACACTAATGACGACCTTGGATATAAGTAGTAAGAACTCATTCATCTCTGTATTGACAAGACAGACCTTCCAATAATGCTCCAACATTACTAATACTATTACTTAAAATAAAGTAATCACCTAATCATGGGAGATTTATGATAACCAAGTCATTAACTTAATTAGGTCAAAATTTTAATTTAAAACATGCAATGCATATCCAATATGACTGATGTATAATTAAATTAAAACACAGTTGCAAAGATTGAAATACATGTCTAACATGCAACATGTGTTTAATCCTTGCTACTGATACCATTCTGTTGGGGTGATGGTAGAACTCATAGGGTTGAATCGGTACCCTGTGCAGCGGAAGAGGGTCTAACCCGTAGATATCAAGCATGTGAGTTGATAAGTGTGGTTTATACCCACTTATTACGGCCATTTTCGCTTACTGTTTTATTATAATTCGAGATATTTAAATATCAATTACAGTTTATTTTCTATTTTTATTTGTAGGAGCATTAATACATGGATCTGGGAATAATTGCTCGTGTTTTGGGAATTTTCGGGAACACAGGACGAGCACAGGATCAATAGGCGCCATGGCGCCAAACTTACATACAAAGTCCAGAGAAATGGGCGCCATGGCGCCCATTATTATTATAAAGATGGCGCCAATGCGCCATCAAAGCAATTCAATGGCGCCATGGCGCCACTTGAACACTGATTAAAGGCGCCATGGCGCCAGTTGAATTAATAAGAAGGCGCCAGGGCGCCTCAACCTCAGTATTATCCATACATTTTCCAGAGGATCTAGCGCCCAGGCGCCATCTTACTATGCTACCGCGTTACGGGAAGGAAACCTACGGACTTCAGGATTCAATTTTTAGGGTTTCCTAATGATACCCAATGACTCCCAACCTCTACTATAAATATAACAGTTCGTCCAGAATTAAAGAGGAGGCTAATACACTGCACAAAACACAGAAATAAATATTTTTGAGAGATCCAATGAGAGGATTGAAGAGCGACAAGAGGAGACAAAAGCTGTGACATCCGAGGAGGAAGAGATTCAATTCGGGTTATATCTTCTAGTTTCTTTCTTAGAACTCTAATGATTTCCATTAGATTCATGAATTGTTTATCATTGCTTTTATCTTTTATCATGAACTAAACTCCTTAATTCTGGAGAATGATGTAATCTATGCTTGAACCTTGTATTTTGTTTATCAATTTTGTGATGAAGTTTTATTAATTATTTATATTCTTTTGAGTTTAATGCTTCTTGATTGTTGGCCACAATTGAAGATGATAAATGTTTAGAATCTATCACTCGAGAGAGGGGATTTTGAATAGATCTATAGAATATAGCCTAGGATTTTATAGAGTTCGAGAGAATATGTAGTCCTTTGAAGTCGTTAACATAGAATCACAAAGCGTAATGAGTTATTAACTATTGGATTTTTATAGAGATATCGAAGTCTATAGTTGATGATATTTTCACTCGGCACTCGAGAAAGGGAGTGGATATTTGCAGAATCTTGACTTATAAATAATATAACTGAACAAAGATTAATTGGCATGACAAATACATAGGTGACAACTAGGTGAAATCAGGATCCAGAATCTCTATCGTATTAGTTCCTCATATTTTAATATTTTAGTATTTTATTTATTTAATAAAAATCTTTATTATTTGTTGTCTAAATAAAGTTAGGATTATCAATTGTAGTACTTAGTACGAGTTAACGCAATCCCTGTGGGTTCGACACTCTTTCACCGATTTATACTAAAACTTGACACCGTACACTTGCGGTACGATATAAAAATATCACAACAAGTTTTTGGCGCCGTTGCCGGGGATTGTTTGTTTAATTCACATTAATACTACTACCAAATAATATTAGCTTTAATTTAGAATTTTTTTTTTTTTTATATATTTTATTTTTTATTTTTATTTTTTTATTTTTATTTTTATTTTTATTTCCTTTATTTCTGTCTTAAGTTTTATTTTTGTTTTTATTTCTTATTTTTATTTTTATTTTTATTTTTATTTTTTATATTTTTCGTACGAGGTGAGTTTGAAAAGAAGTAATGGCAGATCTTGTTGGTGCACTGATAGCTCAAGTATCGTCCCTCACGACTCGCCGAATGTGCAGTCCAGAATTTCCAATAGAGAAAAATCTACATATCCTGGGGGACCATCTATGGATAAATTATTTAATGCAACATGTGTTTTATTTTTTAATGCAACATGTGTTTAATCCTTGCTACTGATACCATTCTGTTGGGGTGATGGTAGAACCCATAGGGTTGAATCGGTACCCTGTGCAGCGGAAGAGGGTCTAACCCGTAGATATCAAGCATGTGAGTATTTTTAATAATTTAATGAAATACAATATTCCATTTCCAGTGTTTAAGGAAAAACCAGAGATAAATCTGAGTCCGGAAAAATCTAATCAGGATAAAAATCGGAGAAAAAAAAATTTGGACACGCGCACATAGTGTGCTTGCAGCGCTTGCTGCATGCAGCGTTGTGCTGCAAGTAGCAGCACGCTGTAGGGAGCGTTGCAGCGCAAATTGCGCTGCAATGCTTCCCTCTCGGGAAAATGAATTGAAGCAAAAAAAAATTTTTAATTTTAAAAAACCTTAAACACTTTTAAAATCACCCAGAACAATTTTAATTTCAAAACCATGTTATATAACTTACATACATGTATTCTAAAAACATATATGTATTTATTTGAATCTAAACACAAACCAATTTAGAATCTCACTATGAAATGTCTCATGAACAATTCTAGTTCACCCAAAGGTGGTCAAGTATTTTTATAATGGTAGTCATAGCTCTAAGCTTTTAATCTAGAGTTTCAAACTCTTATTATATGTTCCATGTCCAACATGAACATCTTTATCCTAATTACAAGAATATTGTGTGTATACTTGCAAAGCATCCTAACACAAATTTTTATCCTTATTTCAACATTAAGCTATGTAATCATGCATCCAATACATAATTCATCACCATATGTCTCACTAATGAAGAACATAGCTTAAGAGAAGTTCAAACTTACACAGCAAGCTTGATGCAAATATCCAATCTCATTCTCTTTGTTGAAATGGTTGGAGAACTTCCAAAGTTTGCAAGCTTCACTCCAAGATACAATCTTGATTCCAATGCAAGCAAGCTTCACTCCAAGATCCAATCTTGATTTCTCCTAGATGAAATGTTGTAGAGACCTCACAAAGCTTCTCTAAACACTTCTCTAACTTAGGCTAACTTCTTTAGGAATTGCTTGTTTTAGCTTTCTTAAGCTTTTGCTTTTCTTAATTAAAACATTCTTAAAGCTTGTTATTTATAGCGAAACTTAGGTAATTTTTAATTAATAAAAGTTGTAATCAACTTTTATGTGGGCTGATAAGTGCACAAAAGTGTATTTAGAACACCGCTAACTCAGCTTGTTTATCATATGTTTTAATCTTAATTAGAGTTTATTTTGTGCTTTGTTATTAGTAGCAATGGAACATGAAGAATGGAGCAATTAAACATGTTTCGGAGCCTAACGGAAGCATCGGACGCGCGCGAGAAGAGCAAGATGTAAGACACGAAGCACCAGTGGAAAGAACCACTGGCACCGTGGTGCCCAGCTTCTTGGCGCTGCGGTGCCTGCACGCTCCCCATACATGTTGGCCATAGCTTTGGCGCCCCAGCGCCCAAAGGCCAGCGCTGCTGCGCCCCGGACGCCCCAAAACCTTGATTTTTGACATCTTTGATGCGTATTATGATTCCAGAGCTTCCCTATATAAACCCAACTTCGTCCAAACCCTAGAAAATGAGAAAATCAGAGAGAACAGAGGAGAAACACACACAAAAAGCCACAAAAACAAGATTGAGAAAGAAGAACAAAGAACTTCAAAGACAAACATGTTCGTCTCTCCGATCTATTCAGGTTATCTCTCTATTCGTCATGGAGAACTAATCTCCTAGGCAAAGCTAAGGATGAACTCTTGTATTTGAATTTCTATGTTTATGTTGTTGATTCTTAAAATACCCTTTTAACGTTTAATACAATTGATGGTTGTTGTTCTTTATTATCTTACAATTTCTGAGCCCAGAGATTGTGTTTTGTCAACTCCCATATAGATCCAGTCATGCTTCTTCTATGTGTGATTTGCGAACTCAGTTGTGACTGTTAAAGTTATTTTATGTGTTGGTCTTCTGCTGCAGTATTGCCTGAGGGTATATTGTCGACGTTAGATAGCTCGTAATGGTGAATTTTATGTACTGTTAACATAGAGAAAATAATCATTGATTAACTTAGAATTGAATATGCGTAGAATTGAATATCCTCCGACTGTTGGGTTGGGATGTGAAACTTTTAGTTTAGTAATAACAAGAATCAATAACTGAATATAGGAGTCTGATACAAGAGGGATTCCCGATGTTTTGCCATATCTCTCTACTGATATTCCTAAGAATTTATCTATAGTTTTTATCTTATTTTACCAATCAATCTATCTCTTTATGCCTTAGTTATTGCTAACGTTTTGTTTGAGTAAACCAGTTCTTTGTAACCATCTCTCTGAGGAATCGACACCCCAACTATACTGGGATAGCCGCAAGTACTTTTTGGGCGAAATCATGGGCTTAATCTAATTTGTCCAAATATGTATAATTGGGTGTGACTAATCTCCATTGTCTACCACTTTGATTTAATCCAATTAAATCAAGACAAGAATTATGAAATGGATTAGTTCACTGTTTGCCACTTTGATTTAATCTAATTAAATCAAGCCAAAACCACATATGATAACATACCTACAACTACTATAATATCCTCAAATGGTAGAGATAATTATGATTTTATAATTAAGCCATTGTGTAATTATTGAATTAATCCAATTAGGTCAAAGTAAATAATCAAAGTTATCCAATAATAATTGATTATCTTGGTTGATAATTATAATATCGAATATTATCTTTTATCAAAATTAATCGGCTACCCAAGTACTCAACGAGTACATTTATATTGGGACTCTCTATATCCAGACACATTCTTCATATAAGCCTAGCTAATATGTATGCAATTCGACCACCTCTGAATTCACGAAGAACACGAACGACCTTTCTGAACTATACAAGTCGAGGTCATCACATATGTTTAACAATCCCTCCGTCGTAGGCTATTCGAGTTGTGCTTAGGAAACATAGAATATACCATCAAATTTTCGAGACACATATCATATGTCGACATGTCAACGATTCTTTACAACTAATTTGATCCACCCTAGGTGATCGACTTTGGCCAAAGTTTTAAGAATTGTGACTTACTTACATGGATACCTACCCATTTATGGTACACATACGGGCTGACAGATTCTATCTTGATTCGCTCTTGATTAACGAGTGTATCGGTCGACACCCAACGAACATCTAGAGGCCAGACCATGAAAGATTTCTGACATACATGACATCAAAGTGTGGAAGATCTCACACAAAATCAATATTATCCTATAGTAAAATGATCACATATACTACTCGACTCAATGAGATTCCTATTGATGGTGGTGTGTACTTACAACTATTAGGAATCACCTGTGAGTCATTTAGTATTCGGTCCAACCAATACCCACACGTCTATATGTTGTGTCTAATATTACTACAAGACTATTCTAAGATCGATTTCATTCTTAGTATATTTATACATCAATCTAATATGTATAATGACAATACCATTAATAAGGTATGAAATGAAAATGTAGTTCTATTAATAAATAATAAAATATATAATACATTATTCGGATTGGCACTCCAAGCACCAACTCCAACAAACTCCCACTTGCTTAGTGTCAATCGAGATGGTAACACTTTATCAAATAACTTAGGAGGTAAGGCTTTAGTAAGCGGGTCTGCTATATTGTCTAGTACTTGAACCTTTAAGACCAATATATCTTTTCGTTCAATAATCTCTCTAATTACGCGGTATTTCATTTCCACGTGTTTAGACTTGGAATGCGCCCTTGGCTCCTTAGCCTGCGCAATGGCTCCGCTATTATCACAGTACAATGGGATTGAATCAGCAATACTAGGCACAACGCCAAGTTATGTGATAAAATTTCTAATCCATACAGCTTCTTTAGCAGAATGTCGGACCACCTAATGTCCAATATTACTACAAGACTATTCTAAGGCCGACATCTTTCTTAGCATATTTATACATCATTATAATACGCATAATGACAATGCCATTAATAAGGTATGGAATGAAAATGTAGTTATTTTATTAATAAATAATAAAATATACAATACATTATTCGGATTGGCACTCCAAACACCAACTCTAAAAAATTTAATCGTATGTTTATTTTTAAAATTTTGGCCATGGTTTCTCCGATAATTTTCATACTTACTAATGATAAATTGACGGGAGAAAATTACGTTAAATGAAAAATTAACATGAACGTTGTCCTGATCTGTGAAGACCTAAAATTTATCCTGACGGATGAGCGTCCTCCAGAGCCATCTAGAAGTGCTAGCCAGGATGTACGTGATACTCACTAAAGGTGGTCATGACTAATGAGAAGGCTCACTGCTACTTGCTAGTAGATTTGTTTGATGCTCTTGCTGCAAAGAACGAACCAATGGCAACAACATCTATGATGATGGAGTTATTGCAAGACATGTTCGGCCAGCCTTCGGAACGACAATGTCACGAGACTTTGGTCTCAGTGATGACTACGAAATGAAGGAAATGACATCCATCTGAGAGCATGTCTTAATGATGATGACCCACTTCAATACGAATGAAACCCATGGAGATTGTATCGACGAGCGTAGCCCAGCCCAGTGACCATAATCATTGAGACTTTTCTGAAGAGTTTCCTTCAGTTTAAGAGCAACTATATTATGAACAAGTTGATTTTCACTCTTACACAGCTGCTCAATGTGCTCGCCCATTACGAGTCCATGTTGATAGATCCTAATAAGTCTAGTAGAAAGGCAATTGTTGCCTAATCTTTCAAGTATGCGAAGAAGTTGAAGATAAACGCTAGGAAGGCTAAGGGTATAACTACTTTATTCATAGAGAGACATTGTTGAAGGTCAATTTACCATAAAAGTCAAGATTGAGGATGTCGTTTCAGCAAGAGTATTGGGAGGTATAAGTTTTCAGTTTTTCAAATAATAGTTATTTGAATTTAAATTAAATGTTGTTTAGCCTTGATTTTTCACATAATTTGATTTCTGTTTTAAAATTATTGCATGATGGTTTTCCATTTCATTTAATAATAACAGTTATTATTTCGAGAAATGAATTACAAATATGCACAAGGAATAACTTTGTTGACGGCTGATTTTGGTCTTAGGGCAATATGGGAATATTACTTCAGAGACAATCCTCCCTCAATAGTGAAATTGTTCGGTTAAGGGGGAACCAAAAGCAAATTTAGCAAAAGACAGATAAATACCCCAATCAACAAGGAGATTTAACGTGGTTCGGCTGATCAGATCCAGCCTACGTCCACGGGCACAAAATGAATGATACTTTTATTACTGAGATATGTTACTCTGATATCTCTTATGTTTACAAGTCTGGTCGTAATGATCTTGATATTGATTCTGATTTTTTATGCCACTTACATACACTTTTCCCCTTCTATTTATAATAGTGAAGAAATCATATTCCTTTTCTTATAAGGATATGATAACTTATCTCATTATCCCATAAGAATAGGATAACTTATCTCATTTATCCCATAAGAATATGATAACTTATCTCCTTACCCCATAAGAATAGGATACCTTATCTCCTTACCCCATAAGAATATGATAAATTATCTCTTTATCCCATAAGAATATGATAACTTATCTTCTGGAGCATGTCTCGCCGTATGCTCGGTCTTCATGAGGTCGGTCATGATGGTCCTTTGAGCTGAGAATGCTGCTACCGATCTGATAATTGCCAGGTCATCTGAACCCAAGTGCTCGGTTACCGATCATAAAGTGCTCAGTCACTTACTGTTTGGCTCTTAGTGGTCGGGTCGGCATTAATGATTTCGACCGAGAATGGAATTACCCTTTTTACCCATGTCGTACTCCTTAAATAACATAGGTCTTGAAAACACCATCAACATATGTCTTCTAGTTCTCGGTAACAACGAGTTTTTCGAGTTGATGCCGGGAACTATAAGAAAAAATGGTGTGCCGATGAATCCGTCGGTGGTCACTCCGGGAACCGCAGAGAAAAATGCCTTTGCTGTAAATCTGGTCCTTCCTGCCACCTTCATGTGCTCAGTCAACGAGGATCCCGATATCTACCCGTGGAAAAAATGATTTGCCCTTATGCTGATGACGATCGACCCGGTGGGACATAACCCGACCCCGAGCTGAGAAGAACATTTGGCTCTGGGGGAATGTCACCTCCCCAGACCAATAGAGGGCCGACCATGGGGGAGATGCTCCGATCCCATGCCGATGATAAGTCTCTCGGTGAGACGTATCCCGACCTCAAGCTGAAAGAAACACTTGGCTCTGGGGGATGTTACATCCCCAGACCAAAGAAGCCGACTCGGTGGGACGTAACCCGACCCCGAGCTGAAAGAAAGACTTGGCTCTGGGGGGAATGTTACATCCCCAGTCCAAAGAAGCCGACTCGGTGGGACGTAACCCGACCCCGAGCTGAAACAAACATCGATCTCGGCGGTACAAGAGCAGACCCAAGCCGGAAAGAAACATCGGTCTCGGTGGTACAAGAGCAGACCCGAGCAGGAAGGAAACATCGGTCTCGGCGGTACAAGAGCAGACCCGAGCCGGAAAGAAACAAGTGGCCTCGGCGGAACGAATCCAGCGCCGAGCCGATTAATCCTTGGGACTTATTCAGAAGGGAAGTGAATCAACCTTTTGAAGCCCTACCGAATCTGGCACGGGCGTCCCCATGCCAAACCAGTGAAAAAACAAAAACAAAACTCTGGAAAATAAAATTAAAAGGCGGGGGCGACTTAGCACTTATCCCAAAACAAAATGTTAAAGTGTAAACAACATCACGGATTCCTTAAGATAGCGTCCTCCCAAGGTTTCCAAAACACAATCCTGAATCTTTCAATTCAGAGTCCCGGCGAACCAGGATTTGGATCAAAGAGCGTTTAGAATGGTAAGGGCACATCCTCTATACTTCAGGTCTCCATAGAGCCTGTGTATGTTTGAGGGCTCCTCCTTACAACGCTGGAGCAAGCATACGCTACGAGGGCATAATCCTTCCCCGTGTTATACCTCTCTCGGATCCGAATGATCAAAGAAATAGGGGTCAAAGAGTGTCCGAGACATTAAGGGCATATTCCTCCTTATGTTCGTTAACACTGGAGCAAGCAAGCGCCACAGGGGTATCATCCCTCCCCGTGTTATGCTTCTCACGGATCCGAATGATCAAAGAAATAGGGATCAAATAGTGTCCGAGACATTAAGGGCATATTCCTCTTTATGTTCGGTAACACTGGAGCAAGCAAACGCTACAGGGGTATCATCTCTCCCCGTGCTATGCTTATCACGGATCCGAATGATCAAAGAGTGTCCGAGACATTAAGGGCATATTCCTCCTTATGTTCGGTAACATTGGAGCAAGCAAATGCTACGGGGGTATCATCCATCCCCGTGCTATGCTTCTCACGGATCCATTGGTCAAGAAAAACTTACGGGAACACATTCCATGCAGCCGTATTTCCCAAACTGGCTAGGCCGGCCATCTTACGGGCGCACTCCCTCCCCGCGATTACCATCTCGAAATATCCCTCATAAACGCAAGTCATAGGGTAGTTCTACTCCAGCTTTGGGAGTTTGATACCACCACGAAGGGTTCACGCGCTCCCTCATAAACTTCACCCCTTGAAGTAATCCCCTGCACAGTATGCACAACATCCTGAACCTTCTTTGTACCCATCTGAAAAGCATCAGTACCAAACTTTACTTCATCAAATATCGAATTTATGGTCGCACTTTTACAAACCCCTGTCTTTCCGAGAACCATAATGGTACAAGAGAAATCAAGTGGTTCCTGCCCAGTTGCCTCGAGTTGCTCTGCCATGGCACTTGCCCGGTCAAAGCTGAAAGCGCCAACACGAACCCCATTTCTACCTCACAACTGCTCAGCTAATCCCAATTTGTACAAAACCTGTGCTACAACAACATTATGGGGGGTCTGCCCAAGCCGGTGAGCAAGCCGCAAGAACTTCACCCTGATCATCTGAAGTTTTTCATGAGTTTCATCATACTCCTCAGCCTCCCCATTGCCAGGGTCTTCAATTTGTTGAGTTTGCGTATGAGATGCAGCTTCATTTACACGAGGATGCTGCACCACCCGAGGTGCGGGTTCCAAAAGTGCGGAATTGTAGATTTTGCAGCTGAAGAAGCAAGCTGTAGTGCAGGCTGTATATTATGTTCTACTGTCACTTCAGTATTCATCTTCTCTTCCTGGTCCTTTTTTGCTTTCTCTTCCAGACGCTTAGCCACAACATGAACGTCACGAACTATTTCACCTGTTTGCTGGGGCTGAGACTCAGAGCTGAAATTCGTTGTATCTGCCTCCATCTTTTCACTCATCTGATTAGTAGGCCTGTCTAAGGCATGAGAGCTTCCAATTTCAGGTGTCACTCTCCGTTTCTTTCATTCTCATGCGGTGTCCATCATAGATTTTGACAGGGCTTGATTTTTCTCCCTATCTTTCCTCATATTTTCGTCTATTTTCTCCATCCATTCTGCTGTTGAACTCCCTGATGACCGGTGATTTTCACCTTCTGCCAACGTCTTACTACGCGAGCTGCTTTTTGTTGAGTTTCCCACAGACGGCGCCAACTGTTGACGGCTGATTTTGGTCTCAGGGCAATATGGGAATATTACTCCCGAGACAATCCTCCCTCAATAGTGAATTTGTTCGGTTAAGGGGGAACCAAAAGCAAATTTAGCAAAACACAGATAAATACACCAATCAACAAGGAGATTTAACGTGGTTCGGCTGATCAGATCCAGCCTACGTCCACGGGCACAAAACAAATGATACTTTTATTACTGAGATATGCTACTCTGATATCTCTTGTGTTTACAAGTTTGATCATAATGATCTTGATATTGATTCTGATTTTTTATGCCACTTACTTACACTTTCCCCTTCTATTTATAATAGTGAAGAAATCATATTCCTTTTCTTATAAGGATATGATAACTTATCTCCTTATCTCATAAGAATAGGATAACTTATCTCATTTATCCCATAAGAATAGGATAACTTATCTCATTTATCCCATAAGAATAGGATAAATTATCTCCTTACCCCATAAGAATAGGATAACTTATCTCTTTACCCCATAAGAATAGGATAAATTATCTCTTTATCCCATAAGAATAGGATAACTTATCTTCTGGAGCATGTCTCGCCATATGCTCGGTCTTCATGAGGTCGGTCATGATGGTCATTTGAGCTGAGAATGCTGCTACCGATCTGATAATTGCCCGGTCATTTGAACCCAAGTGCTCGGTTACCGATCATAAAGTGCTCGGTCACTTACTGTTTGGCTCTTAGTGGTCGGGTCGACATTAATAATTTCGACCCGAGAAATGAATTACCTTTTTTACCCCTTTCGTACTCCTTAAATAACATAGGTCCTGAAAATACCATCAACAAACTTATATGTGTTAAAATCGTTAACACAGAATTCACTGCTCAATATTGAGATGTTTGAGGTTGGAAACCCCAAAACTAAACAGCAAATCATTTCTCATGATAACATATATCTGTAGCACCTTGGACTTGGTCACATTAACCTTGACGGGATAAACAAATTAGTAAAAAATAGATTTTTAAGCCAGTTTAAGGACCACACCTTATCAATATCTAAGGTAAGATTATAACGAGACCTTTTATTGGAAAACGGGCTAAGAGCTAATCAACCCTCAAGCTAGTATATTTGGACGTATGTGGATTGATGAATATAAAAACAAGAGATGCTTATGAATATTTCACCATATTTATTTATGATTATTCCAGATATGGGTATGTTTACCTAATACAGCACAAGTCATATACCTTTGAAAAGTTCAAATAGTACCATGCTGAGGTTGAAAACCAATTAGGTAAAAACATCAAAATTCTTCGATTAGATCGTGAATGAGAATACACCAATAATGTATCCGATGAATTCTTGGTTGAGCATGGAATAATATCTTAACTCACATCTTTTGAAATACCACAGTAGAATAGTGTTGCAGAGAGGAGAAATTGAACCCCACTAGAACTGATGAGATCAATATTTAGTTACAGTTACCTAGTTCGTTCTGGGGATATGTATTACATACAACAATATATATCATTAATGTAGTTCCATCTAAATATGTTCATAAGACACATTTAGAGTTTTTAGCGATCGAAAAACTAGTTTGCGATATTTTCTCATATGGTGTGTCCAGCACATGTGCTAAGAACAAGACTACTAAGTTGGAACCACGTTCACAGATGTGCCTATTTGCAAGCTATTCTAAAGAGATTATGGGTGGATTATTCTATAGTCTAAAAGATATCAAAGTGTTTATGTCGACAAACACTACGCTTCTTGAGGATGATTGTATGAGAGAATTCAAGCCTCGCAGTAAAGCGTTACTCGAGGAGTTACTTTCTGGTTCGACCAGTAAACCTTGAACAATAGTTGTTGATAATATCGTAGCACCTTCAACATCTAAGTGTTATATGCAGTTACATCATGATGATATACCACCTAGATATAATGGGAGAGTTGTATGACAACCCGATTACTATCTAGATATTGGAGAGGCATAAGTTGTCACCTCCAGCGATGGTGTAGATGATCCATTGAGCTATCGTAGTGCAATTGATGATATTGATAAAGAGGAATGGCTCCAAGCCATGAATCTCGAGATGAAGTTAATGTACTCCAACTCAGCCTAGGAAATTATAAACCAACCTGATGGGTTAAAACCTATAGGTTACAAGTGGATTTATAAGAGGAAGATAAGATTAGATGAGAATGTTCATACCTTTAAAGTTAGGCTAGTGGCCAAGGATTATACTCAGAAAAGGGGAGTCGACTATGATGAGACTTTCTCGCCAATAACCATGCTCAAATCTATTCACACTCATCTATCCGTTATCATATATTATGACTGTGAGTTATGACAAATGAATGCCAAGACAGTATTCTTGAATGGTGGTTTGATGAGAGCATTTTTATGTGCAACTATAAGGATTTATTTTCTAAGGTCAAGAGCAAAACCTTTGCATATTGTAAATGTCCATTTATAGATTGAAGTAAGCATCTCAATTTTAGAAAATAAAATTTGATACGACGATGAAGTCTTATGACTTTGAGTAAAACGTTGATAAGCCTTGTGTATACAAGCGTATCATTGACGATCTGATGGTTTTTCTCGTATTATACATCGATGATATTTTACTCATTAGGAATTATGTAAAAGTATTATCAGACGTAAAATCCTAGCTAGCTAACCAATTCCAAATGAAAAATTTTGAAGAGGCGAGTTATATACTTGGGATCTTTATTATTCGGGATCGTAAGAGAAAATTGTTAGGTATGTCTCAGGCATCCTATATCGATAAGATTCTTGTATGATTTAGGAAGAAGAATTCCAAGAAAGGAAATTTTCTTTTTGACATGGAATTCATTTGTCAAATGAACAGTCTTCTAAGTCACATTAAGCAGTTGAAGAGATGAGATATACCGTATATGCCTCTGTAGTTGGTGGTCTCATTTATGTTATGTTATCCACGAGACTGAACATCTGCTATGCAGTGGAAGTGTCCAATAGATTTTAGTCTAACACGAGATTATATCATTGAGTGGTTGTGAAACATATTCTCAAGTATCTTAAGAGAACGAGAAACTATATGCTTGCATATTCTGGTCAGGATATGATCCTTAGAGGATATATAGATTCTGATTTTTAGATGGACGTAAATTCTATGAATTCAACATCTGAATCAGTATTCACCTTATAGGTGGTGGAGCTACACTAATAAGAGTTCAGCTTTAGGTTTTTAGTGGAATAACGTGAAGTTAATAATTAACGATATTTGATTAAAGAGTTTTAGTCAATATCTCGATATTATTGGAGTTCGGAGCTGTAGGTTCATTTGGTCCCCGTGTTAGCTCATTACACTATAGAAATCAATGAAATGATTGGATAGTCCAATTATTAACTCACTTATACAATATTAAATAATTATAAATTATTTAATGTCATAATTATTAATTAGATTAATAATTATATAATGTCATATTTTCGTAACTATATATTAAAATATTTAATATATAGTTTTATATTAATGATTATTAAATAATCATTTAATATAAATTTTGAATTTTGAATTAAATTTGATTTAATTTAAAATCAAGTGTTGTAATTTATATCATGATATAAGTTACACTTTGAATTTTAATGATATTTGATATCATATTTAATTCTTTGAAATTAATATTTTTATTGTGACAAAAAGGGTCGTGACCGAAAATAGCTATATATTTTAGGATTATGATTAATTTTGTACAAGCACAATTAATTTTGTTCTCAAGTAAGTTAATTCGAGCCCACTCCTTCACATGAGCTCACGGATTTTTGATGACGAGTTATAATACGGAAGAGAGTGATAGATCCATTCCTTCACATGAGCTCTTTGTGAGTGGCGTACATTGTTGCTGATCAATTGCAATTGGACTTTGATAAGTTTGATGGTGTGCGTTTGTCGATTAATTGAAATTATACAAATAATTTCATGCAATGCACGTGCCACCATGGTGTACAATTCCAAGCAAAGCATGCTAGATGGCGCGTTAAACATTGAAGAAGCACTTTGCAGCGTGCATGGAGGAAGTTCAACGGTCACTGCACATGGTAAACTAGTAACATCACACGCAAGTTAAAAATCAGAACCTGATTTGAGAGTGTCTAATTCGGCCAAAGCACAAAAATTTCAAGTCTGATCGCGAGATTTAAGTGCGAATTCCGCCGTGCGAGGACCTTCCTGTGAAGAGTTCATGAGATTGACTTACCATCATAGCCATTACTCCGTTGGCCAACTCTTTCATCTCTCTAATTCTCTTCCTCTTTCAGAACATTTATCTCTTTCCCCTCTTTGTCAAGTTAAGTCATTCGCACCTAGCCTAAGCTAAGCCTAATCTCATCTTCAGGGATTGGTTTCAATGCATGAAGGCCCATACTGAAACCTTAACTCTTTTCGAACAATCACGCATCCTACCCTTTCTTGAGTTTTCTCTCCTCCTCACATCTTTTGATCGTTTCTTGTTTCCCATCTCTCTTATTTTTTTGGTCCTCTGAATACAACACCTACATCTTTCCAGTTCACCCTATTAACATCACTCTACGCGACATTAGTGCTCAGACATGTATGTTCCCTCTGAGCATTGTTACCTTTGCCCACACCAAATTTCAATCAACCCCTTCTTTTTTGGGAATTCTTTCTTCAGCTCATATTCGGCCTTATCCAAACCCTTCATCGGCCTCACCACTCCTATCTCTATTCGCGAACGCACAACGTTCATTCATTATTGGCATTGCAAACACATAATTTGCGTGCCAAGCCAAAAACTTGTCAATGGCTATTTGTCTCTGTCTTCTGACATATCCATGGCCGTCGTGTTGATCTCACTTCTTTCATTCTGACCACCCTTTACAGAGGTTTGGCCGTTGTCTCCAGACAACTCCGTTCCGGTTCTTCCCACATTGCTTCCGGTCCGCTCTGGCTCGCTGAGGCTTAGAGCATATTTCCCTTTTTTTAATGGCTCCATTTAATCCAATCGCTCAGGTATTCAAAGACAAGAAACCAACATATTCCAATCTCAGATATGCATGTCTTCCAAAAAGCTTGAACATGTTATGTTATTATCTTTTTTGAAATTGAGCGAGTTCAGGTTATGGAGACGCTTGTGGTGTTTACGTTGTGTTCGATGAAATGTTTGTGAGAAGTATTGTGAAGCCTTTTGTTGGGATTTTTTTTGTTCAATTGAGGCGGCTTGCCTTCAAAAATGCAGTTGTTGTGCTTTCAAATATTTGGGATTAACCTTATTGTTTTACTTACTTTTTTTTTTAATTCATTTATCAATTCACGACTAGCCCATTCTATTATGTGGTTTCTCTGGTAAATATCACTCCATTGTTTTCGGTTATTAGTTTTTCTTCTGCATTTTTTATTTTTGAATTTGTTATCGGAATGTTTCAGGTTAAAGCATATTGGAAGAAAATGATTGTGAATGTTGGGAAGAAACCAGTGATAAAGAGATCAGTGTTGCAGACGAAACGATGAAGAAGAATTTTTCATGTCAGGTTTTACATCCAAGTTACAATTTAGGTAGAATGATACACTATTTAGTGAAAATAGTTTCTAGTTATAAAATATAGTCTGATTGCTTGTGGGGTATTGTGTTCAGGAAAGATATTTCAAAGGCTCATTGGAACAATGAAATGGAAATGGCTGAGGTTGTAGAAAAGAAGGGTAAAATGTGGACGACGACAGGAATCGTTCGAAATGGAAAGACCTACTGCTCAATTGAGGAGACTCTGTATGTGAAATCCTCATTGATTATAGTTGGTTTTGCTTGCAAAATGCAAATCTTTTTTTTTTTTGCATATGTTGTAGAAACCAGAAATTAGAGTGCATATGGAAGTGCTTTTGTTACTGCCAAAAACACTTCAAATAGCCAAAAAAATAATACGGTGTCTATATTGTAATTTTTGGTTCTAATCGACAACCTATTTTTCTTCAATTAATTATGAACATGGAGTGCTTTTTGGAGAAGCATTGATAAGTGAATTACGAAGCTTTCAAATAATTCAACCTAAAGATGAACATGGAGTGCTTTTTGTGGACAAGCAACCAAAAGATGAGAGTTCTCTAGTCGATTTATTCAATAATATGCAGATTAATGAAGTGATACCGGACGTTTATCTTCCGAATGGAAAATTCAAAACGTATTGTCCTGGGGATCCAAGCTCTGTGTTGTATATAATAAGGCAAGTATATATAGTAATTTTTAAGAGCTTGAGTGGCTTTCAAATCTATGAATGAAAACTATCCAATGCACATTTGTATGTTTTGATTGAATGTCATTACATTTAACTGAACTGTATTTATTCCTCAAATGGGGTCTGGTAGAGGAAATGTTATCTATATTTATTCAAATGTATTGAGATCTTTCACATAGTAATTTGTCCAGATTTTGATATCTCACATTCTCAATTTTGTCCCTGATTTGTGCTTTCTTTTAGGATCTATCCACCATCCAAGGAAGATATTGAAATCCTTGAGAGACAATGTAGCATCACTTAATTGAAGTTTTGTCAGTGTCGAGAATGAATACGCAAAACAAGAACAGTATGTCAAGTGAATTTTAGTTGAGCAATTCAATAGGGTGCTGCTTTGTCTATATGTGGGTTGTTCCTTTAAAAAGGTTTTGAAGGGTTGGATTATAGAGAAGTTATGCCACCTAAAAAAGATTTAATACACTCTTACAAAATCCATCTGTTTGTTACCAAGATATTTTAATTTTAAGATGTGATAATTTTCTTGTCAAATTATGTTTAAGAATCACCTTTATTAAGTCAAACATGTAGGACCTATGCATTGTATTTTTAAACATTGGGAATCTAAGTATATTCAAGCCAAACATGAGGCTATCTTTATATGGGTACTTTTGATTCAAATATATTTGTGCCATTATAACAATTTTTTTTGCAAATAAAAGCTTATAAATGTGATTGCTGAGTAGCTTTGGTTAGAAACTTGCATTGAGAAACATGAGGTTTCTCGCATTTATGGTGACGTAGTGTAACATCCCCAATTCGAGAATGTTACCGGCAGATGACAGATTTCCACTACCATCTTAGCCTCTGACTGAAACCAGAAATCAACCATTCATTCAAACACCCTCTCATCAAAATAGATTAACTGTGTGAAACATTAAACATGACACGTACACAATCCAGATACGGTATAACCACACACATATACATAGGCTATACATCACAGAAACTCAAAAGAAACTACATTCTATATGAATGTAGACACAACATGATGAACCCATAGAACTAGTGACTGCAGTGCTGCTTCTGTCCCTGATCCATGTCTCCCAAAATACAGTCTTGACTCACCAATAGAAAAGTCCTGCAAAATCTGGAGAGTGGGGGGTGAGTCCTAAAGAACTCAGTGAGTGGAGCTATAAAACCAGAAAACAAACAGTATTAGAAATACTCATATTCAGTACAATAACTTTCAGAATTCTTAAATCATAAACCAGAGTTTTCCCTTTCAAAACTTTTGTAAATCGATTAAGAAAATATTTGTATCATCATCAGAAATATCATCGATCAATCTGTACATAATCCCATGGCCTTGGGGCGTTGTACGGACAGTCCCCCAAGCCATTAAACCAGTAAACAGTGGTGCTATCAGTGCCACCAACCTGTCTCTAAAAATCAGGGTCTATGGGCCTCGCTATCCCAGTAGCCCAATAATCAGGATCTAGAGGCATCTGTCATTTCTAGTCTTGTATCCCGTGTGCACATATCTATATTCGGTATCATCACCGATACCCATCAATACTGTAGGGTTTTATGGCGAAAATCCGGTAACGCAGCGGAATCGCGGAAAATCAAAATTTTCGAATTTCAAAATTTTTCTTGGATCGATCAAATAAACTTATTTATTTTATTATCCAATTATTAAATTTTGAAAAAAATACACAAGAAATCAAATTTCTTAGTAATTACCGAATTGCCCCACAACTTTGTAAATTGATCATTTTAGTCCTAAAATTCTCAAATATAATTTTGGATGATTCTAAATCATTTCTAAAATGATTTCCAACAAGTCCAACTCATCAAAATCAAATTGCAATCAAATCCCCAAATTTTAGTCAATTGCCAAGAGCACCCCCAAAATTTTGGTTAATTACAATTTAGTCCATTTGTTCAAAATATGCCAAGATCAAATTCAATCAACCCAAAAATTTATATGCATCATATAAACTCCATAATACATCACATATATGAAAAGCCCCAAATTTGGAAGGGGTTAAGAACCCTAATTTTACAATTTCACCAAATTGACCAATATTACCAAATATTTAAAATCCAACACTTTAATTCATTGTTTACAACACCAAACAAGTCTCACCACTTTGAAATAACTCTAGAATAATTCTAGGTCACCAAGGAGTGACTCAACAACTCTAGAATGGTAACTTGATTATCAAATAATCAAAAGAGAGCCATTGAAACCATTTCAAGCTCACTTGTAACCATACATGCATTCATCTTTCATTTGAGTTCATAATCAATTAAAACACAAACTATAAGTAAAGAGACAACATCAAAGCAACACAAGTTGAATCTAAGCATGTTAGAAACATTTTTCATGTTGAAAGCTTTAAAGAAAAACTTACAAAACCAAGGATTTTCAAAGCTTTCTTCTTTAGCCTTCAAGCTTTTTCTCTCAACTATTTTTGTGTTTATTTTGTGACTTATGAAAACCTTAACCCTAAAAATGAAACAAAACAATTTATACCTCCTCCAACTAGCTTGGCCGAATTTTGGTATATGGCAAAATATCTAGATATTTATTTTTGTTTCATAAATTTGCTTTATCAACTTGCATAAGTCATCATCAAACAATTTAATGAATTTCTTAAAGTCAAATAAAGCAACTAAAAGAATTTCCATAAATATCACAACTTAGGATATTTATATTTTTAATTAATTTAATTATTTAACAATTAAATAATTATTTAAATACAAATATATTAAATATATGTATTATATTTACATTAAATATCAAATACATATATATTTATGATATTAGTCAAATATCTCAATTTGACAATTAATTAATGTGTATTTGATAAAATCTATCATTAAATACGAATACACAAAAATTAGGAAATGACTATTAGGTCCATTCGCATGTATTTTTCGTTTAACCTTTAAACGACTTATAAATAATCAGTATTATTCATAAATATTGCCCTAGTGCTCTACGAGTATATTTCATTAGTGAGACTGTCTAGATTCAGGCATATCCGTCACGAAATCCAATTTCGTGTCCATAATTTACCTACCCGTAAATTATGACCACCACGGATAAACTCGCTGAATCATACAGGTCGAGGTTATGGCAAATATATAATTCCTCCGTCACAGGTATCCGGATATATCCCAGAGATATAGATGTAAACGTCAAATCTCTATAGGGACAATCTCGTCGACGTCTCTATTAGCAATCTCTAAAAAAACAGTTAGAACTGACTTCTAAAGTGTACTACGGGCCCATGGTTTTTATCTGATTGCTAATCATATATGGACTACCTATGCTCTGTACACAGAACTGACGGATCCTATCTCGACACACACAGGACCCTGAGGATCTGTCCACACCCAACGAACATGCGGAGTCTGATCTAAATAGATCGGTGACATTACTGCCATCTAAGTGTGGAAGATGTCTCATGTGCCCACAGTGGTATCTCAAGTCGAAGAATCACAAATGCTACTCCACCCGAAAAGATTCTTATTGACGTTGGTGTATCATCCATTAAGAATCTTCGGTGAGTCGTTCAGTGTTTATCTGCTATAAACACCTACACGTTTATACGAGTCCCCAAGACTCATGGTTCATTGAGAAACCATTGGAATCATATATTCCAGTATACGACATGTATCGGTCTCAACGGGTTTACTTTACTGACCAAGTAGTGTAAACCTTGACCAGAAACTGTCTGAGAATGACAACGTCATGATACAACTCAATGTCAGTTGCGACGCTTTTGCAACAGTATCATGACTAATCATCCTAAGGTCTATTACGTCTTTACCATATAAGAAGATATATTATATTATAGAAACTGCTCTTTTATTCATAATAAAATGTTTTACAATAGTATTTTCTAGGAAATACAACCAGAAATTGGCGCTCTGAGCACCAACCCCAACAAAATCTCCCAATTGCTCTAGTGCCAATATCGATTGTATCTAATACCCATCGACTCCACATGTTTATCAAATAACTTCGGAGGTATGGCCTTCGTAAGCGGGTCTTCTACATTATCTTCACTCGATACCTTACACACGACAATATCCCATCGCGACACAATCTCTCGAATGATGTGGTACTTCTGTTCCACATGCTTCGACTTCTGATGTGCCATCGGTTCATTTACTTGTGCAATGGCTCCAGTATTATCACAGTATAACGGAATCGCATTCTCGATACTTGGGACAACTCCCAATTCTGTGATAAAGTTCCTAATCCATACAGCTTCCTTTGCAGCTTCAGAAGCTGCAATGTATTCCGCCTCTGTGGTGGAATCTGCTGTTGACCCCTGTTTGGAACTCTTCCAGCAAACTGCACCTCTATTAAGGCTAAAGATGAATCTAGATGGAGACTTTCTATCATCGGGATCCGATTGGAAGTCGGAATTCGTATACCCCATTAACTTGCAGTTCACTTCCTCCATAAATTATCAATTTATCCTTAGTACCTTTAAGATACTTCACGATATGTTTAATGGCCATCCAATGGTCATTTCCTGGATTGGACTGATATCTACTAGTTACGCTAACATCGAAACTGATATCAGGCCTAGTACATAACATGGCATACATTATGCTACCCAAACATGAAGCATAAGGTTGGTTAGACATTCTAACCTTCTCATCTTCTGTTTGTGGACTCATCTTCTTCGAAAGATAAATCCCATGTCTGAACGGTATGTTTGTTATCTTACAGTTACCAAAATTATAATGTTCCAAGATCTTATCTATGTACGTTGATTGGGATATCCCAATCATCTTCATTTGTCTATCTCTATAGAGTTTTATCCCTAAAACATAGGAAGCTTCTCCCAGGTCCTTCATGGAGAAATTCTTACAGAGATATGCTTTGACGCCTTGTAACATCCCTATATCATTCCCAATGATTAGGATGTCGTCAACATAGAGGACTAAAAATACTACCATGCTCCCACTGGCCTTCTGATACACACATGATTCTTCCGAATTCTTGAGAAAACTAGACGATCTAATAATCTCGTCGAATCGAAGATTCCAACTTCGTGAAGCTTGTTTAAGTCCATAAATGGACTTCTTAAGCTTACATACCATACCCGAGTTTTCGCTGGAAGCAAAACCTTCCGGCTGTTTCATATAGATTTCTTCATCAAGAAATCCATTTAGAAAAGCCGTTTTGACATCCATTTGCCAAATCTCGTAGTCATGATACGCAGCTATAGAAAGCAAAATCCTAATAGACTTCAGCATTGCTACTGGTGAAAAGGTTTCATCGTAGTCGACGCCAGGTCGCTGCGTGTGACCTTTTACTACCAGTCGGGCCTTATAGGTTTCAACCTTTCCGTCAGGCCCGCGCTTCCTCTTGTAAACCCATTTACAACCGATAGAAACAATTCCTTTGGGAAGCGGAACCAAGTCCCAAACTTGATTCTCATGCATTGAGTCTAACTCGGATTTCATGGCACTTTGCCATTTCACGGAGTCGATGTCCATCATCGATTCTCTATAGGTAAAAGGATCAGTCTCTTCAACTAAGAGAACATCAAGACTCTTTTCTTGTATCAAATACAAGCGTTCATGAGGTCTAGATACCCTTTGTGACCTACGGAGTGTGTGTGTTGAAGGTTCTTCATCTACTTGAACTTCAGGTTCCTCCGTTGGTTCGTTGTTTTCAGGTTGGACTTCATCAAGTTCAACCTGTCTATGATTACCACCTTCTGACAAAAATTCTACTTCTAGAAATCTTGCGAAGCGAGCTATGAACACATTTTGATGCTCGGTATCATAAAACAGATATCGCTTCGTATTCGAAGGATATCCAACAAACCTAAACTTTTGCCCTCGAGGCGAAAGCTTAACTGGCTAAGTCATCCTGACATAGGCATGACAATCTTAAACCTTAATATAACTAAGATTTTGTCTCCTACCGGTCCATATCTCATACGGAATCGTAGGAACAGCTTTTGAAGGAATCTTATTCAAAAGATGTGCAGCTGTTAAAAGAGAGTAGCCCTATAAGAAATATGGCAAATCTATAAAGCTCAACATTGATCGGACCATATCCAATAAAGTCTGATTTCTCTTCTCAGACACTTCATTGTGCTGTGGAGTACCTGGAGGAGTATATTGAGTGAGAATCTCATTCTCCTTCATATAATCCATGAACTCACTGCTCATATATTCGCCACCTCGATTGGATCGAAGGCATTTAATATATTGACTAGACTGTTTTTCTACTTCATTTCGGAACTCTTTGAACTTTTCCAATGTTTTTGATTTATGTCGCATCAGATAGACATAACCGTACCGTGACAGATCATCGGTAAAGGTAACAAAGTATGAATAACCACTGTGAGCAGTCTGACTTAGTGGACCGCATACATCAGAATGTACGAGTTCCAGTAAGTCAGTGGCGCGGTGTCTAACACCAGAAAATGAGGCTTTGGTCATCTTACCCTGAATAAAGGATTCACAAGTTGGATAGGATTCAATGGTGAGATCTGGTATCAAACCATTCCTAACCAATTGGGTAAGGCGTTTAATGCCTATATGACCTAGCCGCATATGCCAAAGTTCAGTATTATTAACAACAGGTAAACTACGTTTATTAATCCCAATATTCAAAATATCTTTAGAAGTATGCAATATGTAATGACCATGCTCATTTGGACAACAAAGGATCTGAATATTACGTTTATCATATAAATACAAAGAACATTTCTTAATATTAATACGATAACCTTCTGTATCTAATACAAAAAGAGATATAATATTTGCTACACATCCCGGTACAACGTAGCAATCATACAATAAAAGTTTCCCATTCGGCAAAGGGATATCGCATATTCCCACTGCAACTGCATCCAGAGAGTCTCCACTCCCAAAGCGCAACTGCATCTCTCCAGGCTTCAGTTTCTTACTTTTCTTCAGCACCTGCAACGAATTGCAAATATGAACAAGACAAGCAGAATCTAAAATCCAGCTGGATGTTACAGCTTCACAAGCCAGTGAGATATCAATAACTGGAAAAATAAATGTACCTTATGTAGATGATATCTCCCTCCTTATCTGGGCAATGTAGTCAGGATAGTTCCTTTTCCAGTGCTCGACATTGCTGCAGTGATGGCATTTGTCTTCAGAAGCCCTCTTGGGCTTTGCTATCTTTCCCTGCGGTTGAGAACCGAAACCCTTCTTCTTCGCTTTCGTCTTCTTTCCATTTGACCAGGTCTGGGAAGAAGCAGAAAGTGAAGTAGGTTTCGGAGGGTGAGTCGGTACTCCCTTCCTTAGGTCCTCTTCTGCCGTGATCAGCATCCTATGCAGCTCATGGTAGGTACAGATAATCCCATTCATGTTGAAGTACATCACGAATTGGCGATATGAAGCTGGGAGCGAACCAAGAATGACACTCTTACCGAGAATGTCATTCAGATGGAGATTATGTTGCCTCAGTTGATCGATCAAATCGATCATGTGAAGAACATGCGAGCTCACAGCTTGCCCCTCGTCCAGTCGCGCATGGAACAGTTCCATCGCAACTTTGTGAACAACAATTTGTTCTTGGTTCATGAACGATTCTCTTAATCGCATCATCATACTATACGCATCTGTCATGCCATAGTATTGTTTCTTGAGTCCCGGTGTCAGCGAACTTAAGATGTATGATTTAACTTTTAAATCATCATCTTTCCAAGCTTGGAAAACTTGGTGTTCCTCCGGTGTTGCGTCCTCAGACACAGCAAGGGGCAGCGGACCCTCAAGAAAATATCTCAACTTCTCGGAATCAAGGACAATCCTTAAAATCAAGTCCCAATCGGTGAAGTTCTCAGCGTCTTTGAGTTTGTTCGTATCCAACATACGCATAAACTGATTAGTTGATGGTGCCGCCATCACAAATCTATCATATAGATCACGAAAAACGGTTAGCAGATATAAAGCAGTTTCATATAATATCAAAAGCATTAACTAGATCATGAATTTTTAATCTAAAAATGACCCTCCCACTAAATCATGCAATATTGTAATCCCCAAACAAAATACAAAGATTTAATAATTAAATTAAATATAAATAGTGAAAGATGGATCCTATGAATATATTTCAGCTCACAGCTTTGACACGGTCTCGCCTACGTATATTCATCAGGTAGACAACTCATTGTCAATCACTCAATAGTGACTCATGGGTTTCTGGTCCTGGTCGTTTCTCGTTGTGACAGCTTTGGCACGTTCAAAAGGAGACGTACTAATGTTAAACTCGTCAATGATAAACTCAAGCTACTTGCGTAACCCTGACAGCTTTGGCACGTTCAGGATTCTACTTTCGCTTGAATTTATCTAGTATCTGATATACATCCGGTATAAATAAATTTCTATCGGCTACACCCTCACAACTTTGGCACGGTCTCGGATGTAGTCACAGAAAATTATCCATAAACCGTATTGACAAGACGGACCATGTAATATGCATCAAATTCGTAATTAACATAAAAGCTTAATAATTAGGGATTTTCCGCAAAAGATGATTTTTACTTTATTTAATCAAATTAAATAAACACATGCATGCATCAAGTAAAGATTAAATTAAACATTGAATTTAAAAGACATAATCATATTAGGGTGTCCAGAATCAGACTCGCTCTGATACCATTTTGTAGGGGTTTTATGGCGAAAATCCGATAACGTAGCGGAATTGCGGAATATCAAAATTTTTCTTGGATCAATCAAATAACTTATTTATTTAATTATCCAATTATTAAATTCGGAAAATTACACAAGAAATCAAATTTCTTGGTAATTACCGAAGTGGCCCACAACTTTGCAAATTGATCATTTTAGTCTTAAAATTCTCAAATACAATTTTGGATGATTCTAAATCATTTCTAAAATGATTTCCAACAAGTCCAACTCATCAAAATCAAATTGCAATCAAATCCCTAAATTTTAATCAATTGCCGAGAGCACCACCAAAATTTCGGTTAATTATAATTTAGTCCCTTTTTGTTTAAAACATGCCAAGATCAAATCCAA
This sequence comes from Zanthoxylum bungeanum, assembly GCA_019454045.1. Lineage (NCBI taxonomy): Eukaryota > Viridiplantae > Streptophyta > Magnoliopsida > Sapindales > Rutaceae > Zanthoxylum > Zanthoxylum bungeanum. The sequence continues at coordinate 5,532 of SKCR01043315.1, read as the reverse complement.
TCAACCTAAAAATTTATATGCATCATATACACTCCATAGTACATCACATATATGAAAAGCCCTAAATTTGGAAGGATTTAAGAACCTTAATTTTATAATTTCACCAAATTGACCAATATAAACAAATCTTTAAAATCCAACACTTTAATTCATTCTTTACAACACCAAACAAGTCTCACCACTTTGAAATAACTCTAGAACAACTATAGGTCACCAAGGAGTGGCTCAAAAACTCTAGAATGGCAACTTGATTATCAAATAATCAAAAGAGAGCCATTGAAACCATTTCAAGCTCACTTGTAACCATACATGCATTCATATTTCATTTGAGTTCATAATCAATTAAAACACAAACTATAAGTAAAGAGACAACATCAAAGCAACACAAGTTGAAGCTAAGCATGTTAGAAATATTTTTCATGTTGAAAGCCTTAAAGAAAAACAAAACCAATGATTTTCAAAGCTTTCTTCTTTAGCCTTCAAGCTTTTTCTCTCAACTACTTTTGTGTTTATTTTGTGACTTATGAAAACCTTAACCCTAAAAATGAAACAAAATAATTTATACCTCCTCCAACTAGCTTGGCCGAATTTTGGTATATGGCAAAATATCTAGATATTTATTTTTGTTTCATAAATTTGCTTTATCAACTTGCATAAGTCATCATCAAACAATTTAATGAATTTCTTAAAGTCAAATAAAGCAACTAAAAGCATTTCCATAAATATCACAACTTAGGATATTTATATTTTTAATTTAATTATTTAACAATTAAATAATTAAATAATTATTTAAATATAAATATATTAAATATATGTATTATATTTACATTAAATATCAAATACATATATATTTATGATATTAGTCAAATATCTCAATTTGACAATTAATTAATGTGTATTTGATAAAATCTATCATTAAATACAAATACACAAAAATTAGGAAATGACTATTAGGTCCCTTCGCATGTATTTTTCGTTTAACCTTTAAACGACTTATAAATAATCAGTATTATTCATAAATGTTGCCCTAGTGCTCTACGAGTATATTTCATTAGTGAGACTTTCTAGATTCAGGCATATCCATCACGAAATCTAATTTCGTGTCGATAATTTACCCACCTGTAAATTATGATGACTAGGGATAAACTCGCTGAATCATACAGGTCGAGATCATGACAAATGTATAATTCCTCTGTCACAGGTATCTGGATATATCCCAGAGATATAAATGTAAACGTCAAATCTCTATAGGGATAATCATGTCGATGTCTCTATTCGCAATCTCTAAAAGAACAATTAGAACTGACTTCTAAAGTGTACCACGGGCCCATGGTTTTTATCTGATTGTTAATATCACAAACGCTACTCAACCCGAGAAGATTCTTATTGACGTTGGTGTACCATCCATTAAGAATCTTCGGTGAGTCGTTCAGTGTTTATCCGCTATAAACACCTACACGTCTATACGAGTCCCCAAGACTCATGGTTCATTGAGAAACCATTGGAATCATATATTCTAGTATATGACATGTACCGGTCTCAACGAGTTTACTTTACTGACCAAGTAGTGTAAACCTTGACCATGAACTATCTGAGAATGACAACGTCATGATACAACTCAATGTCAGTTGCGACGCTTTTGCAACAGTATCATGACTAATCATCCTAAGGTCTATTACGTCTTTACCATATAAGAAGATATATTATATTATAGAAACTGCTCATTTTATTCATAATAAAACATTTTACAATAGTATTTTCTAGGAAATACAACCGGGAATTGGCGCTCTGAGCACCAACCCCAACAAATACCATGTCAGTCAATTCCATATCTGCATCAAGTTACGCTTGAGGTGGATTTTTCCCCATGCCTCCAAAATCACAAAATCATACTTTTGAAATCATATTCATCATGAAAGCATTTAACCGAAATCAAGCTTTATCAAAAGCTTAAATCATATGTCTCAACTCGAGAGAAACCAACATTTCAATTAAATTCAAATGAATTGCAAAATCATATCCAAAATTAGATTCAAAAACATTGTAATAAGTATTCCACTCACAGTGCTAAGGCAAGTCGGGTGTTGTATGCGGCGTCGGTGACCTCCGAGTGGCTTGACGTTGATCTAATGCTAAAGAAATCGTTAGTTTTCCTTATAATAAATGGGAAAAGTATATGCAGTAAAAGGTTGATGTTTATGTTTATGGTATGACTTATCATGTGTCTACACATCTATACGAAGCCTTTAGAGTGCCCCCAAACATCTTAGGATAAAACTAGAATGATGAAAACTAAGGCTTGCGTCGCGACGCGCACCCAAATGGGTGAGGCAGTAACCATCCTCTGTTATGCATGTCACGATGAGAAGGGTTGGGCGTCGCAACGCGTCGCGACTAATGCAAACCAGTATTCCTCCTCTGTTTCACGCGTCGCGACGCAAAAGCTTAGGCGTCACGACGCGGGCTGTTTCTAGGACCCAGATTTTCAATTTCACTTCAGACATCATTTCCTCAACACCACACAAGCTACAACCATAACAAATACACCACTGATGAGAGGAAAATATATAATATTTACCGCCCCTTTTACTTAATATTTTGTTTAGTTTCTCGGGTTTGATGAACGTTTTGATGTGTTTTAGTTTATTTTGCAGATAAAATACTTTTGGGACTCAATGAAATCATTTAGGATGAAATGTGGGTCAAATAAGGGCAAAAATATTGGACTTGACATATTAATTTTGGAGATTGGAAACTTGAAAGGGCGTTCTAACGAAGTGCAGTTTCGGAAATTACAATTTTGCGCAACTGTCGTAATTTGGGCATAAATTTTTACTCCAATATCGGATTGAGCTGATTCAAGTTTCAGATTATAGAAGACTCAAAGATCTACACCTTTTAAGAACAAAATAATTTCTAATTCTGAAGATTTCATGACCAAATTTGATAAAACATCCGGAAGTGTGTTATACGTAATTATTAAAGTCATTTTCAAAGCAAAAAAATAAATAAATAAATAAAAAAAAATAGTCAAACTCCCACCAAACATGATAGCAATTAATAATGGATTTGGTAGAGCAATTAATAATGGATTTGGTGGAGCAATTAGTGGAACAATTAATAATGGATTTGGTGGATGATTTGATGGAGGCAAAATTTTGCCTATAAATACCAAGCCATTTCATTTGTAAATTCATACTTTCTTTTTTGAAATTCCTTAAGAATAACTAAGAAGATTGTATCTTGTTTGTTTATTTACAGCTTTCAGTAATTAATTTCCGCTTTCGCACTTTCTTTTCTTTACTTTTCAGTTTTTACTTTCAGCAATTTACTTTTACACACAGTACTTTCCTTTCTTTACTTTTTCAGCTTTTACTTTCAAGCAATGAGGAGGTAACTCCCCCTTGTTGGGGTAAAAGGTAAAACTTTTATTATTGCTATTTAGATTAATATCCCCTAATTATAATATAATAACTAATTAAAATCTGACTTAACGAGGATACCGTCATATTGGTCGGTTGGTAATTAATTATAAATTGGTTTTAACATGATTAAGCATGGATACCGCCTGGTTGGTCAGTTGGTAATTAATTATTAATTTGACTTAATCAGGATACCGCCTATATGGCTGGTTGGTAATTATCACGCAAAGTTAATATATTATATTAAGAGAGATACCTAAAATAGTAGTAATAAAAGTGGATCATTTTACCTCAGCATTTTCTTTTATTGTACTTTTACTTTATTTACTTTTCAGCATTTACTATCCAGTAATTTACTTTCCAGTAATTTAATTTTCAGCAATTTACTTTCAGCTTTTACTTTTCAGCATTTAATTTTCAGTATTTAATTTCCAGCAATTTACTTTATGTCTTTTATTTTATTTAAGTTTTTACTACCCATAAATATGTGTCGTAACTAAGTCAGTTATCTGAGGTTGTGATGAAATCCAAGATCACCGGTTTATAAGGGGTTAAATTACGGTTTGGGTAATATAAAGGTTTATTTATTGAGCCTTAGTCTTAATGCATCTTGTTAACTGATCATTAATAAAATTGAACTGGTAAACTTAAAATGAACTTGGAAAAGAGATTTTAGGTTAAAGACCTTAGACTCAATAGCGCACGATCTTCCTTGAGGATAGATAACCCTTTAATAGATTTCCTTACATAATAGGAATATACCTGTCGGGCGAGGGTAGCCATAATTGGAACTTAATCTTAATGAATTTAGATAACTTGGTTAACATAGGAATATGATTAATTGGGTTATATTGGGTATTTGTATTTGACCATCAGAATAGGCTTTTACATAATTTTGTGTTCCAGGTTAATAAACCAATTTATTACACAAACGTAAAATAACCACTTCATCTTTTAAAAAAGATATTGGAAGGATTCACAACCCTGGATAGTTTTATAAAATTGAATTTTCATAAATCTACTTTCAAGCAATTTCATTTACTTGTTTTAAGTTTAAAGTCACCACTCAATCAAACAATCAATTTATTAGATACTTGTAAATATTTAACTTCATAAATTGATAACAAAAGGTTTTAAGTCCTCGTGAGATCGATACTTTTTATACTACTTGAACGATACATGCGCTTGCGTTATACGCGTGTGATTACGTCGGTCAACCACATAGCATCAATTCCACTTTTCAACACCAACACACAACCATTAACAAATCCCAACTCAATTTCTCACTTAGGGATTTCACAATTTGGGGATTTCACAAACCCTTCATTTACCAATTCAAAAATCATAAATACATCACCAAACACATGCTACCATCACCCTTCAATCATCAAACCATCAAAATTCAGTAAATCAAAGTTTGGGTTTAAGGTTTCTCACCTTAAAATAAATTATTTCTTCACAAATATGGTCTCTTAAGCTCCCTTGTTACTTTTCTAAACTTACATGTAGCTTTAGAACATTTGAACTTGGGTGGAGATGGAGGAGAATCTACTGCAATAAGGCTTTGGAGTCTTAAGTGTTGAAGAAGAAGAAAAGAAGAGAGGAGAAACGTGTGAAGAGGGGGGGAAAAGGTTTATGTTTCCTTTTTTTTTTTAAGCTTGACAAATGTATTAAGCTTGCCAAATGTAACATGGGTGAAATATGTGTCAAAAGGTGTAGGAAGATTATATATTTTCTAGATATAACACCACTCGGCCAAACTTCATAATTCTTATCGAACTCAAATAATTTAATCATGATACTATAAACATTACTTCAAAAATTAAGTCCTTATATCACCTCAAATATCACTCGGAAAAATTTAACCTCAGTCACTAAATTACTACTCTAATCGAGTTATGAAATATCGAGTCGTTACACATAGCAGCTCCTTTGAGTCTACAAGGAAGTAATGCCACACACATTTGATTAATTATATTGTAAAATCAGCTATTTGTTCATCTAAACATTCTTATTATTATAATTCTGAATCTATCTAGTAATATTACTGAGCAATAAAAGATTCCAACTCCATTCAAGAAACTCCACCTTTAGCTACATACTGCTTCCA
>SKCR01043314.1:0-100917 GCA_019454045.1 Zanthoxylum bungeanum | reverse complement strand
ATTCGTTGGGTAATTGAAGCACGAGTCCGATTGGCAGGTGAGTCTTCTGACTCTTATTTCACATCTTGCCTGGTTTTGGAAGAAGCACCTATGCAAAGAAACGAAGAGCTAAGCAAATGGGTTGTTTGTTTTTAAATGTGCACGATTTAATTGCAACACTCGTTGTCGTTCTTTAGGAATGGTGTATGATAATCGTGAAGACAAAATTAAATTCATTAGGGATGGCTTGAGTAAGGGGTCTTTAGATGAAATATCTTCAACTCTTGAGACACATCCCAGTGGATATGTTCACATTGCCATTCGCAAATTACGTACACAATTCCAAAAAGAAAGACAACAATTAAGTCTCGGGAATCTGACTCAAAAAGACTCTGTTTGCCAATTTATAAGAAATTGGATGGGAAGCTTGTCCCTGACGCATAGACGTCAATCAAGCCGTTACTTTTCTTGTAAATATTTATCTTTTTGTCTTTTCTTAATAATTGTGATTTGTTTTGTTGATTTCTTTTATTTTCTCAGACAGGAACCAGACCTTTTTGACTATCACGATATTATTTCGCTACTAATCGTCCTCTGGAAGATACTTTTGCTATTTTTACTCACCCTTTTCAGGTACTATAAATTCAGCCCGTCATTGCACTTTTGAAGGCATCCAAAGTTGAGAAAGAAATACATAAAAATGGAAGCCACTTCAAGAAGACGAGTTGAAAATATCTGTGTATTTTGCGGTACTAGTGTTGGAACTAAGCCACAATACATAGAAGCAGCACAGGAATTGGGTCGAGTCTTAGCAGCAAGGAATATGCACTTAATATATGGCGGAGGCAATCTCGGACTTATGGGGATCGTTTCAAAGGCTGTACATGAAGGAGGCAGTCATGCTTTGGGAATCATCCCAAAACCCTTGGCAGATGCAAATCTTATTGGATCATCAAACGGAGAGGAACTGATCGTGCCAGGTATGTCTGAACGACTGGTAGAAATGATTAACCGTGCTGATGCTTTTATCGCTTTGCCAGGTGGCTTGGGTACATTGGAGGAATATTTATAGTATTATTCTTGGGCGAACCTGAACATACACCAGAAACCGCTTGGACTGCTCAACGTTGATGGATTTTATGATTTTCTTTGTGTGTTTCTTGATGATGCTCGGAGAAATGGGTTCGTGTCAAAACCTATGAAAGAACTTCTCTTCACTGCCAGAACTGCTCCTGATCTAATAGACCAACTCATAGCCTATGAACCACAAGTTGACCCTATTCTTTCAAAGATAAATTGGTCCGAGGACGATCGTGGCAAGAGGCGTCGAATTAATCTGGATCTTAACCTTTAATTTCCTGTAGATTTTCAGCTAACCAGGTACGACCTTCTTAACTCCTCCTTTTACTGTTTAAGACATTGGGGACAATGTCTCATTTAGGTTTGGGGGAGGAAATTAGTTGATTAGTACCTTGTTTTTAGTTTGTATGTTGTTTTTATTTTTAGTCCAAAATTTTTCGAAAAATACAAAAAAATTGAAAATTTTTCTAAAATTACAAAAAAAATTTATGTTTTTTGTGTTTTTATTTTGACTAAAAATGTGAAAATGGTAAGAGATAGCCGAGTAAGGAGTTTCCACTCTTGAGACGTATCTCAAGCCTATTTTGAAACGAGTTAATTTTTGTTTATTTCATTTTGAATTATTTAATTTGTGAATTCTCCTTAAACGCGGACTAAAAGGAATCTTCATATGCTCAGTGACAAGTATTATCAACTATATAGTAACATACGGACATGAGCTAAAATTGAAAAGTTTGTAATATTCAGTGCTCTAGTTTAATTGGAGGAAGCATCTCAAAAAGCAATGGAGTAAAAAAAAAAAAAAAAAAAAAAAAAAAAAAAAAAACGTCTGAGATCCGAGTTATTAAGTTGTAAGGGTGTTTTAACACCTAGTGCCCTAAAGCCAACTGGTTTGGGAGTCACTGGCCCAAAGCTCGTTACATGGATCGAAGATGCTGCAAAAAATATATATATCTGAAGTCTGAGTAATTAAGTCCGTAGGGGTGTCTTAACACCTGGTGCCCTAAAACCAACTGGTTTGGGAGCCACCGACCCAACACTCACTACATAGATGGAAGATATTGTATATAAATAAAAAATAGTAAAAAAAAAATCAAAGAAAAAAATCAGAAAAATGAGAAAAATTATTCCATTGCTACCAAAAGGTGTTAAATCTGATAGAACTTTAGGACAAAAATATTACTCTCTTATCAACTGCACTTATGACTGTTGTGGGAAAAAATGAGATGTTTAATATTTTGTTGGCTGTGTATATGAAGAATGATAAAAATAATCGGAGAATTTACTTATTCTGTAATTTAGAATGAAACAAAACAATTATTGACTTGGAGTAGAAGTTTCACCTGATTAGTCACTAACATCTTTATTCTCTTTTCGCTTGTCTTTTTGCTTTTGTGTGCATTAGTTTTACTACCTTTTTACTTTTGTAAAATGTTTGTGGGTATCATTGCTGTAAACCCTCACGAGACTACAACTCGTCCACTAGGGACACCTAGGGGTTTAAAGGCTTGTTGCATATGCTAAATGCAACCGTGATCCCTACGAAAGTGGCTTAGTTTAATTTTAATTGTTTCTTGTATTTTATTTTGTTGTTTTGCTCGAGGACTAGCAAAATGTTAGGTTTGGGGGTGTGATGAGCGGAAAATATATCAATATTTACCGCCCCTTTTACTTAATATTTTGTTTAGTTTCTCGGGTTTGATGAACGTTTTGATGTGTTTTAGTTTATTTTGCAGATAAAATAATATTGGGTCTTAATGAAATCATTTAGGATGAAATATGCGTCAAATAAAGGTAATTATTGGACTTGATATTTTAATTTTGGAGATTGGAAACTTGAAAGGGCGTTTGGACGAAGTTCAGTTTTGGAAATTCCAGTTTTGTGCATCTGTCGTATATTGGGCATAACGTTTTACTCAGATATCGGATTGAGCTGATTCAAGTGCCAGATTAAAGAAGACTCAAAGTTCTACAACTTTGAAAGAGAAAATATTTTCAAATTCGGATGATTTCATGACCGAAATTGATGAACCATCCAAATGTGTGTGGAGTGTAATTATTAAAAGTCATTATCAATCATTTTCAAAGCAAAATATTAATTAATTAATAATTAATAAAAATTATCAAATCAACACCAAACAAGATAAGCAATTAGTGGAGCAATTATGGATTTGGTGGAGTAATTAGTGGAGAAATTAATAATGGATTTGGTGGAGAATTTGATGGATGATTTGATGGTGGTAAAATTTTGCCTATAAATACCAAGCCATTTCATTTGTAAAATTCATACTTTCTTCTTTGAAATTCTTAATGAATAAATAAGAAGATTGTATCTAGTTTGTTTATTTTAGTTTTCAGTAATTATTTTCAGTTTCGCACTTTCTTTTCTTTACTTTTCAGTTTTTACTTTCCGCAATTTACTTTTACGCACAGTACTTTTCTTTCTTTAATTTTTCAGTTTTTACTTTTCAGTAATGAGGAGGTAACTTCCCCAGCTAAGGTGAAAGGTAATTCTTTTACTGTTACTATTTAGATTAATCTCCCTTAAAAATAATATATTCACTATTTAAAATATTGACTTAAAAAGGATACCGCCAGATTGGTCGGTTGGTAATTCATTTTAATCTGATTTAAACCTGACTAATAAAGGATACGCCAGATTGGTCGGTTGGTAATTAATTTTGGTTCCGCCTTTATGGCTGGTTGGACTTAATTTGACTTAATCAGGTTACCGCCTATATGGCTGGTTGGAAAAAGAATCACAAGTTTATATATTATTTTATGGGAGATATCTAAATTAGTAGTAGTAAAAGTAATTCCTTTTACCTTAGCATTTTATTTTATTGTAATTTACTTTTCAGTATTTACTTTACCGTATTTTTACTTTATGTCTTTTATTTTCAAGTTTTTACTAGCCCTAGTTATGTGTTGTAACTAAATTAGTTATCTGGGGTTGTGATGAAATCCAATATCACCGTTTTATAAGGGTTAGATTATAGTTTGGGTAATATAAAGATTTATTTATTGAGTCTTAATCTTAATGCTTTTTCATTAATTGGCCATTAATAAAATTGATCTGGTAAATCTAAAATGAACTAGACATAGGGATTTTAGGTTTCAGCCTTAGACTCAATAGCCCACGATCTTCCTTGAGGATAGATAACCCTTTAATAGATTTCCTTACAGGATAGGAATATACCTGTCGGGCGGGGGTAGCCATAATTGGAACTTAAACTTAATGAATCCAGATAATTTGGTTGACATAGACATATGGTTCAATTGGGTTAAACTGGATATTTGTGTCTGACCATCGACAGAGGCTTACACATAATTTAGTGTTCCAGGTTAATAAATCAATATATTACCCAACTTTAAGATAACCACTTCATCTTTAAAATGATATTGGAAGAAATCACAACCCCCTAGATAGTTTTTAATATTAAATTTTCTTAAAATCTACTTTCGAACAATGTTATTTACTTGTTTTTAAATTTAGAATCGTCACCATTTCAAATCAATCAAACAACCTGTTAGATACTAGTAATCATTTGACCTCATAAAATTAATAGATTAGATATTAAGTCCTCGTGGGATCGATATTTTTATACTACTTGAACGATACGTGCGCTTGCGTTATACGTGTGTGTTTACGCCGGTCAACAATCAACTGAGAGTCTGACGTCACTTCAATCTCATTTGCTCCCATTTCCTTGGCCAATAATAACCCTGCGATCAATGCTTCATACTCGGCTTCATTGTTGGTTACTCTGAAACCGCATTTGACTGCCTGCTGCAGAACCTCGCCCGATGGGGTAGTGATTACCATTCCGAGTCCGCATCCTTTTTTGTTACTCGATCCGTCAACCGCCAACTTCCAAGGCCTTGTCGGCTGAATGGAATTTATTTCAGCTTCGGCTGCAGCCATCATTCCTGGAGCAAAGTCGGCCACAAAATCGGCCAAAGCTTGCGATTTGATTGCCGTCCTGGGTTGGTAATCTATGTCGTGCTCCCCTAATTCAATGGCCCACTTCATCAGTCTCCCAGATAACTCAGGTCTATGAAGAATGCTCCTCAAAGGGTACGTCGTGTACACTGTGATCGCATGCCCTTGGAAATAGGGTCTGAGTTTCCTTGCGGCTGTGACAAGTGCGAAGACCAACTTCTGCATCAGCGGGTAACAGATCTCTGCTTCCAACAATGCTCTGGTTACATAGTACACTGGTTTTTGACTTCCTGATTCTTCTCTTACTAAGACTCCACTGATCGCGTGCTCCGAGACTCCCAAATAAAGGTAGAGCCTCTCACAGTCGAGTGGTTTTGATAACAAGGGCGTTGAGGTCAAATACTGTTTGAGCTGCTTCAGTGCTTCCTCACAAGTAGGAGTCCATTCGAATTTACTTGCTTTTTTTAAAACTGAGAAGAATAAAAAGCTCTTATCGGTGGATTTAGAGATGAACCTGTTTAGCGCCGCGATCCTCCCAGTAAGTCGCATGACATCCTTTGGGCTGGAAGGGGAAGGAATGTCGAGGATTGATCGGATCTGGTCAGGATTTGCTTCAATGCCTCGTCGAGTGACTATGTACCCCAAGAATTTTCCTGAAGCGACACCAAACGCACACTTAGTTGGATTTAATTTCATTCCGTACCTGTCCATGATGTCGAAGGCTTCTTCCAAATGGCTGAGATGTTGTTCTGATTTGACGGATTTCACCAACATGTCATCAATGTAGACTTCCATTGTCTTCCCTATTTGACGGTCGAACATCCTATTGACCATTCGCTGGTATGTTGCTCCTGCGTTTTTCAAGCCAAACGGCATGACTTTGTAACAGAATATTCCTCGACTTGTGACAAAAGCTGTCTTCAATTGATCTTGAGGATGCATGAGGATCTGATTGTAGCCCGAATACGCATCCATTAAGCTTAATAACTCGTGCCCTGCAGTCGCATCCACCATCGAATCAATATGTGGTAAAGGAAACGAGTCCTTTGGACAGGCTTTGTTCAAATCCGTGAAGTCGATGCAAACTCTCCACTTCCCGTTCTTCTTTTTCACTACTACAACATTGGCAAGCCACTCGGGAAACTGCACTTCTCTAACCTCTCCGTTCTGTAGTAACTTCTGCACCTCTTCGTCAATGATCCGGTTTCTTTCTGGAGCGAACTTCCTTCTTTTCTGTCTGACAGGTGTGTGGTCTGGATCCACATGCAATTCGTGAGTGATGAGCTCCGGGTCAACTCCAATCATATCTTTATGTGACCATGCGAATGTGTCGTGTCATTTTTTCAAGAACTCTACCAGGTCGGCTCGCAGTTTCGGACCTAAACCCGCTCCAACCAAAGCCTTGTGATATGTGAATTGAGGGTGAATCTGGACCTCGTCGAGCTTCTCAATATTTGGTAAAGAATGCTCTGATGCACAAGGCCCAGACGGTAATTGCTATGCCGGATCAGCTTTAGCCTTCAATGTAGTTTGGTAGCAACTCCTTGACGCCAATCGATCTCCCTTTATCTCCTGAACCCCCCATTTAGTAGGGAATTTAATAACTTGGTGATAGGTAGATGAAACCGCTCTCATGTCATGAATCCAGGGCCTACCCATAATCATATTGTAGGCCAAAGGGCTGTCCAATACCAGGAAAGTAGTCATTTTGTTTACTCCTGCAACATAAACCGGGAGCCGTATTTCCCCCATAGTGAATTTTTGTTCTCCACTAAAACCGATTAATACTGTCGTTCACCTATTGATGTTATCCAACTCCGTACCCATGTCTGTTAGAGCACTGGCGAAGATTATATTGGCTGAGGAGCCCGTGTCGACCAATACACGTTTGACCATGAAGTTCGCCACTTGTAGAGAAATGACCAGAGCGTCATGGTGAGGATTTAAATCGTGTGAATCCCCATCATCTGGAAACCCAATTACCAAATCTGTGGTGATCCCTCTACATACATCAAGGTGTGAGAGGTGTTGGTGGCCAATGCCCTTGAATGCCTTTTAGCTGCTGAATAGGTTGCTCCGCTAACACCCGATCCTCCAGAAATAACATTGACAGTGTTATCAATCGGGGGTGGCGGGGTTGGAGTTTCTCTCTGTCTGTCTCTTTCATCTCTTCGTGTCAATGTGGCCTTCCCTTTGTCCGTAAGCAAATCTTTCAAGAAGCCCTTGTTAAGTAGTTCCAAAACTTCTAATCTCAAGGCAACACATTCCGCCGTTGTATGACCGTAATCCATGTGGAACTCACACCATTTTCTATTGTCCTTCTTGGAAGAACTGTCCTTATCCGTGGAGGCCATTTTACTTCATTCCCCAATCTCTTTAGCACCGAGACCAATTCTCCTGGAGAAATCGTGAAATTGTAGTCTGGAAGCCGTGGCTTGCTAGCCGGTAGTTCCTCCCTGTTTTTATATGGCCTTGGTCATTTGTCCACATTCTTGTAGAACGGTCGACGTTCGCCCCTACTGTGGTTCCTCCGTTCGGTTTGAGAGGAGGAGTCCATTTCGTGTTGCCTGGATGCAGCTGGCCTTCGGTCCACTCGTGCATTTGTTTCATCCACTCTTCTCTGGTTTCTTTTTTCTTCTTCCCACCTTATCTCTATTTGGGCTCGTGCCATGACCTGGTCCATTGTATAGCACCTGAATTTCGTCAATTTCTTGTAGGGCCCGCTGTCAAAAAGGAGTCCATTTCTGAAGGCTTCGATTGCTGTAGGCTGATGGAGATCCGAGATGGTTATCCTCTCACGGTTGAACCGGTCCACGTAGCTCCGTAATGATTCCCCTCTTCTCTGTTGTACAGAGTTAAGGTCGTCCGTTGTCCTTTCCAGCTTGCACGAACTTGCAAAGTGCTGCACGAACTTATCTGCCAGTTCTTGGTAGGATTTGATTGATTTGTACGGAAGACTGATGAACCACGTCAAGGCCGGTCTCGCCAAAGTTTCTCCAAAGCACCTGCACATTCCAGCTTCCCACTGGCTCGGAGACAGGCCGGTCGACATCATTTTGAATTTATAATGTATGACGTGGTCGTCTGGATCCGTGGTCCCGTCATATAGCTTCATTTCACTCTCTTTTTCTTCTCACTTTCTCCCTCATCCCCATTTCCTTTGGGTTTACTCTCAGCTCTAATCCCAGTGTTTCCCCCACTCTCGGATTTAGATCCCATTTTCTCACTACTATCACTCTTACCTCTGTTGAGACTGATTTTGGTCGAGGTCCACAATCGAGATTGTCAATTTGTAGGGCGTGAGCGAATCCTGCAAAATAAGTAGAGCAAAGAAGGAGCTTACTGCCAACCGGTGTGGTGGAGACCGTATGCTCTCCGACGCTCAAGTTAGCCTAAGCAATAATCAATGTAAAGTGAATAGATCAAGGCTTTTCAGGTACCTCAACCTTCGGTTGTATGCCGTGAGGGCGGTGTATATGTGTTTTGCCTTAGTATTAGGGGTAGCTTGAGTGAAGATGCCCCTTTGTCGTTATTCTTTCTTCTTTTATAGGTCTATTGGTATGGTCTTCCAGATATTCCCATTGGAGTCGTTATTAATGAGAGTTTAATTCAGGTGTTTCATGTTCGATAACTGACGATCTTCTCCTCTTCCCGGAACTGTTGACTTCATGGTGGTATTTATGAATTCAGATTCTCTCTTGATTTCTGTAACGGGTGTCTGTGTGTTTAACGGGCTTGGACCCTTGTGTGATGTCTTCGTCTGTGGGCCCAGTTTACTAATGGGCTTCTGGTCTTGTAATGTCGTTTTTGCCCCTGGGGTCAATTTTGGCCCAAACAACCCCCAATGATGCGCCTTCTCTCTCTCTCTTTTTCTATTTCCAGCTGTAATTTGACTTGATCATCATGAACCTATCTTGGTGTCAATGGAAATAATGTAATGGGCTTGCCCTTATGCTAAAATGAATATTTGTTCCGAAACCCATCATGTATCACCTTTCTATCGAACTGCCATAGCCTCCCCAAAAGTATGTGGCCTGCCTGCATGGGTATCACATCACATAACACCTCATTTGTGTAAGGTCCAATAGTAAAAGTCAACAACACCGGCTTGGTCACTCTGACCTCACCACACTCAATAAGCCACTGCAACCTATATGGCTTAGGATGTTTTAAATATGACGATGCTAATCTTGCAACCAATGTTGTGCTAGCCACGTTGGTGCAACTACCCCGATTTATGATCATATTACATGACTTCCCATTCACGATAAACCTAGTATGAAAAATATTCTCTCTATGCTGCTCGGCCTCCTCCTCAATGGTATGTGATGTTAATGCTCTCCTAGACACAAGCGACGAGTTATCTAGTGGGTATGCTACTCCCTCATCATCACTAGCATCCTCTAACGCATGCATCTCATCTTCCACCTCCCCATCTGTGGAATCGATATTTCCATCATCCTTTATTATTAGTGTTCGCTTGTTGGGGCACTGTGATGCATAATGTCCCATACCTAAGCACTTAAAACACTTTACCTCATTGGATTTCAGAATCACCACTTCAGAATTAACCTTCACTCTACTTGTCTCTATTTTTTTTCCCTTACCACTATCGGCCTTGGGCTTATTGAAACCCTCATCTCTCCGCTTATTACTAGTCCACTTCCCATTCCAAGAAGAAGTTCAGTGTATCTAGATGCGGATTTCTTCTTCAACTATCTTTCTACCTTGATCGCCATGTGTAGCATATCCTCTAACTTCATATAATGATGCAACTCAACTACACTCGCAATCTTCTTATTTAACCTACTAAAAATCGAGCCATCGTGGCTTCACTATCCTCCACCATATTCGCCATAATCATTTCTATCTCCATATCTATATGATAGTCCTCAACACTCTTCGACCCCTTATACAAATGTTGTAGCTTCTGATATAACTCTCTGTAATAGTGGCTTGGAATGAACCTCCTACGCATGAGAGCCTTTAACTCCTCCCAAATCTCAACTGGCCTCTCATAGTCTGTACATCAGCCACGGGAGATGTATGTTTTTCAGTTTTATCCCGCTTTGATTTTTTTGGAGTCCGATTTTTCCCTAAACACTCATAATGGAATATGGTATTTCATTAAAATATTTTAAATATACACCCATGCTAGATATCCACGAGTTAGATCCACTTTCGCTGCGCAGGGCACCGATCCTACCCTAGGATTTCCACATCCGCCCCGACAATAGGGACCCAACCTAATGACCTCGACAACCTTATAAGGTCCTTCCCAGTTGGCTCACAGTGAGCCTTTTTTGGGCTTTCTCATATTCAGGGTGATCCGCTTCAAGACCAAGTCTGGGGGATCAAGGGTTCGTACCCGGATCATCTTGTTATAGAAACGGGTCATCCTTTGCCGATATGCTGTCATTCTGAGGGCCAATCTCTCTCTTTTCTCCCAGACCAGATCAAGGTGGTGCTTGAGAAGGAGTTCATTCTGTCATTCTTAAAAATGTTGAACCCAAAGTGTCATCATCCCGATCTCTACTGGAATCATTGCTTTATTTCTGTAAGCCAACGAGAAGAGAGTTTCCCATGTGGAGACTTTGTAAGTTGTTCGATGTTCCTAGAGGACTTCTGGCAGTTCTTAGGCCTCACCTTCAGATTGTTTTTAATGTTGGGGTTTTATAGGGAATTACCAGGTTAGCGCAGCGGAACGCAGAAAATCAGAATTTTTCGATTTCAAAAATTTTTCTTGGATCAATTAAATAAACTTATTTATTTAATTAACCAATACTTAAAATGTTAAATTTCAATCCAAGAAATCAAATTTCTTTTAATTACCGAATTGACCCATAACTTTGCATTTTGATCATTTTTGTCCTCAAATTGTCAAATACATATTTAAGTGATTCCAAATCAATCCCAAAATAATTTATACATGTCTAATACATGAAAATATAAATTGCAATAAAAATCCCAAATTTTTTTACAATTGTTGAAAGCACCCAGTAGTTTTCAGGATTTATAATTTTGTCATTTTTAGTTCAAAACATGTCAAAATCAAATCCAATCAATCCCAAATTTAATATACATCATATTGGCTTGGAGCCGAAGTTTTAACGCACAATGTGAATCCAGGCCGGAGCCGGATTTTTTTGCAATGCCTACTTCTAACTACTAAAAAATATTTTTTGAAAAAAATATTTGATATACCAAATATCTGAAAATATTTTCCGGAAAATATTTTCTCATAATAGCCAAGTATTAGAAAATATTTTCATTTCCAGAAATCATTTTCATTGAAAATATTTTACTTACAAAAATCATTTTACTTCCAAACAAACAGACGGTACATTAATCTCCACTTTCAAAAAGAATAATTTGTATGTATCAAGACCAAATTGTAAAATGGCTTGTGATATTTCATCCCTCATTTTATCTAAACAGTTTGCTTGTCAATTAATGTCATTTATTTCATGAGCAAACAGACCGTACAACTAATGTTTTTTAATGTTGGCCTAAGGGTAGGATTCTGAAAAACTCAAATATATTTTAAGTATTTTTTTTATGTAATTTCGAATCTGAAAAACATAATAAAAGTATCAATTCAAAATATAATGAAATAGATTTTTAAATATTTTAAAAATATTAAAAAATAACACTTAAATTTAGATAATGATTTTTCAAAACCTACCCTATTTACCAATCCTATTTTTTTATCTACTATCTATCTTAAACTCTTACAATTGAATTTATACATTCACAAATATTTTTACACTCATCTTAAGCCATAATAATTAAACTCAAATTAACAGTGGATTCATCATTTAGTTAAATGGTTAGTTGAGTTATAAAGATAGTTGGTTAGTTGAGTTATAAAGATAGTTTGTTGAGTTGGTTGAGCCTACTATCTCACTGAACCTAAGCTAAAAAATAAATTGATGACATAAGGACCTTTCAATATTTCATATCTGTTGACCATCTATTTTTCATTTCAAGAGTAATATTGAAAATTAACCTCTCGAATAAATCTCTCAAACAATGAATTTATTTGTTTAGTTGGGAATCAAATCAAACTTAGCAAGAAGACAAGAAAATCACAGAGAGGAATTCCCATGGTTCGGCCGAGAGTAACTCTAACTTACGTCCATATAAGTAAAACGAGGGTTATCTTTTTATTACCTGCTCGGGGTCGAGACCTGTTGGGTTCTATAAGAACAACCGAGGATCAATTAAGCATATAAGATGTGTGAATAAACAAAGTAAGATAACGGAAAGTACTCACTTTGATCGGCTAGGAGGATGTAGGAGATAACAAAAATTTGCTTCCTTTGAAGTTGCTCCAAGCTCTCCTTTGAATTGTATGTTGAGCTTCCAAGCTTGTTCTTGAATTCCAAACTCATGGGAGTAGTATCCCTATCACTTTTGAATGACTCCTTTAAGTGCTAGCTTTGGAAGAAATTTACAACAAAATTCTTCCTATTGTTCTTGATGGTTCTCAGAAAAATGGAGAAACAAAGAGAGAGGGAGAAGGTCACGCCCAATGAGAGAAGAAAGAGAGAAAAAAGTGATTTTCCAAAAATCAAAGACATATACCAAATCTCAAAGTTTTGGTAAAAGTCTTTCAACCTTTCACACTTGTGTTTTTACACACAATCAACCACTAACAACTTCCATCAACCAAAAGTTGATAAAGTTGACTAGGTGATGTGACTTGTGTGGGCCCCACTTTAATTCAAAATCCGAGTGGGCCCGCAAACACATTCCGAGCTCGAGTTCGTTAATTTTAAATTAACGAATTTTCCGTTGCGACGTAATTAAATTAAATTTAATTAAATAATTATGCCTAGCAAAATTACTATTCAAGTCGCTCGTGAATTAATTCTAAATTAACTCGTTCGCTCGAATTAAAATCCAATTTTAATTCCGTTATGAAATCTAATTTCATTTAATATATCAAATTTATTATTTTAATCGATTAATTCCAAATTAATCGTTCTCTCTCTTTTAATTGAATTTTATCCCAGATGAATTCTTGCCGTAATTAATCCTAGATTAATTTTCTCTCTTCTAATTAATCCCAGATTAATTATGTTCGAGTCATACGTTATCGGTGAATCTTCGGAAAGCGACCCATGAGATCCCTGGATATGTTGGCAGTAAATCCGGTTATCGGACTATCCGAATACGTGCGTACCCTGTACCACGTTTTTACCGATTTACAAGACATGGTTGGCTTCTAACAAAGCACCGTGCCTACCCAATTCTCCAGAAATATTCTTTTAAGGAATATGTAATCTATGTCAGGCGTAGTATACGTAGTATTGCGTATTGCAATCCAGTATTGATATCACATGCTATGCCTAGGGCTGGAATTATGTCTGCCCCGTATGAAGCTATGTGAACACATAAACTGGGCGACGCATGTTGTTCCGGGCTCGCGGCCTGGTTGGGAGTACGGAGTAGCCCGCAGGAGACTAAACCGGAGAATGATGGAGTTGCCACCCGGTGTGAATCGGGACAAAGATTTAAGGTCGCACTCACCCCTCGCAAGGGAAGACCTCAAACCATTGGGTTCGGAATGGTCCCCTACTTATGCCACTTGTAATAAAATGATTTGTGCAATAATTCAACCAAGCCTAAACAACATTTATTTCCAAGGATAATTTACTCATAAGTTAGCATGCATAAGTACAAGGCTCATATCTAAGTTTGCATATAACCTATGTCTGGATTTGCATACAACATATTTGCATTAAATCTATGTCTCAATTTGCATACAACCTATTTGCATATAATCTATATCCAAATTTTCATACATAATGATAAATACGGCTAGCATACAATGTCATAAGCACATTACATTCGATCATAGGCATGCCAGTAGATAATAATTGTACAATCACGTATGAAAGCAAATTGGAATAACGGCGAACATGCAATAGCACACGGCAATCTCATTGTAGGACACAGAAACTGACGACGCTTTTCTAGGCTCGTGGCCTAGTTGGGAGTACGAAATAGCTCACGGGGAACTAAACCGGAGAAATAACATAGAGTCGCCACCCAGTGTGAACTAGGAAAATATGATTTAAGGCCGCACTCACCCCTCGCAAGGGAAGACCTCAAACCGTTGGGTTCGGAATGTTCCCTTACTTATGCCACTTGTAATGATGTGATTTGTGCAATATCTTAACTGAATCTATGCAACATGCTTAAGAACAACCTATATCTAGTCTATGTTCATAAAGAAAAATCCTATTTCTAAGTTTGCATGCTTGAAAAGTAAGTTATCACCACGACAAACACATAATAGCACACGACAATCCCATGAACATGCTCCAATTATATAATGCGGAAAACAAATAACAACATAAACATAATGCAAAATAAATAACTAATCATGCTTAAAAATAAATAACTAAATAACATACTAGACTAAATCATGCTTACAAAAATAAATAACGTACTAGCAACCTAATCATGCTCAAATACATGGTTGGATGACATGAAATACGTGTGTCTCTTAAGTGTTACGTGGCATTGTATCCCGAGTGTAAACCGCACTACCGTCCATTCGGATTCGGCTACGGAATTTATGTCCGGGTTTCCATCCGATATACCACAAGAGAGACCACATATTTCGTTCATCCGGAATTCACATCATGAATCAATCCATAATACTCACATGCAATAAAGTATTTAAAATAAATAAAACGAAAGATAATAATAAAGAATGTGTCATCAGGTCTAACCTCTTTTGTCGTCTCTCGAAAGCGTGTTACACTGCCGTCGGAAGGGTTGATGCTCCGCTATTTTTCTGGTTTACCGCTGTTTTGGGCTGAAGTTTTTCTCACTGTTTTGGGGTGAACTCTGGACTGTTTTGGGAAGTTTTTTAGGTGCAGTTTTTGGGTGCAGTTTTTGGGTTAATTCAGGGACTGTTTTGGGTAGTTTGGGCGTGCAATTTTGGGCAGTTTGTGGAACAGTTTCGGGACTGTTTTAGGCAGTTTATGGCAGTTTTACTGGGTAGTTTGGCTTGCTATGTGTATGTGGTGTGAATGTGCGAGTGGCGTGTGTGCTGTGTAGAGTTGTTGCTTGTGTGCGTGAGTGATCTTACGTGAGGGCTATGGCTGCTGCGTGAAGTGTGAGTAGAGGGGCTACTGAAGTTACTGGATGAGGGCTTTGGTTACGTGAAGTGTGAGTAGAGGGGCTGTGAGGGCGTGAAGTTTTATGGGTGAGTGGAGGGCTTGTGCGTTATGAGGGCTGATGATGTGAGTCAGGGGTCGTGAGTGATGAGCTGTTTGAGTGAATATGTGAGTGCTGAAGAGTGATGTGGCTAGGCGTCAAGGGTGAGGGGGCTGTGAGGCTAGTGGTGCGTAAGTGTGTTTGATTTGTGAGTGCTGAAGAGTGATGTGGCTAGGCGTGAAGGGTGAGGGGGCTGTGAGGCTAGTGGCGTTGACCAGTGCTTACACACGCGTATAACGCAAGCGCACGTATCGTTCAAGTAGTATAAAAATATCGATCCCACGAGGACTTAATATCTAATCTATTAATTTTATGAGGTCAAATGATTACTAGTATCTAACAGGTTGTTTGATTGATTTGAAATGGTGACGATTCTAAATTTAAAAAAAAAAAGTAAATAAAATTGTTCGAAAGTAGGTTTAAGAAAATTCAATATTAAAAACTATCTAGGGTTGTGATATCTTCCAATATCATTTTAAAGATGAAGTGGTTATCTTAAAGTTGGGTAATATATTGATTTATTAACATGGAACACTAAATTATGTGTAAGCCTCTGTCGATGGTCAGACACAAATATCCAGTTTAACCCAATTGAACCATATGTCTATGTCAACCAAGTTATCTGGATTCATTAAGTTTAAGTTCCAATTATGGCTACCCTCGCCCGCCAGGTATATGTCTATCCTGTAAGGAAATCTATTAAAGGGTTATCTATCATCAAGGAAGATCGTGGACTATTGAGTTTAAGGTCTTAAACTTAAAATCCCTATGTCCAGTTCATTTTAAGTTTCCCAGTTCAATTTTATTAATGGCCAGTTAATGAAAAAGCATTAAGATTAAGACTCAATACATAAATCTTTATATTACCCAAGTTATAATCTAACCCCTTATAAATCGGTGATATTGGATTTCATCACAACCCCAGATAACTGGCTTAGTTACGACACATATTTACGGGTAGTAAAAAAAACTTAACTAAAATTAAAGACATAAAGTAAAATACTGAAAATTAAATACTGAAAATTAAATACTGAAAAGTAAATGCTGAAAGTAAATGCTGAAATTAAATACTGAAAATTAAATGCTGAAAGTAAATTACTGAAAGTAAATTGCTGAAAGTAAATTGCTGAAAAGTAAATTGCTGAAAATGTAAATTGCTGAAAGTAAATTACTGAAAAGTAAAAACTGAAAATTAAAGAAAGAAAAGTATTGTGCGTAAAAGTAAATTGCGGAAAGTAAAAACTGAAAAGTAAAGAAAAAAAAGTGCGAAAGAGGAAATTAATTACTGAAAGCTGTAAATAAACAAACAAGATACAATCTTCTTAGTATTCTTAAGGAATTCCTTAGAAGAAAGTATGAATTTTACAAATGAAATGGCTTGGTATTTATATGCAAAATTTTGCCTCCATCAAATCATCCACCAAACCAATTATTAATTGCTCCACTAATTGCTCCACCAAATCCATTATTAATTGCTCAACTAATATCTTATCATGTTTGGTGATGATTTGATAATTTTTATTATTTATTTATTAATTTATTTTTTTGCTTTGAAAGTGATTGAAAGTGACTTTAATAATTACACACAACACACTTCTGGATGGTTCATCAATTTCGGGCATGAAATCGTCAGAATTCGAAATTATTTTGTCTTTCAAAGCTGTAGATCTTTGAGTTTTCCTTAATCTGGAACTTGAATCACCTCAATCCAATATCGGAGTAAAACGTTATACCCAAAATACGACAGATGCGCAAAACTGGAATTTCCAAAACTGCACTTAGTCAAAAACGCCCTTTCAAGTTTCCAATCTCCAAAATTAAAATATCAAGTCCAATAATTGCCATTATTTGACCCATATTTCGTCCTAAATGATTTCATTGAGATCCGATATTATTTTATCTGCAAAATAAACTAAAACACATCAAAACGTTCATCAAACCCGAGAAACTAAACAAAATATTAAGTTAAAGGGGCATTAAATATTGATATAATTTCCGCTCATCACACCCCCAAACCTAACATTTTGCTAGTCCTCGAGCAAAACAATAAAATAAAATACAAGAAATAATTAAAATTAAACTAAGCCACTTTCGTAGTGATCACGGTTGCATTTAGCATATGCAACAAGCCTTTAAACCCATAGGTGTCCCTAGTGGACGAGTTATAGTCTCGTGAGGGCTTACAGCAATGATACCCACAAACGTTTTACAAAAGTAAAAAGGTAGTGAAACTAATGCACACAAAAGCAAAAAGACAAGAGAAAAGAGATAAAGAAGTTAGTGACTAATCAGGTGAAACTTCTACTCCAAATCAATAGTTGTTTTGTTTCATTCTAAATTACCGAATAAGTAAATTCTCCGATTATTTTTACCATTCTCTCCATATACACAGTCGACAAAATATTAATCAACTCATTTTTGCCCACAACAGTCATAAGTGCAGTTGATAAGAGAGTAATATTTTTGTCCTAAAGTTCTATCAGATTTCACACATTTTTGTAGCAATAGAATAATTTTTCAGATTTTTTCTTTGATTTTTCTCTATTTTTATTTATATACAATATCTTCCATCTATGTAACGAGTGGTCGGTGGCTCCCAAACCAGTTGGCTTTAGGGCACCAGGTGTTAAGACGCCCCTACGAACTTAATTACTCAGACTTCAGATATATATATTTTTGCAGCATCTTTGATCCATGTAACGAGCTTTGGGCCAGTGACTCCCAAACCAGTTGGTTTTAGGGTACTAGGTGTTAAAACACCCTTACAGACTTAATAACTCGGATCTCAGACGTTTTTTTTTTTACTCTCCATTGTTTTTTGAGATGCTTCCTCTAATTAAACTAGAGCACTGAATATTACAAACTTTTCAATTTTAGCTCATGTCCGTATGTTACTATATATGTTGATAATACCTGTCAACTGAGCATATGAAGATCCATTTTAGTCTGTTTTATGGAGAAATCACAAATTAAATAATTCAAAAGGAAATAAACAAAAATTAACTTATTTCGAAAATAGGCTTGAGATACGTCTCAGGAGTGGAAACTCCTTACTCAGCTATCTCTTACTAATTCATCACCCTTTTAGTCAAAATAAAAACACAAAAACGCAAAATATTTTTGTAATTTTTGAAAATTTTGAAAATTTTTTTGTATTTTTCTAAAAATTTTGGACTAAAAATAAAAACAACACAAACTAAAAATAAGGTGCTGATCAACTAATTCCCTCCCCCAAACCTAAATGAGACATTGTCCCCAATGTCTTAAAAAGTAGAAGAAGAGTTTAGAAAATAATACCTGGTTAGCTGAAATTCTACAGGAAATTAAAGGTTAAGATCCAGATTAATCCTACGCCTCTTACCACGATCGTCCTCAGACCAATTTATCTTTGAAAGGATAGGGTCAACTCGTGGTTCATAGGCTATGAGTTGGTCTATTAGATCCGGAGCAGTTCTAGCAGTAAAGATGAGTTCTTTTAAGGTTTTGACACGAACCCATTTCTCCATCATCATCAAGAAACACACAAATAAAATAATAAAATCCATCAACGTTGTACAGCCCAATTGGTTTCTGGTGTATGTTCAGGTTCGCCCAAGATAGCACAATAAAACTTTCCTCCAATGTACCCAAGCCACATGGCAAAGTAATAAAAGCATCAGCACGGTTAATCATTTCTACCAAACGTTCAGACATACCTGGCACGATCAGTTCCCATCCATTTGATGGTTCAATAAGATTTGCTTCTGCCAAGGGTTTTTGGATGATTCCCAAAGTACGTGCATTCCCTCTCAGACAGCTTTTGAAACGATCCCCATAAGTCCAAATTACCTCTGCCATATATTAATGATATAGCGCATGAATAGCAGCTGCAAGACTCACAACACTAATTAGTTCGCTGCTTCTACGTATTGTGGCTTAACAACACTACTACCGCAAAACACACAGATGTTTTCAACTCGTCTTCTTGAAGTGGCTTCCATTTTTTATATGTATTTCTTTCTCAACTCTGGATGCCTTCAAAAGTGCAATGACGGGCTGAATTTATAGTACCTGAAAAGGGTGAGTAAATAGCACAAGTATCTTCCAGAGGACGATTAGTAGCGAAATAATATCGTGATAGTCAAAAAGGTCTGGATCCTGTCGGATAAAATAAAAGAAAAACAAAAACAAATCACAATTATTAAGAAAAGACAAAGAGATATAATATTTACAAGAAAAGTAACGGCTTGATTGACGTCTATGCGTCAGGGACAAGCTTCCCATCCAATTTTCTTATAAACTGGCAAACAGGGTCTTTTTGAGTCAGATTCCCAAGACTTAATTGTTGTCTTTCTTTTTGGAATTGTGTATGTAATTTGCGAATGTCTATGTGAACATATCCACTGGGATGCGTCTCAAGAGTTAAAGATATATCATCTAAAGACTCCTTACTCAAGCCATCCCTAATGAATTTAATTTTGTCTTCGCGATTATCAAACACCATTCCTAAAGAACGACAATGAGTATTGTAATTCCAGCGTGCACATTTGTAACAAACACCCATTTGTTTAGCTCTACGTTTCTTTGCATAGGTGCTTCTTCCAAAACCAGGCAGATGTGAAATAAAAGAGTCAGAAGACTCACCTGCCAATTGGACTCGTGGTTCAATTACCCAACGAATGTCATTAGGAATACCTTTGATCATTAGTAGTCTCATCCGTTCTAAGCGAGCTTTGTAGACTTTCATCAGAGATTTTTGAGGGAGAGAAGGAAATTGCTTGTGAAGATTTGCGAGAGCTTCTTCCATCGTGAAATGACTAAACCTGCAAAAATTAAACACACAAACATAAAACACACCAGATCACAATATATACAAAAATTGCATGGGTTGCCTCCCTGCGAGCGCTAAGTTTAAAGTCGCCAGCTAGACGTGACTTCTCGAACGTTAGGCTAGATCTGAAAGTGTGACACTTTCTTTTTGTCGCTCAAATGATTCTCCCCAGTAGTGCTTAACACGCTTGTTTTTAACCTTGAAAGTTTTGTTGCAGTCAGGATCATGTATCTCAACGGCTCTGTCTGGTAAAACCTTGGTGATCACAAATGGACCTGACCACCGTGATTTTGGCTTCCATGGGAAGAATTTCCCCCTTGATTTGTTTAATAGTACCTTCTTCCCTGGTTCCAGTTGTATGCGCACTATCTTCTCATCATGTCATTTCATTGCCTTTTCCTTGTACAATTTGGCATCCTCAAAAGGCTATATGTGAAATTCCTCCAATTCGTTGAGCTGGTGGAACTTTTTCTCTTCTGTTGCTTGTAGTGCAAGAATAGGCTTCTTCAGTACGCAGTGCGCTTTAATAGGCTTCTTCAGTACGCAATGCGGTTTATCTTCAGGCTCCACAAGTAATTGACATGCTTTAAGTTTGTCAGTAGAACTTTGTCTTTCATCAGAGTTCTGAACGGTACTATGTATCACATCAAGTCTGAAACATCCTCCTTCTTTTCAATCATCTGGGAAATTCATGGCTTTGAAAACATTAAATGTTACTTCTTGGTCTTGTACCCTCATGGTTAGTTCTCCTTTTTGTATATCAATAATGGTTCGACCTGTAGCCAAGATGGTCTCCCGAGGATGATTGGCACGTCTGCGTCTTCCTCCATATCAAGGACAATAAATTTGATGGGAAAATAAATTTGTCAACCTTGACCAGCACATCCTCAACTACGCCTCTTGGAAATACGAGCGTTCTATCAGCAAGTTGTAGTGAGACTGAAGTGGGTATTGTTTCTCCAATCTCATCCTGAAATCCTGAAATTTCCGTTCACTCGCACCTAAATCACACAAAGCCTTACCGAAGTCATGTTCTCCTATGGTGCAAGGAACAGTGAAACTGCCAGGATCTTTCAACTTTGGAGGAAGTTTTCTCTGAATGATGGCGCTGCATTCTGCTGATAATGCTATTGTCTCATAATCTCCCTATCTCCGCTTTCGTGAAAGAATGTCTTTCATGAATTTGGCATAGCTGGGCATTTGTTCCAACGCTTCTGCAAATGGAATGTTGATATGCAGCTTTTTGAACACCTCCAAGAATCGAGCAAACTGCTTGTCCAGTTTTTTCTTCTAAGACGCTGAGGAAAAGGTGGAGGTGGAGTGATCTGTTCTTTTTCCTTTGCTTCTTTTTCCTCCATCTGTTGCTTTGTTTCTTTGGAAAATCTTCAATTGTTGTTGCCTTGATTCCAATATCTTTGTTGATTTCAGTACCGCTTTTTAACATGATGGCATGACATTGCTCCTTCCCCATGTTCCTTGGATTGGCTCTGTGTTGCTAGGAAGGTACCTGGCGGTCTGTAACTCTGAGCATTGACCAGTTGTCCAATTTGATTCTCCAGTGCTTTAATAGAAGCTGATTGACTTTGAATTAATGCTGCTTGGGATTGAAACATAGCATCATATCTTGCTGCTTGAGATTGAAATATAGCATCATATCTTGCTGCTTGAGAGTCGTGTTTTGCTTCTATCTTTTTCAAGTGGGTCAACACTTCTGTTATTCTTGGTTCATTTGCATGTTCCTTGCTTTTGTTATGTTGTTGGAATCCGGGTGGTGGATTGTTCATTTGCCCTGAATTGTTGCTCCATGCGAAATTGGGATGATTCCTCCACCATGGGTTGTAGGTGTTGGAATATGGATTGTTCCCCTGTCTGTTGAAATTTTTGACAAAATTCACCGTTTCTTTATGTTGGTTGAAAGATTCTGACTCATGTGCTCCTCCAAATGGTGAACTTGTGGATCCACCATTAACTTTTATGTTAAGAGTTTCCAGATTTTTGCAAATCACATCCAGTTTGGAACTCAGTGCTGTGTTGGCTCCAACTTCATAAATTCCTGCAATTCTTTGGATCATGCTCCTTTCTGTTGGCCATAAAGAATTGTTGTTGGCCATTTCTTCGATTAGGTCCCATGCTTCATCTTCTCCTTTTTCCATTAAAGCTCCTCCAGCAGCAGCATCGATTGTGGTTCTCATTATTCCAGAAAGTCCATTATAGAATGTTTGGACTTGAAGCCATTTTGGAATCTCATGGTGAGGACATTTCCGGAGCAAATCATTGTACCTTTCCCAAGATTCGCAGAGGGATTCTGAATCTTGTTGTACAAAGGATGTGATGTCATTCCTCAGCTTTCCGGTTTTTGCTGGTGGAAAGTACTTTGCAAGAAATTTGGTGGCTAAAGTGTTCCAAGTTGTGATAGAACCTGCTGGTAGTGAATGTAGCCAAGCTTTAGCTCTGTCCTTCAAGGAGTATGGGAAAACACGCAGTCTCATTGCTTATTCTGGTGCTCTGTTGTAGTTGAAAGTGTCGTAAACTTCCAGGAAGTTACTGATGTGGGCATTAGGATCTTCAGTTGCATTCCCCCCAAACTGAACTGACTGCTGAATCATCTGAATGCTTGTTTTGATGTCACACGCATTTGCTGGTAAGGGAGGAAGTACAATACATGAAATGAGTTTGTCAACCACCGGAATGGTTCTGTCTCGAATGGGAATTGGTGGTGCAACCTCCAACGGTTCAGGTTCCATGTTGACTAAAGCTTCTTGGCCTTCTCGCCTTTCCCTTCTCAACTATCTGATGGTTCTTTCAATTTCTGGGTCAAGCGATCGGAGATCAAAGCTTCTGGTTCGTCTCATGTAGTTTCTGAGAACCTGAAACACAAGAAAACAAAAAAATAAGTAAAAGAAATTAGATTAAAGTAACGTATCTAACCCCAAAATTAATAGTGAAAGATAAATAAGTCCCCGGCAACGGCGCCAAAAACTTGACCGGTGCTTACCACACGCGTATAACGCAAGCGCCACGTATCGTTCAAGTAATATAAAAATATCGATCCCACGAGGACTTAATATCTAATCTATTAATTTTATGAGGTCAAATGATTACTAGTATCTAACAGGTTGTTTGATTGATTTGAAATGATGATGATTCTAAATTTAAAAGCAAGTAAATAAAATTATCGAAAATAGGTTTTAAGAAAATTCAATATTAAAAACTATATAGGGTTGTGATTTCTTCCAATATCATTTTAAAGATGAAGTGGTTATCTTAAAGTTGGGTAATATATTGATTTATTAACCTGGAACACTAATTATTTGTAAGCCTCTGTCGATGGTCAGACACAAATACCCAGTTTAACCCAATTGAACCATATGTCTATGTCAACCAAATTATCTGGATTCATTAAGTTTAAGTTCCATTATGGCTACCCCCTCCCGACAGGTATATGTCTATCCTGTAAGGAAATCTATTAAAGGGTTATCTATCCTCAAGGAAGATCGTGGACTATTGAGTCTAAGGTCTTAACTTAAAATCCCTATGTCTAGTTCATTTTAAGTTTCCCAGTTAAATTTTATTAATGGCCAGTTAATGAAAAAACATTAAGATTTAGACTCAATAAATAAATCTTTATATTACCCAAGCTATAATCTAACCCCTTATAAATAAATCTTTACATCCCTATGTGTTATGTGTAATTATTTAAGTCATTTTCAAAATAAAAAAAAATAAAAATTATCAAACTTCCACCAAACATGCTTGGTGCCATATTTGGTGCCATGTTTGGTGCCAGGTTTGATACCATGTTTGATGCCATGTTTGGTTGAGCAATTGGTGGAGAAATTTGTGGAAACCTTTAGATTTGCCTAAAAATATCAAGCTAAACTTTGTAAATTTTTCATGCTTTCTTTGGAGGAATTTCTCCATGAAAACTTGACCGGCGTAAACACACACGTATAATGCAAGCGCACGTATCGTTCAAGTAGTATAAAAATATCGATCCCACGAGGACTTAATATCTAATCTATTAATTATGAGGTCAAATGATTACTAGTATCTAACAGGTTGATTGATTGATTTGAAATGGTGACGATTCTAAATTTAAAAGCAAGTAAATAAAATTATCGAAAATAGGTTTTAAGAAAATTCAATATTAAAAACTATATAGGGTTGTGATTTCTTCCAATATCATTTTAAAGATGAAGTGGTTATCTTAAGTTGGGTAATATATTGATTTATTAACCTGGAACACTAAATTATGTGTAAGCCTCTGTCGATGGTCAGACACAAATACCCAGTTTAACCCAATTGAACTATATGTCTATGTCAACCAAATTATCTGGATTCATTAAGTTTAAGTTCCAATTATGGCTACCCCCTCCCGACAGGTATATGTCTATCCTGTAAGGAAATCTATTAAAGGTTATCTATCCTCAAGGAAGATCGTGGACTATTGAGTCTAAGGTCTTAAACTTAAAATCACTATGTCTAGTTCATTTTAAGTTTCCCAGTTAAATTTTATTAATGGCCAGTTAATGAAAAAATATAAGATTAAGACTCAATAAATAAATCTTTATATTACCCAAGCTATAATCTAACCCCTTATAACCGGTGATATTGGATTTCATCACAACCCCAGATAACTGGCTTAGTTACGACACATATTTACGGGTAGTAAACAAAACTTAAATAATAAAAAGACATAAAGTAAAATACTGAAAATTAAATACTGAAAATTAAATACTGAAAAGTAAATGCTGAAAGTAAATGCTGAATTAAATACTGAAAATTAAATGCTGAAAGTAAATTACTGAAAGTAAATTGCTGAAAGTAAGGGGGGTGTATTCAATTGAGATTTTAAAAGACTATTTTAATAAAAATAGTCATGTAGATTTTAAAAGACATTTAAAGAATGTAATAGACATTTAAAGAATGTAATGACTTACAAGATTTTATCAGATTTCTTTTAATCAAGATTTTTTACATATTAGATTTTAAAAGACTTATTTCATAAGAATTTGTAAGATTTGAAAGGATCATTATAGTTTTTTTTTCCTTTTTTTAGAACCGATATTATATGGAATGGAACCATAAATAAAAAAAGTTAATGAAAGTCAATGTCAAAATGTCATTTCTTTGACCTAGGAATATTTTATGAGTTTCTATGACAGAATGTCATTTCTCTGACCTAGGAAGAAAAGATAACACTTCGGCATCAATGATCTTAATAATTGATAAATAATTTTTTCCTTAAATTTGGGGGTTTTTTTTAAAAATAAAATACAAGTAAAAAATTAGCAAGAAAATGAGGAAAAAAATCTTTGTTGTGCTAAATTCATTTTGTACATTATTATCTATTCGAATGAAGAAATTCTGTTGGCCTCAAAGAAAATCTAGGAAATTATTTTTAAATGTGATAGAATTTTCCTCCTCGAAAATGAAATTCATTAAGAAAAATAGTTGGAGAAAGACATTACCAGTTGCATTTAAAGAAAGTCATATTGTTTTTATTTGAAAGAAAAAAGAAGAAATTACTAATAAGCAAGTAATTTGTTCACAAAGAACTATCATGTATGTTCATCTTCTATTTTATAACTAACATGTATGTTCATCTTCTATTTTCTAACACTCAAAAAAATCTTATATAAAAAGTCTCATGGGTTAGGGTGGGATTTTTTATAGAGTTTGATATTTATAATTTTCACTAAAAAGTCCACAAAATCACACATATAAAAAAATCCTTCGAAATATTATGTTTTTCAATACCATAAAACTTTTGTTACTTGTAAAATCCTGATTGAATATCACTAGATTTGGATACACTCTTTAAAAAATCCTAATAGTTTTAATGGAATACCACAAGACTTTTTAGATTATTTAAAAATCTTAATTGAATACCACAAGACTTATTTAACCCAAAAAAGTCTTTTAAAATCTCAATTGAATACACCCCCTAATTGCTGAAAAGTAAATTGCTGAAAAAGTAAATTACTGAAAAGTAAAAACTTAAAATTAAAGAAAGAAAAGTACTGTGCGTAAAAGTAAATTGCGGAAAGTAAAAACGGAAAAGTAAAGAAAAGAAAGTGCGAAAGTGGAAATTAATTACTGAAAGCTGTAAATAAACAAACAAGATACAATCTTCTTAGTATTCTTAAGGAATTCCTTAGAAGAAAGTATGAATTTTACAAATGAAATGGCTTGGTATTTATAGGCAAAATTTTGCCTCCATCAAATCATCCACCAAATCAATTATTAATTGCTCCACTAATTGCTCCACCAAATCCATTATTAATTGCTCCACTAATCTCTTATCATGTTTGGTGATGATTTGATAATTTTTATTATTTATTTATTAATTTATTTTTTTGCTTTGAAAATGATTGAAAGTGACTTTAATAATTACACACAACACACTTCTGGATGGTTCATCAATTTCGGGCATGAAATCGTCAGAATTCGAAATTATTTTGAGTCTTCTTTAATCTGGAACTTGAATCAGCTCAATCCGATATCGGAGTAAAAAGTTATTCCAAAATACGACAGATGCGCAAAACTGGAATTTCCAAAACTGCACTTCGTCAAAAACGCCCTTTCAAGTTTCCAATCTCCAAAATTAAAATATCAAGTCCAATAATTGCCTTTATTTGACCCATATTTCGTCCTAAATGATTTCATTGAGATCCGATATTATTTTATATGCAAAATAAACTAAAACACATCAAAACATTCATCAAACCCGAGAAACAAACAAAATATTAAGTTAAAGAGGCGGTAAATATTGATATATTTTCCGCTCATCATGCGGGAGTGTGTTTGATTTGTGAGGTAGTGGCTGTGGCGTGAGAGGGCAAAGGTCAGTGGGCGTAAGTGGCTTATGCGTAAGGTCAAAGAGGTTGGCAGGTGGCTTTATTGAGTGGCTGTGTGGCTATGGGTCTGCTGCTCGCGTGAATTGGCTTTTGTGGAGGTGATATGTTGCCTGAAAGATCAGGGAGAGTGAAGGGTACGTGAGAGAAGAGGGTGAAACTATGATTATTTTTTGTGTTTTAGTGAGAGTGAGCCAAGGTTTGAAAGGTATGGTTAAGGGTTCTTTATATAGGCCAAGGGATGGGTAATCCTTATTTGGGTAGGAAAAAGAGATTGTGTAATTAGGGGGAAGATTTAATTAGTTTATTATAAGGAAATGATTTCTTTAATTGGGAAGGTGATTTATTTTAATTAGGAATGTTATTTATGGAATTTAATTTGGATCTTTTAATTTAGGAATTTAATTTATTTAAGTTTAATTTTAATTGGTTTTATTTAGTTTAGGAATTTAATTTAATTTAAGTTTAATTTTAATTGGTTTTAATTTAATTTGTGACATGCATTTTAAATGTTTTAATTATTTTGGATTGGGCTTGGTGTGTGGTTTTAGGGATATGAGGGCATGGTTTGTGTCTTATGGGGGTTTGGGCTAAGGGTGTGCTTTGAAACGGAGGTCCAACAAGCGAGTCTGAAGCTAATCCAACGAGTTAAATCCAACCAAGTGTCAATTCTTGACCTTTTCCCTTCCAACGTCTGTTTCCCGCGGCTTTCACAATCCAAGAGGTAGTGTCTCCATACAAGACTCATCATCGAGACTTATATGCAAAAATTCAGTGCCTACAGTCGCCCCCAGTTTGATGGGACTTGTGCAATGTGTGACAATGACAATTCTATCAAAGTACGTGCAATGCATTTTTACTTACCTGGCTCGCCAGCTGTCACCTGGTTTGCCTGTTGCTCCGAACTAAATTTGATGATGTGCCATTCCTGGAGTGCTAAACCACGTACCTAGTGTGACGCGGAAGTCCACAATAGTCCACATGTCGTACCTGGCGTGTTAAACCATGTACCTAGGGTGTTACGGTAGTCCATAATAGTCCACAAGCCGTACCTGGCGTGCTAAACCCCGTACCTAGGGTGTCGCGATAATCTATAATAGTCCACATGCCGTACCTGGCGTGCTAAACCCCGTACCTAGGGTGTCGCGGTAGTCCACGATAGTCCACATGTCATACCTGGCGTGCTAAACCCCGTACCTAGGGTGTCGCGGTAGTCCACAATAGTCCACAAGCCGTACCTGGCGTGCAAAACCCCGTACCTAGGGTGTCGCGGTAGTCCACAATAGTCCACATGTCGTACCTGGCGTGCTAAACCCCGTACCTAGGGTGTCTCAGTTGCATCTCCATACCTAGAGTGTCGCAGTTGTGCTTGAATGTCGTACCTGGTGTGCTAAAGCTCGTACCTAGGGTGTCGCAGTTGCGTCTCCGTACCTAGAGTGCTGTAGTTGTCTGAATGCCATACCTGGCGTGCTAACCCAGTACCTAGAGTGTCACAGTTGTGTCTGAATGACATACCTGGCATGTTAAACCTCGTACCTAGGGTGTCGCAGATGTGATAATAGTCAATTTCCTAACCATGCTCCATTTTCAGAGTTCCATTTTCGGCATTATGAGATATTGGTCGATTTTCGAACCGTGCTCCATTTTCGGAGTGCCATTTTCGGTGTCTGAAGAGATATTGGTCCATTTCCGAACCATACTCAATTTTCGGAGTGCCATTTTCGGCGTCTGATGAGATACTGGTCCATTTCCGAATCGAGCTCCATTTTCGGAGTGCCATTTTCAGCATCTGATGAGATACTGGTCCATTTCCGAACCGAGCTCCATTTTTGGAGTGCCATTTTCGGTGAGCTGATGTGATTATGGTCCATTTCCAAACCATTGCTGATGAGAGATAGTCCATTTCTGAACCATTGCTGATGATAGAGAGTCCACTTCCGAACCATTACTGATATGAGAGTGGTCCATTTCCGAACCATTACCTATCTGAGAGTGGTCCATCTTTGAACCATTGCTGATGTGAGAGTGGTCCATTTTCGAACCATTGTTGAGTTAAGATAAGGGTCGTGTTCCCTAAATTTTGGGTCTTGTTCCCGATCTGAGTTGAGGTAAGGGACTTTTTCCCTGAATTAAATTGAGGGTCTTGTTCCCGATCTGAGTTGAGTTGAGGGTCTTGTTCCATGATTTGTGGGTCTTGTTCCCGATCTGAGTTGAGGGTCTTGTCCCTGAATTGTGGGTCTTATTCCCGATTTGAGTTGAGGGTCTTGTTCCCTGAATTGTGGGTCTTGTTCTCATGGGTCTTGTTGCCGAACTGTGTCAAGATAGGGTTTTATTCCCCTGGGTTTTGTTCCCGAACTGTATTGAGTTGAGGCTTTATTCCCCTGGGCTTTGTTCCCAAACTGTGTTGTGATAGGGCTTTATTCCTCTGGGCTTTGTTCCTGAACTGTATTGAGATGAGGCTTTATTCCCCTGGGCTTTGTTCCCGAACTGTATTGAGATGAGGCTTTATTCCTCTGGGCTTTGTTCCCGAACTGTGTTGAGATAGGGTTTTATTCCCCTGGGCTTTGTTCCCGAACTGTATTGAGATGAGGCTTTATTCCTCTGGGCTTTGTTCCTGAACCGTGTTGAGATAAGGCTTTATTCCTCTGGGCTTTGTTGCCGATTTGCTGCCTATGGACTTTGTTCCCGAACTGTACTGAATGTGGGCTTTATTCCCAGAGTGCCATACCCGACAAAACTGATGATGTGTCTCCATACCCGGAGTGCTACTGTAATATCTCCATACCCGGAGTGCCGTACTTGGCAAAACTGATATCTCCATTCCCGGAGTGTCGTACCTGGCAAAACTGATCTGATATCTCCATACCCGGAGTGTCGTACCTGGCGGAACTGATACTGAACCAATGTGGGCCTCACCCCCAGAATGCCATACCCGGTAATACTGATAATGATGATAATGTGGGCCTCGCCCCCAGAGTACCATACTCGGCGAGACTGATGCTGATGCCAATGTGGGCCTCGCCCCCAGAGTGCCATACCCGGCAATACTGATACTGATGCTGATGTAATGGTTCATTTCCGAACCATGCTCCATTTTCGGAGTGCCATTTTCGGCTTGTTCATTCCCGAACTGTGTTTCCATTCTCGGAGTGCCATTCCTGGCTTGTTCATTCCCGAACTGTATTTCCATTCTCGGATTTCCATTCTCGGCTTGTTCATTCCCGAACTATGTTTCCATTCTCGGAGTGCCATTCCCGGCTTGTTCATTCCTGAACCTTGCTCCATTCTTGGATTGCCATTCTCGGCTTGTTCATTCTCGAACTGTGCTCCATTCTCGGAGTGCCATTCTCGACTTTTTTTATTCTTGAACCTTGCTCCATTCTCGGATTGCCATTCTCGGCTTGTTCGTTCTCGAACCTCTGGATAATGTGGGCCTCGACCCTAGGATTCCTTCCCAGATTCTTTCCAAAAAACTATGCTGATGTGGGCCTCGACCCTGGGATTCATTCCAAAACTCTGATAATGTGGGCCTTGACCCTGGGATTCATTCCAAAACTCTGCTGCTGTGGGCCTCGACCCTGGGATTCATTCCAAAACTCTGACGGTGTGGGCCTCGACCCTGGGATTCATTCAGGGATTCATTCCAAACTCTGATTGTGTGGGCCTCGGCCATAGGATTCATTCCTGGATTCATTCCATAATTCTGACGATGTGGGCCTCGGCCCTAGGATTCATTCCTAGATTCATTCCAAAACTCTGAAGATGTGGGCCACGGCCCTGGGATTCATTCCCGGAACCACTGATTGTCTTTGCTGATTTTTCCTTTTCTTTAAATCCTGCGAACAAAAACAAGACAAAAATTGCGTGCATGTGACGTGTATGTATGTATGCATGGATGTGTTTCCTATTCCGTTGGGTTAGGTCTTTCTTGTGCTCCTCTGTGCTTCTCGCCTATAACTGTCTTTGGTCGCCCCCTGGGCTTGTTACAGTTTCTTTCTGTCAGTTCTTGTTTGGTGACAAATGTCCCTGGTCGCCTCTGGTTTCATAATTTCTTTCTATCAATTCTCTTCTGGTGATTGCTCAGTTCTCTTTGGTCCTATGACTCGTTGTATTGCTGATTCATAGGGTGGTAGATTGGTCGCCCCCCCAGTCTTGGTTTAGCTTTTTGCTCTCTGCTGTTTGCACTTGGTCAAGATGAACCACATGGTGGGGCCTTCCATATTATCATACTATGCTACGAAATAGTCTCAATAGTTAAACATATCATTGTCCTCAAAGAATGCTCAGTAATGAAACCAGAGAACCTTCAAAACATTCGATGCAACTCAATCCAAGTCTTTGAATAAATGATCTATGCCAGACTCAAAGTGTGTGTGTGCAAAGGTTCTTTTACAACTTGATTCCTACGTGAGCCAACTCAATGATTTCGTTTCAAAAATCGGGATCGATGGGTCAAACCAACCTAGATGTCTCAGTTTATGCTCTGCAATTGCTTTTTCTTACTCAATGTGGTATGGTTTTATTTTTCTTTTCCTTTGTCTCTTATTTTTCTTTTCATTTTGAACTTTTTTTTTTCTTTCTTTTTCTTTTTTCTTTCTTTTTTTTCTTTCTTTTTTTCTTTTCAACACACCTACCCTTTAAGGTAGCATTTCTCCTCATGGTGGTCCTAATACTCGTCCATGGGTAGCTTCACGCTTATCGGTTATAGTGGTTCAATTCTTTTACTTAGAGACTTTTCTTTTATTTTCAACCATACCACACATCATAACATAAGCAAATCAAGATAGACATCTAAGCAAACGGTCATTCACCGACCTACAATTTCTTTGACTAGTCATTTTGCTAACTACTCAGGTTTTCACTGCTAAGAACCATAATCAAGTGCTTACGAGTCTAACATAGATCAATTACTCAAATTATTAGATAAAAGCACGTCAAGGGTTTATCGTTTCTAAGATTTCACCCTAAAGCAATCAATTTCATCATCGGACTTATGTCTAACTATCAAGGACTCAAAAACAATCTTTTTTTTCTTCTCTCTTTTTTTCTTTTTTTTCTTTTTCTCTTTTTTTGAAGGCCCCCCCAATGGTCTTCCTATCCTTGTCGTAAGGTTTTCTATTGCTCGATTTCCTTTTCCTTGCTATCCATGTTTGCTAAACTCTTCTTTGACAAGTCTTCTTTTTCCTAACCCAACGGATATCTATGATGGCTTTTAAGACACGGGGTTAACATGATGCATGTATGCATGAGATGCATGTGATGCATGGAACATACAGGTTGTCCTATTATCATTTTAAAGTATTCAATCATACTATTGCGTGGTGCAAACTTGTCCTAGTTGAAAAGGCCCAACAGATTTACACTTTGCGATAACATGGCTAAACGACTTCAAATGATAAGAGGCCCACACATAAAATGACCCACCGGTATTTTAGAAGCTTTTGGACCAACTGTCAAAGGACATGAACTCGTCCCAGTTTAAATGGCCCAACAAGTTCATATCTCTTGACAAAAGGTCCAACTGGATCCAAATGACGATGGTCCAACACATCAACATAAAATAAATAATTTCTACTAGTTCTTTACGACTAAGGTTCATATGTGGGTTTACGGGAGTGCGGAAAAAGGCTCTCATTGACGAAGGATTGCCCACAACTAGGACTCCACACTCAAGGGTTCAAGCGACCAAGTTAGCGCACCTTTTTTATACCTTAAGGTACGTGCCAACGAGTTATGGTGTGTGACTGACTGTCAAATGGATTTCCCGTTGTAGATTCCCCAGAGGGAGGGTGGAGCGAGGCTCTCATAAGTACCCAAGCCCCTTAGGCTCTTATCGCTTGGTGTCAGGAATAAACAACTAGTCCTCCAAATTAGTCCATCATAATAGGCTTCAAGGAGATGATTATCTAGGTGCCTTCAAAGCTTTTCCTTATAGAAAGGTAGTGAATGAAGGAAGATACCAAACCATTACCTAGCCTTAAAAGGTTCCTTTGATTAAACCTCTTTTAATCCACTATAGACACGGTTAACTAAAGCAAAAATCACAATCATCACAAGACATTATTTCGGGGCCAATTCTCTTATCCCCAGTGGAGTCGCCAGACTGTAGAACACAGAAACTGACGACACTATTCTAGGCTCGCGGCCTAGTTGGGAGTACGGAATAGCTCACAGGGAACTAAACCGGAGAAATAACATTGAGTCGCCACCCAGTGTGAACTGGGAAAATGTGATTTAAGGCCGCACTCACCCCTCGCAAGGGAAGACCTCAAACCGTTGGCTTCAGAATGGTCCCTTACTTATGCCACTTGTAATGATGTGATTTGTGCAATATCTTAACCGAATCTATGCAACATGCTCAAGAACAACCTATATCTAGTCTATGTTCATAAAGACAAATCCTATGTCTAAGTTTGCATCCTTGAAAAGTAAGTTATCACCACGGCAAACACATAATAGCACACAACAATCCCATGAACATGCTCCAATTATATAATGCAGAAATCAAATAACAACATAAACATAATGCAAATTCCAAATGCAAAATAAATAATTAATCATGCTTAAAAATAAATAACTAAATAACATACTAGACTAAATCATGCTTAAAAAAATAAATAACGTACTAGCAACCTAATCATGCTCAAATACATGGTTGGATGACACGAAATATGTGTGTCTCTAAAGTGGTACGTGGCATTGTATCCCAAGTGCAAACCGCACTACCGTCCATTAGGATTCGGCTACGGAATTTACGTCCGGGTTTCCATCCGATATACCACAAAAGAGACCACATATTCCGTTCATCCGGAATTCACATCATGCATCAATCCATAATACTCACATGCAATAAAGTATTTAAAATAAAAAAAATAAAAAAAACGAAAGAAAATAATAAAGAAGGTGTCCTCAGGTCTAACCTCTTTTGTCGTCTCTCGAAAGCGCGTTACACGGCCGTCGGAAGGGTTGATGCTCCGCTATTTTTCTGGTTTACCGCTGTTTTGGGTTGCAGTTTTTCTCACTGTTTCGGGGCGAACTCTAGACTATTTTGGGAAGTTTTTTAGCTGCAGTTTAGGGCAGTTTTACTGGGCAGTTTGGCTTGCTATGTGTATGTGGTGTGAATGTGCGAGTGGCGTGTGTGCTGTGTAGAAATGTTGCTTGTGTGCGTGAGTGATCTTGCGTGAGGGCTATGGCTGCTGCGTGAAGTTTGAGTAGAGGGGCTGTTAAAGTTACTGGATGAGGGCTTTGGTTGCGTGAAGTGTGAGTAGAGGGGTTGTGAGGGCGTGAAGTTTTATTGGTGAGTGGAGGGCTTGTGCGTTAGGAGGGTTGATGATGTGAGTCAGGGGCCGTGAGTGATGAGCTGTTTGAGTGAATATGTGAGTGCTGAAGAGTGATGTGGCTAGGCGTGAATGGTGAGGGGGCTGTGAGGCTACTGGTGCGTGAGTGTGTTTGATTTGTGAGTGCTGAAGAGTGATGTGGCTAGGTGTGAAGGGTGAGGGGGCTGTGAGGCTAGTGGTGCGTGAGTGTGTTTGATTTGTGAGGCAGTGGCTGTGCGTGAGAGGGCTAAGGTCAGTGGGCGTAAGTGGCTTATGCGTAAGGTCAAAGAGGTTGGCAGGTGGCTTTGTCGAGTGGCTGTGTGGCTATGGGTCTGCTGCTCGCGTGAATTGGCTTTTGTGGAGGTGATATGTTGCGTGAAAGATATCGGACTTTGTATACCCGATTGAACACATCTTACATTCAACCGAATATACGTCATCTGGCGCGGCGAAGCATCGTGGTAAAGGATTTTAACCCCTCGAAACGGAGGACCTTTAATCCAACTTACTAAGCCCATACGCTTTATTTCATCATTACACAAACAAATAACATGCAGAATTTAAAAAACGGATAATAAATGAATCAAACAACATAAAACAAAAATATGCGCTGTTTGCTCAAGTGGTACGTGGAGTTGTATCCCAAGTACAGACCGCACTACCGTCCATTCGGATTCAGCTACGGAATTTATGTCTGGGTTTCCATCCTATATACCACAAGAGGCGACACATTTTCCATTTTATTCAAAGCCACAACATGCATCCATGAACGACTCTCATACGAAATAAATAACTAAAACGATTAAAAGATGAATAAAAATAAATACGAAGAGTGCCCTCAGGTCTAACCTTTTATGTCGACTATCGGAAGTACCGTACGCGATGGTCGGAATGGTGGATGCTCCGCAACTCCTCCGGTTCACTGGTTCAACATTTCCCTTCGCTTCTTCGCTATTCGAGCTGCTATTTTCCCTCTGTTTCGCTGTTGTATTTTGGTCACTGTTTGTTGCATTTTTTTCTGTTGTTTGCTGCGTTTATTGGCTGCTGCTTTCTTACTGTTTTAGGTGATATTAGAGTGAAGTTTTTAGTTACAGTTTTGGGGATTTAGGGGCTGTGATTTTCGGTAGTTTAGGGTTGTATTGGCTATGATTTTCGGCAGTGTAGGGGGATTATATGGGGCTGCTGGTTCGGTGGTATTGAGGGCTGTATGGGGCTACTGTTTCGATGGATGTAGGGGCTGTATGGGTGCCAGGCGTAATCACACACGTATAACGCAAGCGTACGTATCGTTCAAGTAGTATAAAAAGTATCGATCCCACGAGGACTTAGTACCTAATCTATTAATTTTATGAGGTCAAGTGATTACTAGTATCTAACAGGTTGTTTGATTGATTTGAAATGGTGACGATTCTAAATTTAAAACAAGTAAATTAAATTGCGTGAAAATAGATTAATGAAAATTCAAATTATAAAACTATCTAGGGTTGTGAATTCTTCCAATATTATTTAAGATGAAGTGGTTATATTATAGTTGGGTAAATTTTTGATTTATTAATCTGGAACATTAAATTATGTAAAAGCCTTTTACGATGGTCAATTCCAAATACCTAGTGTAATCCAATTAAACCATATGTTTATGTCAACCAAATTACCTAGATTTATTAAGATTAAGTTCCAATTATGACTACCCCGCCCAACAGGTATATTCTATCATGTAAAGAAATCTATTAAAGGTTTATCTATCCTTAGGAAGATCGTGGGCTATTGAGTCTAAGGTCTTTAAACTTAAAGTCTCTATGTCTAGTTCATTTTAAGTTTTATCTAGTCAATTTTATTAGTGGCCAGTTAATAAAAAGCATTAAGATTATGACTCAACAAATAACTCTTTTAATTACCCAAACTATAATCTAACTCTTTATAAATCGGTGATATTAGATTTTATCACAACCCAAGATATTTAACTTAGTTACAACACATAGGTATAGCTGGTAAAAACTAAAAAGAAATAAGTAAAATTGCTTAAAAAGTAATTGCGGAATAATAAATTGCAATGACATGAAATGCTAAGGTAAAAGGAATTAACTTCTATTATTTACTATTTAGATATCTCCCAAATATAATATATATACTTGTGATAATTTTGCCAACCAGCCATATAGGCGGTAACCTGTTTAAGTCAAATTAAATCCAACCTGCCATTAAGGTGGTAATATTTGTCAATAAACCAGCCATAAAGGCGGAACAATAAATAAACCAGCCATAAAGGCGGAACAATAAATAAACCAGCCATAAAGGCGAAACAATAAATAAACCAACCGACCAGTATGGCGGTATCCTTATTAAGTCAGGTTTTAAATAGTTTATATATTATATTTTAAGGGAGATTAATCTAAATAGCAATAGTAAAAGAATTACCTTATTACCTTAGCATGGAGAAGTTACCTCCTCATGGTTGAATAGTAAAAGTAAATAAGTTTAAGAATGAAAAAGATTTTTTATAGAAGAAAGTTACTACTACAAAACGTAATTAAAACTGAAATTTTAAAGAAACTAAGAAGAGAACTATATTAACCATTGAATCTGAATTTTCTTCCCCTTTATATAGGATCACAAATCAGTATCATAGACTACATCAGGTCAGCTCCACAAATATTCAAATGCTGCCAAATCTAATACTTTCTATTTAGGTCGGGTCAGTATCCCAACTTGCTTCATCATCAGCAGGTTCTGCCATTGCGAGAACTCCTCTGTGTAATAGGGTTAGGCCCCTCTGTCTGACTTCAACCTCTATTGGTCAGGTACGAGCCCTACTCTACCATTCTTCTATATTTGAATTTCCTCGATGTGAAAAACCATCAACAATATTTGTCCCCCAGTTCTCGGTATCAATGAATTTATGAGTTGATGTTGGGAACTTTTAAAAAGGTTGTGGTACATGAAACTAGAGATGGATCTGATGTCCTTGGGTTGATACTCCATCGTCGAGTTGACCTGAGTAAGAACTGGTTAGCAGTTAGCAAAAAAATTGACTAGCTTCATCGTATCTACTCTTCTCAGCAGGGCCATGGGGGAAGAACTCTGACCTCATGCCTTCTAATCCGAAATTCCAGGGTAATGTTATGCAAAGTCCTTCAAATTAGAAGGCAAACAACGACGGAAAATTCCCTCATGGGCAATTAAAATAATAATAAGACATTAGCGGTACGTAACCCATCCCCGAGATGATCTGAAAGAGAGATGCCTTAGGGGAAAGATTCCGACCCCAAGCCATCTAAATCA
This sequence comes from Zanthoxylum bungeanum, assembly GCA_019454045.1. NCBI lineage: Eukaryota > Viridiplantae > Streptophyta > Magnoliopsida > Sapindales > Rutaceae > Zanthoxylum > Zanthoxylum bungeanum. The sequence goes on along the minus strand of SKCR01043314.1, from coordinate 63,417 downwards.
CTTGGCCGTAAGGGAATAAGGCCATGGGGTAGAGATTTCGACCTCATGCCAACGAATATAATAAGGTCTCGATGGGACATACATGACCCCGAGCCAATAATAAACCTGGCCATAAGGGAATGATCTCTCCTTGTGTCATTCAATAACATGGCCTCGGCGGAACGGATACAGCTTTGAGCCATTAACAAACCTAGCTATAAGGGAATGATCCCTCATTGTGCCATTCCATAACATGGCCTCGGCGGAACGAATTTAGCATCGAGCCATTATAATCACAGTTAAGAAAGACTCTGAGGGAAGATTTTTCAATCTCCAGCCATCCACAAACATTGGTAATGGTGTCTCATACCATGTTGCATAAAATCAAAACAAAAAATGATAATTGCAATGAGGGTGATGTATCACACACTCCGTACCGACCCAAAAATATTAAGGTAACTGAGGCAGGGTCTATCCCCGCGTTACCCAAAATAAAAATTTTGAATAGTATAATCTAGACGTCCCGACGAACCAAGCTACAGACAGGGGCGGCCAAAGCCGTTTGAAATTTCCTCATGCTAGGCAAACCCCGAGTCTGTAAATGCCACATAGACCTCCTAGTATTTCTCGTGCTATGCTCCTACGGATTCAGAATGGGATGGCCAGACCCACGGGGGCATTTCTCTTCCCCGTGCTAGATATATCTTGAGGTCGCAAACGCCATGGAGGCCGTGAACCATCCCCATGCTATGCAAATCAAATTCTCTTATGGGCGGTAAACACTATGAGGGAAATAGCTCTTCTCATGCTATGCAAAACCCGATGGTACTGTAGTACCTCACAACTTTCTTCCATTCATACGTGTTATGGTTTTATGGGAGTGTCAAATGCCATGTTGGCCCTCTCGCCAAACGTGCTATGATTACCCCGAGGCACTAAACGCCACACTGCCTTCTTGCTCTATTCCTCAAAGGTGCAAGGCATTGGGTATTAGTGCTCTAGCTCGGAGGTTAGATAATGATACCAGACATTGGCGTGCCATATGGGTGTGCGCTTTTCCACTTGTTTTGCACCCCTTATTGCCTTCCGAATCTCGAGTATTTCATAAGAATATTAAACAAGTCTTTCCCATTCAAATAATAAACAAGCATATGTGTACAAGTCTTTATTTTTAAAAGGAAAGCCCTATCTATATTCTTGAGATCTACTATCATTCTTACATCTCTTTGAGGGTCATTTTGAGAGAGGCTCTATTGAAAATACCTCAATATTTATGCATTCAAGGGCTTTTTAAGTCTGGTGTAGTCCAACTATTTCAGGTGATAGGTGTTGGAGTTGGTGCTTGGAGTGCCAATCCGAATAATGTATTGTATATTTTATTATTTATTGATAAAATAACTATATTTTCATTTAAACTATATTAATGGTAATATCAGTATGCATATTAGATTAATATATAAATATACAAAGAATGACATCAACCTTAGAATAGTCATTTAGTAATATTGGACACTGGATAGTCCGACATTGGGATAGTATTACTATTATAAACTATTCTTAAAGTAAATATTTCTAGTCGTTGGTTTTGGAATACAGTCAAATTCCTATAACCTAGAAGACTAACACATGTCGTATATTAGAATTGGAGTTCCAATGGTTTAACCTGATGTACCATGAGCTTTGGAAGCTCGTATATACGTGTCGGTATTCGTTGGAACGAATACTGAATGACTCATTTTTTATTCCTAATAATTGAAAGTACACACCACCGTCAAAAGAAATCTCCTCGAGTTGAGTAGCATATGTGACCTTTGACTATAAGATAACATTAATTTTTTGTGATATCCTCCATACTTAGATACCATGTATGTCAGAAACCTTTCATGGTCTGGCTTCTAGATGTTCATTGGGTGTGGATCGATGCACTCGTTAATAAAGTGTGTATCAAGTAGGATCCATCGGCCCGTATATGTACCATAAAGGATTTAGGTATCCATGTAAGTAAGTCATGATTCTTAAAACTTTGACCAAAGTCGATCACCTAGGGTGGATTGCATATATCAGAAATGGTTTCTAATTAGTTATAAAGAATCGTGGACATGTCGACATAAGATGTGCGTCTCAAAAACTTGACGGTGTATTCTATATTTCCTAAGCACAACTTGGATAGCCTACGATTGAGGGGTCGATAAATATATTTGATGATCTCGACTTGTATAGTTCATAAAGGTCATTCGTGTTCTTCGTGAATTCGGAGGTGGACGAATTGCATACATATATGCAAGGCTTATATGACGAACGTGTGTGGACTTAGAGAGTCCCACTATATGAAGTGTACTAGTTGAACACTTATGTAGCCGATAATTTTTTATAATAAATATTATTCGATATTATAATTATCAACTAAAATAATTAAGTGTTATTAGATAATATTGATTATTTACTTTGACCCAAAAGGATTAATTGGATAAATCCAAATTTACACAAGGGCTTTGTTATAATTATAAATATCTCTACCATTGGATGATATTTTGGTAATTATAAATATATAATTATAGGTGTATTTGTCTTGATTTAATTGGATTGAATCAAAGTGGTAGACATTTAACTAATACATTAATTAAACTTTGTCTTGATTTAATTGGATTAAATCAAAGTGGTAGACAAAAGTGATTATTCACACCTAATTTTATATATTGAATTAAGTCTACCAGATATTTGATTAGAACTTTTATTAATTAAAAATTACCTATGTTTTACTATAAATAGCAAACTTTAGAGTATATTTTAATCAAGCTTGAGAAAGATAAATACAAGCATGAATTTGGAAATTAGCCTAAGTTAGAGAAGTGTTTAGAGAAGCTTTGAAAGATCTCTACAACATTCAATTAGGAGAAATTAAGATTGGATCTCGGAGTGAAGCTTGCTAGCATTAGAATCAAGATTACATCTTGGAGTCAAGCTTCCTAACTTTGGAATTTATCCACAACATTTCGACAAGGAGAAGTAAATTGTATCTTTGAATCAATCTTACTAGGTAAATTTGATTTTCTCAAAAAGTTATGTTTTTCATTAGTGAATTTTTATTAGTGAGACATATAGTGATGAATTATGTATTAGATACATAATAACATAGCTTGATGTTGAAATAAGGCTAATTAACTTATACGAATCTTGATACGGAAAAGACAAAACACGATCTAAGATACCATAGACCCCCAAAGAACATGTCCTTGAAAACCCTTGGAATAGCCTCAGATGAATTTTTCCAGCAAGATAGACACCGAAAGGATGCTAACTCGTTGATAAGTCTTTATTCAATCACTAAACTTTGGAAAAATTCTTAATCGTCAAAAGAAAGTTACTATTCATGCATAAAATGGTAGGTGCCTTCATTGAGAGTTGTTTTTGACTTTAAATAGTTACATACTCAAACTCTAATAGATCCAAAAACTCAAAAATAGCCATAAACTATCAATTACCAACTAAAGCCCATAACTCTTAATTTTTAGCCTATTTTGAAACCCACAATTAAATAAAAATAAACTAACACAACTAAAAAATAAAACTGGCATCCACGTTTGTTCCATTCATGTAAATAAATAATAGTATAATGTAAATAAGCCTAAATAATAGAAACAGGTCCATGCTGCTCCTCGATGACTTGGGTCAAATTTATAACTCTTGAACCCTCTTCCTTGAAGCCCAATTGGTCTCGAATGTGCTTGTTCAATTCAGCTACATGACGTTGGGCTAGGCCTGCCATAACATCTTTGATCTTATAAGCTCTGTATCTTGTAATTAGTCCAACTGGTACATGGATTGGATCAATTATGCTCTGGACCGAATCAGGTGCTGCTAGGATCACATCATCCATTCCCTCTTGAAAAGGATTCGACCTCAAATCGACACCTGCATCAAAAGAGGACAAATCAGAAACATTAAATAAAGTATAAACATTATACTCACCGGGTAGGTCAAGCCTATATGCATTATCATTGATCATTTCGACGACTTGAAAAAGGACCATATCCCCAAGGTTGAAGCTTGGATCTCCTCTGAGCCGGAAATCTCTCCTTACGCATGTGTAGCCAAACTCAATCACTAGGTTCAAACACCACGCGTTTACGGCCCTTATTCGCATGAGAAGCATACTGTTTATTTTTCCGTAGTATGTGTTCATGTTCTTTCTCATGTACTTGTTTCACCAATTTCGCTTTCTTTTTCCCATCTAAACCCTACTCTTTCCTCAACAGGAAAAGGCAACAAATCCAATGGTGTTAGTGGGTGAAATCCATATACAATTTCAAAAGGTGAATATGAAGTAGAAGAATGAATGCACCTATTGTATGCAAACTCTATAAATGGCAAACACTTTTCCTACGATTTTAAATTCTTAGTGAATATGGTACGAAGCAATTGAGTCAAGGTCATATTGACCACTTCTGTCTGTCCATCTATTTGGGGGTGACACGTAGTAGAATAAAGTAATTTGGTCCATAGCTTACCCCATAAAACCTTCCAGAAATGATTCAAAAACTTGACATCTCTATTGAAACTATACTCCTAGGAATTCCGTGTAACCATACTACTTCTCTAAAGAATAAGTCTGCTACGTTAGTGGCATCATCAGTTTTATGGCATGCAATGAAATGTACCATTTTGCTAAATCTATCAACCACTACAAAAAATGGAATCCTTACCCCGTTTAGTCCTAGGTAAACCCAATACAAAATCCATCGAAATATCTACCATGGTTCACTAGGTACATGTAATGGAGTATATAATCCATGAGGCTTCACCCTAGATTTGGCCTTTCTACAAGTGAGACACCGATCACAAATTCGCTCTACATCGCGCTTCACCATAGGCCAGTAAAAATGCTCTTTTAAGGTTTCTAAGGTCTTACTAATTCGAAAATGCCCTATTAGTTTGCCTCCATGAGCCTCTCTCACTAATAGCTCATGCATACTACACGAAGGAATGCACAACTTATTTTCTATAAATAGAAATCCCTCATGCTGGTAGAATTTACTAAATGCAGTCTTGATACATGCAGCATATATATCACAAAATTTCACATCACATGCATAAAGCTCTTTAATAAATTCAAACGCTAATATTTTAGCACTTAAAGAAATAAGTAAAACATACCTGCGTGACAAGACATCTGCAACTACATTTTCCTTACCCTATTTGTAGCGAATGATGTACGGAAATGTCTTTATAAACTCCATCCATCTAGCATGCCTCTTGTTCATTTTTCCTTGCCCCTTAAGGTGTTTCAAACTCTCATAATCTATGTATATCACGAACTCCTTAGGCCATAGGTGATGCTGCCAAGTCTCCAATGCTCGCACAAGTGCATATAGCTCTTTATCGTATGTGGGATACCTCTATTAGGGTTGGTGCTCAGAGCGCCAATCTGGATCGTATTTATATCTGATTCATGGATACGAGTAATACATTTTTCCATAATATTACTTATTTATGGTTGCACCTCTAGTCTTTTATTATATATATTCGATCTAATTCATTAGATTGAAACTAAATCATGTTTAATGATATATATATATATATATATATATATATATATATATATATATATATATATTAGACAAAGACCCGATAATATATAATCTAGTGCGCAATTACAACATAGCATGTAATTGACATTGGGAAGTGTCACCACTAGAAATATATTATCAAATAAAATTTCTAGTCAAGATTTACTGACACGGGTAAGTTAGTAAAAATCCGATGAGACTAGTACATATCGTATATCGTGACTTGGTCCGATGATTTATCCTAATGAACCATGAGTCTTGGGAGACTCATATATACATGTAGGTATTTATTTGATAAACACTGAACAACTCACCGAAGATTACCTAATAGATGGTACACCAATGTTAATAGGAATATTCTCGGGTTGGGTAGCATAGTGATTCTTTGACTTGAGATACCACTGTAAATATATGAGGTATTCTTCACACTTTGATGGCAGTCATGTCACCGATCTATTTAGATCAGACCTCCGTCTGTTCGTTGGGTGTGGACTGATCCTCAGGATATCCTGTGTATATCAAGATAGGATCCGTCAGTCCTGTGACGGAGGGATTATACGTATGTGATGAACTCGACCTGTATTGTTCAGTGAGTTTATCTGTGGTCGTCATAATTTACGAGTGGGTAAATTATGGACACGAAATTAGATTTCTTGATGGATATGCCTTAACTTAGAGAGTCTTAATAATTAAATATACTCGTAGAGAACTAGGGCAACTTTTATGAATAATACTGATTATTTATAAATGGTTTAACGGTTAAACGAAATATACATGCATAAGGGGCCTTTTGGTCATTTCCTAATTAATGTGTATTTGTATTTAATACTTGATTTTATTAAATACACATTAATTAATTGTCAAATTATGATATTTGACGTATATCATTAAAATATGTATTTGGATTATTTAAAGTAAATATAATACATATATTTTGATATTTATATTTAAATAATTATTTAATTGTTAAATAATTAAAGTAATTAAAATTATAAAATATCTAAGTTGATATTTATTAAAGGAAATGGTTAAAGTCTAAATGTTGACTTTTACATTTATGAAAATGGTTATCAAATTGATTTTTGTTTCTTTAATTAGTTAAAAAAGTAAAATATCTATTTTATTCTATTACCAATTTTCGGCCATAACCTAGTAGTATTTAAAGGTTTTATTTTTCATTTTGCTTCACAAGTTCAAGCCTCTAAAACATAAATAAAAGGATATTTGAGAGAAACTAAGAAGAAATCAAAGAAAGCTTGGAATTTATTAAGTATTTCCAACTTTCTACTAGAAAGAAAATTATTCCATTTGTTCTTGGCTACAACATGTGTTGTTCTTAAGCTTTTTTACTCTCTTGTGTTTGTGTTATAATGGTTGGAAGCATGAATGATAGATGTATGCATGTGTGTTTAACAAAGTATGCTTATAAATGGTGTATAAGCACACTTTTGATCATTTGATGATCTTGTGGCCATTCTAGAATTGTTAGGCCACTCATTGATGAACTAGAATTGTTCTTGAGTTGTTTCAAAGTGGTGACACTTGTTTGGTGTTGTAGAGATTAAATTAAAATGTTGAATTTGGCTAATTTGGTTAATTTTATTAATTGCACTAATTTGAGAAATTAGGGTTCTTAACCTAAACCAAAATTGGGGCTTTTTCATATATGTGTTGTATAATGATTTATATAAGATATACTAATCATTTGGTGTTGATTGGAAATCATATAAAGTTGTTTTGAATAAATTAAGACTAAATGATCAAAATGCAAAGTTTTGGGGTCTGACGGCAAATAGAGAAAAATTTTATTTTTGGATAAAAAATTAGTTTTTATTTATTGAGTAATTATAATAAATTGGTTTATTTTAATTTCCCAAGAAAAATAATTACCAGAAATTATTTCGGAGTGAAAATACGCGAAAACGGTGAAAAATGGCATTACCGGGTAACGGCTGCCCAAACAGTGAGTTGGTCACTGTTCGGGCAGCCTACGAACTGTCCACGTGCTATTGGGGCTGACTTGGTCAGCCCCCAGGTGTATTGGTCAGTCGGTTCGGTCGGAAATGCGTTTTATGCTATTTTGCAGAAAAACGTTTTCATAAAAGTTTCGCAATGTTTCTAACTTATTTATGTCGTTATTTGATATCGAATAAATATATTTAGGTGAAATATGAATAGATTATTTATATTGGATATTGAATAATTTATTCGTAAGTTTAAAAATTTTAAACTACGATTTTGCTTGAGCCATGCTTCTTCCTCTGCAACCCAATTGTAGCTGGAATGGCAAAGTATTCACTAATGAAATATACTCGTAGAGCACTGGGGCAAATTTTATGAATAATACTGATTATTTATAAATGGATTAATGGTTAAACAAAAGATACACGCATAAGGGGCCTTTTGGTCATTTCCTAATTAATGTGTATTTGTATTTAATACTTGATTTTATTAAATACACATTAATTAATGGTCAAATTATGATATTTGACATATGTCATTAATATAGGTATTTGGATTATTTAAAGTAAATATAATACATAAATTTGGATATTTGTATTTAAATAATTATTTAATTATTAAAATAATTAAAAATATAAAATATCTAAATTGATATTTATTAAAGGAAATGATTTAAGTGTAAATGTTGACTTTTACATTTATGAAAATGGTTATCAAATTGATTTTTACTTCTTTAATTAGTTAAAAAAGCAAAATATCTATTTTATTCTATTACCAATTTTCGACCATGACCTAGTAGTATTTAAAGGTTTTGTTTTCATTTTGTTTGAGAGAAAAAAAGAAGAAACCAAGAAGAAATCCAAGAAAGCTTGGAATTTAGTATGTATTTCCAACTTTCTATTAGATGGAAAATTGTTCATTTTGTTCTTGGCTACAACATGTTTTATTTTTAAGTTTTTTTACTCTCTTGTATTTGTGTTATGATGGTTGGAAGCATTAATGAAAGATGTATGCATGTTTGTTTAACAAAGTATGCTTATAAATGGTGTATAAACACACTTTTGATCATTTGATGATCTTGTAGCCATTATAGATTTGTTAGGCCACTCATTAATGACCTAGATTTATTCTTGAGTTCTTTCAAAGTGGTGAGACTTGTTTGGTGTTGTAGAGATTAAATTAAAATGTTGAATTTGGTTAATTTTAGTTAATTTTGTTATTTGGACTAATTTGAGAAAATAAGGTTCTTAACCTAAACCAAAATTGGGGCTTTTCATATATGTGTTGTATAATGATGTATATAAGATATACTAATCATTTGGTGTTGATTGGAAATCATCTAAAATTGTTTTGAGCAAATTAAGACTAAAATGATCAAAATGTAAAGTTTTGGGGTCTCACGGCAAATAGAGAAAAATATGATTTTTGGATAAAAATTTATTTTTTATTTATTGATTAATTAGAATAAATTGGTTTATTTTAATTTCCCAAGAAAAATAATTACCGAAAATTATTTTCGGAGTGAAAATACATGAATACGGTGAAAAATTACGTTACCGAGTAACGGCTACCCAAACAGTGAGTTGGTCACTGTTTAGACAGACTACAAATTGTCCACGTGCTATTGGGGCTGACCTGGGAAGCTCCCATGTGCATTGGTCGGTCAGTTCGGTCGGAAACGTGTTTTATGATATTTTACAGAAAAATATTTTCGTAAATATTTTGCAGTGTTTCTAACTTATTTATGTCATTATTTGATATCGAATAAATATTTTTAGGTGAAATATGAATAGATTATTAATATTGGATATTGAATAATTTATTCATAAGTTTAAAAATTTTAAACTATGATTTCGCCCGAACTGCGCTTCTTCCGCTGCGCCGCCAGAAAAACCCCAACAACCTCAAAACTGTTTCATTCAACTTTTCACTAAAGTACGTAATAGGTCTTTTCTCTTGCATCAATACCGCCCCAATACCTATGCCACTTGCGTCACACTTTATCTCGAAGGTGCTCTCAAAATTAGGTAGCGCGAGGACAGATGCACTGCATAACCTTTCCTTGAGTGTCTGAAAGGCACTCTCTGAGCCTCACCCCACTGAAATCCAACAGTCTTCTTGACTACCTCAGTCAAGGGTGATGCTATGCTACAGAAATCCTTCACAAAGCGCATGTAGAAACTTGCCAATCTATGAAAACTCCATACTTCCGACATCGAGGTAGGTGGTGGCCAATCTCTAATCGCTTTAACTTTCTCGTCCATCTCTATGCCATCTGCAGTAACTACAAAACCAAGAAAAATGACTATATCCATGCATAATGTGCATTTCTTACAATTGGTAAAAAAAAATTATTTTCTTAAAATATCAAGCACACTTTTCAAATGACCTACATGCTCATCTTAGGATTTATTGTATACTATTATTGTAAGTGTTCCTAGAACATGCCAAGATCGTCTAAGAGTGATTTGTGTGTGAATAAAAATCAAAAGAGTTGAGGAAAATACTCAAATTGATCGGATGAGTTCAAAACTTTTTATGCATTTCGGTGGAAGCTCCAAGTCCATCTTGAGTGTTTCCAACACTTGGGTGAGTTTCCATATCACCTTGATTCACTCCTTTAAGTGCTAGCTTGAACAAAAATGAAAGAAAATTTTCCCTCTCCAAGGTTCATGGTTCACGATTTTGAGAGAGAAGAGGGAATAGTGTTTTTGCATTTTGATTTCTAAAATCAATTGCCAAAAACAAATCCAAAAAGTTGTATATATTTTTTCAAAAAAGCTAAAGTCAAAAGTGTGTTTTGTAAGATTCAATAAATGCTTTCAACTACCACCATCAATCTTGTGTAGACATTTGATGTAAGTTGGTGGGCCCCATTTTAAATTAAAAATTCAAGTGGACTTGCTCAACACACTTCGGGCTCGGGTTCGCTTAATCTGATTAAACGAATTTTCCGTCGCGACGTAATTAAATCTAATTTAATTAAATAATAATGCCTCGCAATATTATTACGTAAGTCGCTTACGAATTAACTCAAAATTAATTTGTTCGCTTGAATTAAAATCCAATTTTAATTCCGCGTTGAAATCTAATTTCAATTAATATATCTAATGTATTATTTTAGCACAATTAAATAAATTAAATAGTAAAATCTAATTTCACTATTAAACTTACTTTACCGATTAATTCAAAATTAATCGTGTTCTCTCTCTTCTCGACGAATTTAATCCCAGATAAATTCTCGTCGCAATTAATCACAGATTAATTCTTTCTCTTTAAATTAATCCTAGATTAATTCATTGCCGTAATTAATCCCAGATTAATTTTCTCTTTCATAATTAATCCCATATTAATTTTCTATTCGAGTCAAATCTCAACGATGAATCTTCGGGAAGCGACCCAAGAGATCCCTGGATATGTTGGCAGTAAATATAGTCATCGGACTATCCGAATACGTGCATACCCGGTACCACGTTCTTACCGATTTACAAGACATGGTTGGCTTCTAGCAAAACACAGTGCCTACCCAATTCTCCAGAAATATTCTTTAAAGGAATATGTAATCTTTATCAGGTGTAGCATACGTAGTATTGCGTATTACGATCCAGTATCAAAATGTCACATGCTAGGCCTGGGGCTGGAATTGTGTCTGCCCCGTACGAAGCATATATCGGATCTCTGGTAACTAGTCTCTGTTGGATAATTATGACCCATAACATCACTATTTGTACAGAACATGGTGGTGTTGTAAAAATTAACTATGTGACAAAGGAAATTGTTATTTTATCATTTGTAATTGGATTACCTAGATATATAAATGATAAAAGCCCTTATGATTAGTTCCGGATTATAAGATATGAGACAGTATTAATCCATAAAGGTTTAATCATTAAATATCCCTAATCGTAGTATTATCGAGACTTGACATCGATAATGCAGAATAGGCTAGTATTACACTTGTGCGTGTTATGGAAATGTAACGACATAGTTCTCATATATTTGGGTATTGGATACTCATGCAAGTATAATAGGAGGTTCTGTTTACCGATGGTACGGAAACAGCTTCGCTCTGGATAGACCCCTCGGAATCCCATTGGTAGTATGACTATGTGTCTATGGGAATCCGAATCAGGGTAGGTGTATTTGGTCTTAACCTGAGACTTGCATCGCTAATACTTGCGACAATCAATATACTTTGGTTTTGGTCATCTGGGGCTTTAACAGGTTATGTGAACGCCTCTTCTGGGTATACTGAGAATCGTTGTGTATTGGGTGTGATGTCAAGATGGAAGTATCACTTCAGTCATATGGAGATGATGATCACGCAGGAATACAGAATTGGTACTCTAAGTGCTATAGCCATCGGGGAAGTATGACTAGGTCATGACTTTCCGATTATAAAGAGACTGGTTGCTAGTGATCCGATATATGCTTCGTACGAGGCAGACACAACTCTAGCCCCAAACCTAGCATGTGACATCCGTTACTGGATCGTAATGCGCAATACTACATATACTACGCCTGACAAAGATCTTGTATTCTATAGCAGAATATTTCTGGAGAATTGGGTAGGCACGGTGCTTTGCTAGAAGCCAGCCATGTCTTGTAAATCGGTAAGTACGTGGTACCGGGTACGCACGTGTTCGGATAGTCCGATTACCATATTTACTGCCAACATATCCAGGGATCTCTTGGGTTACATCCCAAAGATTCACCGATGATATTTGACTCAAACAGAATTAATCTAGGATTAATTATGAGAGAGAAAATTAATTTGGAATTAATTATCAAGAGAGAAAATTAATCTGGGATTAATCATTTGCGCGACAAAAAGAAAGTGTCACACTTTCAGATCCAACTTAACGTTCGAGAAGTCAAGTCTAGCTGACGACTCTAAACTTAGCGCTCGCATGGAGGCAACCCATGCAATTTGTGTATATATTGTGATTTGGTGTGATTTAATTTTGTGTGTTTAGTTTTTGCAGATTAAGTCATTTCAAGATGGAAGAAGCTCTCGCAAATCTTCACAAGCAATTTCCTTCTCTCCCTCAAAAATCTGTGATGAAAGTTTACAAAGCTCGCTTGGAACGGATGAGACTACTAACAATTCACGGTGTTCGTAATGACATTCGTTGGGTAATTGAAGCACGGGTCCGATTGGCAGGTGAGTCTTCTGACTCTTTTATTTCACATCTGCCTGGTTTTGGAAGAAGCACCTATGCAAAGAAACATTGAGCTAAACAAATGGGTGTTTGTTACAAATGTGCATGATGGAATTGCAATACTCGTTGTCGTTCTTTAGGAATGGTGTCTGATAATCACGAAGACAAAATTAAATTCATTAGGGATGGCTTGATTAAGGAGTCTTTAGATGATATATCTTCAACTCTTGAGACGCATTCCAGTGGATATGTTCACATAGCCTTTCGCAAATTACATACACAATTTCAAAAAGAAAGACAAATGTTAAGTCTTAGGAATCTGACACAAAAAGACCCTGTTTGCCAATTTATAAGAAAATTATATGGGAAGCTTGTCCCTGACGCATAGACGTCAATCAAGCCACTACTTTTCTTGTAAATATTATATCTCTTTGTCTTTTCCTAATAATTGTAATTTGTTTTCTTATATTTTCTCCGACAGGATCCAGACCTTTTTGACTATCACGATTTGTTTAACTAATAATTGTCATTTGGCAGGTACTAGTGCTATTATTTTACTCACCCTTTTCAGGTATTATAAATTCAACTCATCATTCACTTTTGAAGACATCCAGAGTAAAACATGGAAGCCACTTCAATAAGACGAGTTGAAAACATCTGTGTGTTTTGCGGTAGTAGTGTGGTACTAAACCACAATATGTAGAAGCAGCACAGGAATTGGGTCGAGTCTTAGCTGCAAGGAATATGCACTTAATATATGGCGGAGGCAATCTCGGACTATGGGCATCTTTTCAAGGCTGTACAGGAAGGAGGCAGTCATGTTTTGGGAATCATCCCAAAACCCTTGGCAGAGGCAAATCTTATTGGATCATCAAACGGAGAGGAACTGATCGTGCCAGGTATGTCTGAACGACTGGTAGAAATGATTAACCGTGCTGATGCTTTTATCGCTTTGCCAGGTTGGCATGGGTACATTGGAGGAAATTTTTATTGTGCTATCTTGGGCGAAACTGAACATACACCAGAAATCGCTGGACTGCTCAACGTTGATGGATTTTATGATTTTCTTTGTGTGTTTCTTGATGATGCTCGGAGAAATGGGTTCGTGTCGAAACCTTTGAAAGAACTCCTCTTTACTGCCAGAACTGCTCCGGATCTAAGAGACCAACTCATAGCCTATGAACCACGAGTTGACCCTATCATTTCAAAGATAAATTGGTCTGAGGACGATCGTGGTAAGAGGCGTAGATTAATCTGGATCTTAACCTTATTTCTTGTAGAATTTCAGCTAACCAGGTATTATCTTCTAAACTCTTCTTCTACTTGTTTAAGACATTGGGGACAATGTCTAATTTAGGTTTGGGGGAGGGAATTAGTGATCAGTACCTCGTTTTTAGTTTTTTTTGTGTGTGTTGTTTTTATTTTTACTCCAAAATTTTTCGAAAAAATACAAAAATTTTGAAAATTTTCAAAAATTACAAAAATATTTTGTTTTTTTTTTTTTGTGTTTTTATTTTGACTAAAAAGGTGAAATTGGTAAGAGATAGCTGAGTAAGGAGTTTCCACTCCTGAGACGTATCTCAGACCTATTTCGAAACAAGTTAATTTTTGTTTATTTCATTTTGAATTATTTAATTTGTGAATTCTCCTTCAAACGGACTAAAATGGATCTTCATATGCTCAGTTGATAGATATTATCAACATATATAGTAACATACGGACATGAGCTAAAATTGAAAAGTTTGTAATATTCAGTGCTCTAGTTTAATTGGAGGAAACATCTCAAAAAGCAATGGAGTAAAAAAAAAAAAAAAAAAAAAAAAAACGTCTGATATCCGAGTTATTAAGTCTGTAAGGGTGTTTTAACACCTAGTGCCCTAAAGCCAACTGGTTTGGGAGTCACTGGCCAAAGCTCGTTACATGGATCCAAGATGCTGCAAAAATATATATATCTGAAGTCTGAGTAATTAAGTCTGTAGGGGTGTCTTAACACCTGGTGCCCTAAAGCCAACTGGTTTGGGAGTCACCGACCCAACACTCACTAAATAGATGGAAGGTATTGTATATAAATAAAAAAAAATTCAGAAAAATGAGAAAAATTATTCCATTGCTACAAAAAGGTGTGAAATCTGATAAAACTTTAGGACAAAAATATTACTCTCTTATCAACTGCACTTATGACTATTGTGGGCAAAAATGAGTTGTTTAATATTTTGTTGGCTGTGTATATGAAGAATGGTAAAAATAATCGGAGAATTTACTTATTCGGTAATTTAGAATGAAAGAAAACAATTAGTAACTTGAAGTAGAAGTTTCACCTGATTAGTCATTAACTTCTTTATTCTCTTTTCTCTTATCTTTTTGCTTTTGTGTGCATTAGTTTTATAAAACGTTTGTGGGTATCGTTGCTGTAAGCCCTCACGAGACTATAACTCGCCCACTATGGACACCTAGGGGTTTAAAGGCTTGTTGCATATGCTAAATGCAACCGTGATCCCTACGAAAGTGGCTTAGTTTAATTTTATTTTTATTTTGTTGTTTTGCTCGAGGACTAGCAAAATGTTAGGTTTGGGGGTGTGATGAGCGGAAAATATATCAATATTTACCGCCCCTTTAACTTAATATTTTGTTTAGTTTCTCGGGTTTGATGAACGTTTTGATGTGTTTTAGTTTATTTTGCAGATAAAATAATAACGGGTCTCAATGAAATCATTTAGGATGAAATATGGGTCAAATAAGGGCAATTATTGGATTTGATATATTAATTTTGGAGATTGGAAACTTGAAAGTGCGTTTTGACGAAGTGCAGTTTTGGGAATTCCAATTTTGCGCATCTGTCGTATTTTGGGCATAACATTTTACTCAGATATCGGATTGAGCTGATTCAAGTGCCAGATTAAAGAAGACTCAAAGATATACAATTTGGAAAGAGAAAATATTTTCGAATTCTAATAGTTCATGACCGAATTGATGAACCATCCAGAAGTGTGTGATGTGTAATTATTAAAGTCATTATCAATCATTTTCAAAGCAAAATATAAATTAATAAATAATTAATAAAAATTATCAAATCAACACCAAACAAGATAAGTAATTATTGGACCAATTATGGATTTGGTGGAGTAATTATTGGAGAAATTAATAATGGATTTGGTGGAGAATTTGATGGATGATTTGATATAGGCAAAATTTTGCCTATAAATACCAAGCCATTTCATTTGTAAAATTCATACTTTCTTCTTTGAAATTCCTAATGAATAAATAAGAAGATTGTATCTTGTTTGTTTATTTACAGCTTCCAGTAATTAATTTCCGCTTTCGCACTTTCTTTTCTTTACTTTTCAGTTTTTACTTTCCGCAATTTACTTTTACGCACAAACCTTTTTCTTTCTTTACTTTTGCAGTTTTTACTTTTCAAGCAATGAGGAGGTAACTCCCCTTTGCTCGGGTAAAAGGTAAAGCTTTTATTATTGCTATCTAGATTAATCTCCCTTAAATTTAAAATATAAACTATTTAAAATCTGATTTAATGAGGATACCGCTATATTGGCCGGTTATAAATTAATTATAAATTGGTTTTAACCTGACTAAGTATGGATACCGCCTGGTTGGTCGGTTGGTAATTAATTATTAATTTGACTTAATCAGGATACCGCCTATATGGCTGGTTGGTAATTATCACGCAAAGTTAATATATTATATTAAGGGAGATATCTAAAATAGTAGTAATAAAAGTTGATCCTCTAACCCCAGCATTTTCTTTTATTGTACTTTTACTTTATTTAATTTCAGTAATTTACTTTTCAGCAATTTACTTTCAGTAATTTACTTCTTTTTTTTTTACTTTTTACTTTTTTACTTTTACTTTTTACTTTTTTTTTTACTTTTCAGCAATTTACTTTTCAGTATTTAATTTTCAGAATTTACTTTATGTCTTTTATTTTATTTAAATTTTTACTACCCGTAAATATGTATCGTAACTAAGCAAGTTATCTGGGGTTGTGATGAAATCCAATATCACCGGTTTATAAGGGGTTAAATTATAGTTTGGGTAATATAAAGGTTTATTTTTGAGTCTTAATCTTAATGCTTTTTATTAACTGGCCATTAATAAAATTGAACTGGTAAACTTAAAATGAACTAGAATAGGGATTTTAAGTTTAAGACCTTAGACTCAATAGCCCACGATCTTCCTTGAGGATAGATAACCCTTTAATAGATTTCCTTACAGGATAGGAATATACCTGTCGGGCGGGGGTAACCATAATTGGAACTTAATCTTAATGAATCCAGGTAATTTGGTTGACATAGACATATGGTTCAATTGGGTTATACTGGATATTTTTAGTTGACCATCGGAAGAGGCTTTTACATAATTTAGTGTTCCAGGTTAATAAATCAATATTTTATCCAACTATGAGATAACCACTTCATCTTTAAAATGATATTGGAAGAAATCACAACCCTCGATAGTTTTTAATATTGAATTTTCTTAAACCTACTTTCGAACAATTTTATTTACTTATTTTTAAATTTAGAATCGTCACCTTTTCAAATCTATCAAACAACCTGTTAGATACTAGTAATCATTTGACCTTATAAAATTAATAGCTTAGGTATTAAGTCCTCGTGGGATCGATACTTTTTATACTACTTGAATGATACGTGCGCTTGCGTTATACGCGTGTGTTTACGCCGGTCATATACTGATTGTCGCAAGTATTAGCGATGCAAGTCTCAGGATAAGACCAAATACACTACCCTGATTCGGATTCCTATAGACACATAGTCATACTACCAATGGGATTCCGAGGGGTCTATCCAGAGCGAAGCTGTTTCCGTATCATCGGTAAACGGAACCTCATATTACACTTGCATGAGTATCCAATACTCAAATATATGAGAACTATGTCGTTACACTTCCATAACACGCACAAGTGTAATACTAGCCTATTACGCATTATCGATGTCCAGTCTCGATAATACTACGACTAGGGATATTTAATGATTAAACCTTAATGGAATAATATTGTCTCATATCTTATTAATCTGGTACTAATCATATGGACTTTTATCATTTATATATCTAGGTAATCCAATTACAAATGATAAAAGAGCAATTTCCTTTGTCATATAGCTAATTTGTACAACAACGCCATGTTATGTACAAATAGTGATGTTATAGGTCATAATTGTCCAACAAATATGTCATCAAAATAGACCACTATAAACTTCCGTATATATGCATGCAGTACATGGTTCATAAGTCTCATAAAAGTGCTATGGGTGTTTGTTAAATCGAAAGGCATTACTAACCACTCATATAGCCCATACTTAGTTTTAAAAGCGGTATTCCACTCATCACCCTCTCTCATACGAATCTGGTGATATCCACTCTTAAGGCCAATTTTACTAAAAATCTTAGATTTATGCAGTTCATCTAACATATCATCTAGCCTAGAAATGGGATGTCGATACTTTATCGTCATATTATTGATGGCACGACAATCCACGCACATACGTCATGTCCCATCCTTCTTAGGCACTAATAACACTGGTACTGCACACATGCTCATACTCTCTCGTATGCAACCCTCCTCCATCAACTCCTCAACTTGCCTCTGAAGTTCATTTGTCTCCTCAAGATTACTCATATATAAGGGTCTATTAGGAATGACAGCTCCAGGCACGAAATCAATATGATGTTCTATCCCTCCAATGGGTAGGAGCCCATTAGGGATGTCCTCTATGAGCACGTCTTCAAATTCTTATAAAGAGAAGAAATAGAAACATGAAGTGAACTGTTAGTGTTAATATGTAAAAAAAATATTGTGTGTCTTTATACACCAGCAACAACATGAGTTTGCTAGCTTTATAGGTTGTCCTCACTTCTCCCTCACCTAGATAAAAACTCTTTTTCACTCTTTTTTTCTTCTCACTTTCTCCCTCAGCCCCATTTCCTTTGGGTTTACTCTCAGCTCTAATCCCAGTGTTTCCCCCACTCTCAGATTTAGATCACATTTTCTCACTACTATCACTATTACCCCCAATGAAGCGTCTTCTCTCTCTCTTTCTCTTTTTTCCTATTTCCAACTGTAATTTGACTTGATCATCATGAACCTATCTTGGTGTCAAGGGAAATAATGTAATGGCTTGCTGACCGGCGTAATCACACACGTATAACGCAAGCGCACGTATCGTTCAAGTAGTATAAAAAGTATCGATCCCACGAGGACTTAATATCTATTCTATTAATTTTATGAGGTCAAGTGATTACTAATATCTAACAAGTTGTTTGAAAAGATAATGATGATTCTAAATTTAAAACAAGTAAAAGAAATTGAGAGTAGATTAATGAGAATTAAAACTATCTAGGGTTGTGAATTCTTCCAATATTAATTAAAAGATGAAGTAGTTAAATCATAGTTGGGTAAATATTGATTTATTAATCTGGAATATTAAATTATGTAAAAGCCTCTTCCGATGGTCATTTACAAATACCTAGTTTAATTCAATTGAATCATATGTCTATGTCAACCAAATTACCTAGATTCATTAAGTTTGAATTCTAATTATGATTACCCCCGCCCAACAGGTATATTCCTATCCTGTAAGGAAATCTATTAAAGGTTTATCTATCCTTAAAGAAGATCGTGGGTTGTTGAGTATAAGGTCTTTAAACTTAAAGTCCCTATGTCTAGTTCATTTTAGTTTAACTAATCAATTTTATTAATGGCCAGTTAATAAAAAGGCTTTAAGATTAATGACTCAACAAATAATTCTTTAATTACCCAAACTATAATCTAACCCTTTTTAAAACCAGTGATATAAGATTTTATCACAACCCTAGATATTTAACTTAGTTACAATACATAGCTAAAGCTGATAAAAACTTAAAAGACATAAAATGAAATTGCTGAAAAGTAATTGTAGAATAATGAATTGCAATAAAAAGAAATGAAATGATAAGGTAAAAGGAAATAACTTCTACTATTTACTATTTAGATATCTCCCATAAAATAATATATAATCTTGTGATATTTTAAACCAACCGTCCGGAATGGCGGTATCCTGATTAAGTCAAATTCAAATATACCAGCCATAAGGCGGAACAGAAATATAAACTTAAACCAACCGTCCAGTATGGCGATATCCTCATTAAGTTAGGTTAACCAGATTAAATTGAATAACCAACCGTCCGGAAATGGCGGTATCCTTTATTAATTCGGATTTTAAATAGTTTATATATTATATTTTAAGGGAGATTAATCTAAAAAGCAAAAGTAAAAGAATTACCTTATTACCTCAGCATAGAGAAGTTACCTACTCGTGGATGGATAGAATTACTACTACAAAGCGTAAATAAAACTGAATATAAGATGAAAATAAGAAGAACTCTCTTTTATATAAGTATTTCAGAGGATTTTGGTACATTGAAACTAAGAAATTTGAACTCTATTTATAGGTGCAGAAAACCCTCTGGCGTCGCGATGCCAAGGGCTTTGGAGTCGCGACGCCAGCCCCTTTTTGCTTGGCACAATCTCGTCCGGACATGTGGCAAGGCGGCTGAAAAATTTCGGCTCGTTGAATTTTTGACACGTGGCTCGTTGAATTGACGACACATGGCACAGCGGTTGAAAATTTCGGCTCGTTGATTTTTTGACACGTGGCATGCACATTAGCAAGTCTGCACAGCTGGGCGTCGCGACGCGCAAGTCCTAGGCGTCGCGACGCGAAAATGACTATTTTGCCCTTTATTTGTTTTTTTGTCTGTTTTAGCCCCAATTTGTCTCCAATGCTTTCCAAACTTTATTTATCTGCAAAATAACACAAAATACATCAAAACGTTCACAAAACTCAAGAAACTATACAAAATATTAAGTTAAATGAGTGGGAAATAGTGATACATTTATCACTCATCACACCCTCAAACCTAACATTTTACTAGTCCTCGGGCAAAATAAAATAACATAATAAAAGTTTAACTAAGCCACTTTCGTAGGGATCACGATTGCATTTAGCATATGCAACAAGCCTTTAAACCCCTAGGTGTCCCTAGTGGACGAGTTATAGTCTCGTGAGGGTTTACAGCAATGATACCCACAAACATTTTATAAAAGTAAAAAGAAAGTAAAAACTAATGCACACAAAAGCAAAAAGACAAGAGAATAAAGAAGATAGTGACTAATTTAGGTGAAACTTCTACTTCAAGTTATTAGTTGTTTTGTTTCATTTTAAATTACTGAATAAGTAAATTCTCTGATTATTTTTATCATTCTCCATATACACAGCCAACAAAATATTAATCAACTCATTTTTGCCCACAATAGTCATAAGTATAGTTGATAAGAGAGTAATTTTTTTGTCCTAAAGTTTTATCAGATTTCACATCTTTTTGTAGTAATGGAATAAATTTTCTGATTTTTCTGAATTTTTTCTTTGATTTTTTTCTCTTTTTTTATTTATATACAATATCTTCCATCTATGTAGCGAGCTTTAGGTCGGTGACTCCCAAACCAGTTGGCTTTAGGGCACCAGGTGTTAAGATACCCCTACGGACTTAATTACTCAGACTTCAGATATATATATATATATATTCTGTCATCTTTTTGATCCATGTAGCGAGCTTTGAGCCAATGACTCCCAAACCAGTTGGTTTTAGGGCACTAGATGTTAAAACACCCTTACAGACTTAATAACTCGGATCTCAGATTTTTTTTTTTTATTCCATTACTTTTTTTTTAGATGTTTCCTCCAATGAACTAAAATACTGGATATTATAAACTTTTCAGTTTTAGCTCATGTCCGTATGTTACTATGTATGTTGATAATACTTGCCAACTAAGTATATGAAGATCCATTTTAGTCAGTTTTATGGAGAATTTAAAATTAAATAATTCAGAAGGAAATAAACAAAAATTAACTTGTTTTGAAAAATGGGTTTGAAATACGTCTCAGGAGTGAGAATTCCTTACACAGCTATCTCTTACCAATTTCACATTTTTAGTCAACATAAAAACCATAAACAAAAAGAAATAACTTCTACGGGTCATGGTGTGTGACTAACTATCGAATGGAATTCCCGTTGTAGATTCCCCAGAGGGAGGGTGGAGCGAGACTCACTTAAGTACCCAAGCCTCTTAGGCTCTTATCGCTTGGTGTCAGGAATAAACAACGAGTCCTCCAAACTAGTCTATCACAACAAGCTACAGGTGAATGATTATCTAGGTGTCTTCACAGCTTTTCCTTATAGAGAGGTAGTGAATGAACGAAGACACCAAACCATCACCTAGCTGTAAACAAGCCTTTGTTTTTTTAATTTTTTTTTTTTTTTGATTTGTTTTTAATTTTTTTGTATTTTTCGAAAAAATTTGGACTAAAAATAACACACAAACTATAAATAAGATACTATTAACTATTCCCCACCCCCAAACCTAAATGAGACATTGTCCCCAATGTCTTAAACAATAGAAGAAGAGTTTAGAAGATAGTACCTGATTAGCTGAAATTCTACAGGAAAATTAAAGGTTAAGATCCAGATTTATTCGACGCCTCTTACCACGATCGTCCTCGGACCAATTTATCTTTGACAGGATAGGATCAATTTGTGGTTCAAAGGCCATGAGTTGGTCTATTAGATCCGGAGCAGTTCTGGCAGTAAAAATGAGTTCTTTCATAGGTTTTGACACGAACCCATTTCTCCGGGCATCATCAAGAAACACACAAAGAAAATCATAAAATCCATCAACTTTAAACAGCCCAATTGGTTTCTGGTGTATGTTCAGGTTTGCCCAAGATAGTACTATAAAAATTTCCTCCAATGTACCCAAGCCTTCTGGCAAAGCAATAAAAGCATCAGCACAATTAATCATTTATACCAGTCGTTCAGACATACCTGGCACAATTAGTTCTTCTCCGTTTGATGGTCCAATAAGATTTGCCTCTGCTAAAGGTTTTGGGATGATTCCCAAAACTGAACTGCCTCTATCATGTACAGCCTTTGAAATGGTCCCCATAAGTCCAAGATTGCCTCCGCCATATATTAAGTGCATATTCTTTTCAGCCATGACTCGACCCAATTCTTGTGCTGCCTCTATGTATTGTGGTTTAGTACCAACACTACTACCACAAAACACACAGATGTTTTCAACTCGTCTTCTTGAAGTTGCTTCTATGTTTTACTCTGGATGTCTTCAAAAGTGCAATGATAAGTTGAATTTATAGTACCTGATAAGGGTGAGTAAAAATAGCACAAGTATCTTCCAAATGACGATTAGTAGCAAAATAGTAAAATAAATCGTGATAGTCAAAAAGGTCTGGATCATGTCGAGAGAAAACAACAAAACAAATCAATTATTAGAAAAAAAACAAAGAGATATACTATGTACAAGAAAAGTAGCGGCTTGATTGACATCTATGCGTCAGGAACAAGCTTCCCATCCAATTTTCTTATAAATTGGCAAACAGAGTCTTTTTGAGTCAGATTCCCAAGACTTAACTGTTGTCTTTCTTTTTGGAATTGTGTGTGTAATTTGTGAATGGCTATATGAACATATCCACTGGGATGCGTCTCAAGAGTCGAAGATATATCATCTACAGACTCCTTACTCAAGTCATCCCTAATGAATTTAATTTTATCTTCACGATTATCAGACAACATTCCTAAAGAATGACAATGAGTATTGCAATTCCAACGAGCACATTTGAAACAAACACCCATTTTCTTAGCTCTATGTTTCTTTGCATAGGTGCTTCTTCCAAAACCAGGTAAGTAAGAACTACAAGTCTCAGAACTACATTCTTTGACCTCTTATACAAATGTTGTAGCTTCTGATATAACTCTCTGTAATAGTGGCTTGGAATGAACCTCCTACGCATAAGAGCCTTTAACTCCTCCCAAGTCTCAACTGGCCTCTCATAGCATGTACATCGGCCATGGGTGATGTATGTTTTTCAGTTTTATCCCGCTTTGATTTTTTCGGACTCCGATTTTTCCCTAAACACTCGTAATGGAATATGGTATTTCATTAAAATTATTTTAAAAATACACACATGCTAGATATCCACGAGTTAGATCCACTTTCGCTGCGCAGGGCACCGATCCTACCCTAGGATTTCCACATCAACCCCAACAATAGAGACCCAACCTAATGACCTCGACAACCTTATAAGGTCCTTCCTAGTTGGCTCACAGTGAGCCTTTTTGGGCTTTCTCGTATTCAGGTTGATCCGCCTCAAGACCAAGTCTCCAGGATCAAAGGTTCGTACCCGGACCATCTTGTTATAGAAACGGGTCATACTTTGTCGAATATGCTGTCATTCTGAGCGCCGATCTCTCTCTTTCTCCACGACCAGATCAAGGTGGTGCTTGAGAATGAGTTCATTCTGTCACTCTTAAAAATGTTGAACCCAAAGTGTCATCATCCCGATCTCTACTGGAATCATTGCT
Organism: Zanthoxylum bungeanum; assembly: GCA_019454045.1. Classification (NCBI taxonomy): domain Eukaryota; kingdom Viridiplantae; phylum Streptophyta; class Magnoliopsida; order Sapindales; family Rutaceae; genus Zanthoxylum; species Zanthoxylum bungeanum. The sequence goes on along the minus strand of SKCR01043314.1, from coordinate 39,298 downwards.
TCAGTTTTGTAAGCCAACGAGAAGAGAGTTTCCCCTGTGGAGACTTTGTAAGTTGTTCGATATGCCTAGAAGACTTCTGGCAGTTCTTCAACCAGTAAACCCTTCCATAACCCAGGCCTCACCTTCAGATTGTTTTTAATGTTGGGGTTTTATAGGGAATTACCAGGTTAGCGTAGCGGAACGCATAAAATCAGAATCTTAAAATGTGAAATTTTAACCCAAGAAATCAAATTTCTTTTAATTATCGAATTGACCTCATAACTTTGCATTTTGATCATTTTGGTCCTCAAATTGTCAAATACATATTTAAGTGATTCCAAATCAATCCCAAAATAATTTATACATGTCTAATACATGAAAATATAAATTGCAATAAAAATCCCACATTTTTTTACAATTGCTAAAGCACCCAGTAATTTTTAGGATTTATAATTTTGTCCTTTTTAATTCAAAACATGTCAAAATCAAATCCAATCAGTCCCAAATTTAATATACATGATATTTACATCAAATTACATCATATATATGAAAAATCCCAAATTTGGAAAGGGTTATGAATCCTAATTTTATAATTACTTCAAATTGACAAAATATACCAAATTAAACAAATTCAATACTTTAATCCAATCCTTACCATGCCAAACAAGTCTCACCACCATGAAACAACTCAAGAACAATTATAGGTCATCAATGAGTGGCTAAGAAACTCTAGAATGGCAACATCACCATCAAATGGCTAAAAGAGCGCTAATAAATTAATTTCATGCATTCTTTATTAACATACATGCTCATATCTTTCAAACAAGTTCCAACCATTTAGTTACAAATTAAAAGAGTAGAGACAACATCCTAGCAAGACAAATTGAAGTTAAGAATATTAGAAACAATTTCTTAGTTGAAAAAAATTTAAGAAAGACTTACAAAAATCAAGTTTTTCCAAGCTTTTCTTTCTTTGTTCTTCTAATTTCTCTCAACTCACTTTTGTAATTCTTTTGTAACTTGTTGTTGTGAAAAAAAAATGAAACTAAAAATCTTATATATTTTTTCCCTTGGCCGAAACTAGAAGAGAAACAAATACAAGATTTTTTCAATTTTGTTTTCAAAAATTAAATGGTAAATCACTTTTAGATTACTTATTTCAAATGATAACCTTTATCATAAAGTAAACTTTACAAGTGAACCAACCAAAACATGCCATTTCCTAACATTAATCATGACAAAGATATTTATTATTCTAATTAATTTAATTATTTAGTAATTAAATAATTAAATAATTAAATACAAATATCTTAAATATATGTATTATATTTACATTAAATATCTCAAATACATATATTAATAATATATGTCAAATTTCATAATTTGACAATTAATTAATATGTATTTAATAATATCAAATATTAAAATACAAATACACATTAATTAGGAAATGACCATTAGGTCCCTTCACATGTATTTTTCGTTTAACTGTCAAGTGATTTATAAAAATAGTATTATTCATAAAAGTTTCCCTACTGCTCTACGAGGATGTTTCACTAGTGAGACTTTCTAGATTCAGGCATATCCGTCACGAAATCAAATTTCGTGTCCATAATCTACCCACCCGTAAATTATAACGAACACTGATAAACTCTCTGAACGATATAGGTCGAGATCAATTCATACTTATAATCCCTCCATCACAAGTATCCAGATTATTCTAGAGAGATATATGCAAACGTCAAATCTCTATAGATTTTATCACGTCAACGTTTCTATTAGCAATCCCTTAATAACACTTAGAACTAATTTCTATAGTGGAGGTCTGATCTAAATAGATCAGTGACATGACTATCATCTAAGTGTGGAGGATAACTCATATATCTACAGTTATATCTCAAGTCAAAGAATCATTATGCTTTCTCAACCCGAGAAGATTCTTATTGACGTTAGTGTACCATCCATTAAGAATCTTCGGTGAGTCGTTCAGTTTTTATCCTCTAAACACCTATACATCTATACGAGTCTCCAAGACTCATGGTTCACTGAGAAACCATCGGAATCCAAGATTCCAATATACGACATGTACCAGTATCAATGGGTTTACTTTACTGACCAAAAAATGTAAACCTTGACCAGGAACTTTCTAAGAATGACAACGTCATGATACAACTCAATGTCAGTTGCGACGCTTTTACAACAATATCATAACTAATGATTCTAAGATCTGTTACATCTTTACCATATAAAAGAGGATGTTATATAATAGAATCTGTTTATTTTATTCATAAAAAATGTTACATTACTATTTACAATGAAATACATAATAAATTTGCGCTTAGAGCACCAACCCTAACAAAATCTCCCACTTGCTCTAGTGCCAATATCGATTGTATCTAATACCCATCGACTCCACATGTTTATCAAATAAATTCGGAGGTATGGCCATGGTAAGCGGGTCTGCTACATTATCTTCACTCGGTACCTTACGCACGATAATGTCCTATCGTGACACAATCTCTCGAACGATATGGTACTTTCAAGCCACATGCTTCGACATTTGATTTGCCCTTGCTTGCGCAATGGCTCCAGTATTATCACAGTATAATAAAATCAGATTCTCAATACTTGAAACTACTCCCAATTCTTTGATAAAGTTCCTAACCCATACAGCTTCCTTTGCAGCTTCAGAAGTTGCAATATATTCCGCCTCTATGGTGGAATCAACTGTCGACCCCTGTTTGGAACTCTTTCAACAAATTGCACCTACGTTAAGGGTAAACACGAATCATGATGTAGACTTTCTATCATCAGGATCTGATTGGAAATCAGAATCCGTATACCCATTAACTTGTAGTTCGTTTCCTCCGTATATAATAAACTTATCCTTAGTACCTTTAAGATACTTAAAGATATGTTTAATGGCCATCCAATGGTCATTTCCTGGATTGGACTAATACCTGGTCACACTAACTGCGAAGCTGATATCAGGCCTAGTACATAACATGGCATAAATGATGCTGCCCAAACACGAAGCATAAGGCTGATTAGATATTCTAATCTTCTCATCTTCTGTTTATGGACACATCTTCTTCGAAAGATGTAAGCCATGTCTAAATGGTATGTTTACAATCTTACAGTTACCAAAATTATACCGTTCTAAGATCTTATCTATATACGTTGATTGGGATAACCTAATAAGCTTCATTTCTCTATCTCTATAGAGTTTTATGCCTAAAACATAAGAAGATTCACCCAGGTCCTTCATGGAGAAATTCTTACAGAGGTAAGCTTTGACGTCTTGCATCATCCTGATATCATTCCCAATTATAAGGATTTCATCAACATAGAGAATTAAAAATACCACCATACTCCCACTGGCCTTCTTATACACACAGGATTCTTATGAATTCTTGAGAAAAAAAGACAATTTGATTATCTCATCCAATCGAAGATTCCAACTTCGTGAAGCCTGTTTAAGTCCATAAATGGACTTCTTCAGCTTGCATACCATGCCCGATATATCGCTTGATGCAAACCCTCTAGCTGTTCCATATAAATTTCTTCATCAAGAAATCCATATAGAAAAGTCATTTTGACATCTATTTACCAAATCTCATAATCATGGTAAGCGGCTATAGACAGTAAAATCCTTATAGACTTTAGCATCGTAACTGGCGAAACTTTCATCATAGTCGACACCAGGTCGCTGCGAGTAACCCTTAGCTACCAGTCGGGCCTTAAAGGTTTTATCCTTTCCATCGGGCCCTCGTTTCTTTTTGTAAATCCATTTACAATTCCTTCAGGAACAATTCCTTCAGAAGCAGAACCAAGTTCCAAACTTGATTCTCATGCATTGAGTCCATCTCGGATTTCATGGCGTCTTTCCACTTCACGGAGTCGATGTCCAACATTGATTCTCTATAGGTAAAAAGGGTCAGTCTCTTCAACTAAGAGAACATCGAGACTCTTTTCTTTTATCAAATACAAGCGTTCAGGAGGTCTAGATACCCTTTGCGACCGACGGAGTGTGTATGTTCAAGTTTTTTCATCTTCTTGAACTTCAGGTTCCTCTATTGGTTCATTGGTATCAGGTTGTACTTGATCAAGTTCAACATCTCTAGAAATTTTACGAATCGAGCTACGAACACATTTCGATGCTCGGTATCATAGAATAAATATCCTTCGTATTTGAAGGATATCCAATAAACCTAAACTTCTGCCCTTGAGGCAAAAGCTTATGCAACTGAGGCATCATGACGTATGCAGAACACACCCAAATCTTAACATAACTAAGATTCGGTTTCCTACCGGTCCATATCTCATACGGAGTGGTAGGAACAGCTTTGGAAGGAATCTTGTCCAGGAGATAAGCGGCAGTTAAAAGAGCATAACCCCATAAGTAATAGGGCAAATCTGTATAACTCAACATCGATCGGACCATATCGAATAATGCCCGATTTCTTCTCTCTGACACTCCATTGTGATGCGGAGTGCTAGGAGGAGTATATTGAGCGATAATCTCATTCTACTTTAAACAATCAGTGACTCTCCACTCATATATTCACCGCCTCAATCAGATCGAAGGCATTTAATATATTGACCAGTCTATTTTTCTACTTCATTTCGGAATTCCTTGAACTTTTCAAAGGTTTCTGATTTATGTTTCATCAGATAAACATAATCGTACCGTGACACATCATTGGTAAAGATAACGAAGTAATAAAAACCATTGTGAGCAGTTTAACTCATGGGACCACATACACCAGAATGTATGACTTCCATTAGGTCAGTGGCTCGGTGTCCAACACCCGAAAATGGGGCTTTGGTCATTTTACCCTGAATGCACGATTCACAAGTTGGATAAGGTTCAATGGTGAGATCATGTATCAAACCATTCTTAACCAATCGGGATAGGCGTTTCACGCCTATATGACCTAACCTCATATGCCACAGTTCAGTATTATTTATATCAGATTGGTTACGCTTATTAATTCCAGTATTAAAGATATCTTGTGAGGTACGCAATATGTAATGACTACGCTCATTTGGACGATAAAGGATCTGAATATTATTTCTATCATATAAATACAAAGAACGATTCTTAATATTTACATTATATCCTTCAGTATCTAATAAAAAAAAAGGCATAATATTCGCCACACATCTTGGCACAAAATAACAGTCAGTTAACAAAAGTCTCCCACTGGGTAAGGGAATCTCGCATATGCCTACTACAATCGCATCCAGAGAGTCGCCACTCCCGAATCGCAACTACAACTCCCCATATTTCAGCCGTCTACTTTTCGTCAGCAACTGTAATGTATTACAAATTTGAATAGGACAAGCAGAATCTAAAATCCAATTAGACATCATAGCTTCACAAGCCAATGAGATATCAATAATAGGAAAAATAAAATTACCTGATGGAGATGCTTTTTCTTTCCTTATCTGTGTGAGGTAGTCTGGACAGTTTCTTTTCCAGTGTCCGACTTTCTAACAGTGATGGCATTTATCTTCATAAGCTCATTTAGTGTTTATCCGCTATAAACACATACATGTCTATACGAGTCTCCAAGACTCATGGTTCATTGAGAAATCATCGGAATCCAAGATTCCAATATACGACAAATACCAGTCTCAACGGGTTTACTTTACTGGTCAAGTAATGTAAACCTTGACCAGGAACTGTCTAAGAATGACAACGTCATGATACAACTCAATGTCAGTTGCGAAACTTTTGCAACAGTATCATAATTAATCATTCTATGGTCTGTTACGTCTATACCATATAAAAGAGGATGTTATATAATAGAAACTGTTTATTTTATTCCTAATAAAATGTTACATTAGTATTTATAGGGAAATACATAATACAATTGGAGCTCAGTGCACCAACCCTAAAAAATCTCCTACTTGCTCTAGTGCCAAAATCGATTGTATCTAATACCCATCGACACTACATGTTTATTAAATTACTTTGGAGGTATGGCCTTCTTAAGCTGGTCTGCTACATTATCTTCACTCGGTACCTTGCACACGACAATGTTTCCTCGCGATGAAATCTCTCGAATGATGTGGTAATTTTATTCCACATGCTTCGACTTCCGATGCGCCCTTGGTTCTTTTGCTTGCGCAATGGCTCTGGTATTATCACAGTATAACGGAATCGAGTTCTTGATACTTAGGACTACTCCCAATTATATGATAATGTTCCTAACCCATACAGTTTCCTTTGCAACTTCAGAAGCTGTGATATATTCCGCCTCTGTGGTAGAATCAGCTGTTGACCCCTGTTTGGAACTCTTTCAACAATCTGTACCTCCGTTAAGGGTAAACACGAATCCTAATGTAGACTTTCTATCATCAGGAACCGATTGGAAATCGGAATTCGTATACACATTCACTTGCAGTTCGTTTCCTCCATATATAATAAACTTATCATTAGTACCTTTAAGATACTTAAGGATATATTTAATGGCCATCTAATGGTCATTTCCTGGATTGGACTGATACATGCTGGTCACACTAACTACAAAGTTGATATCAGGCTTAGTGCATAATATGGCATACATGATGTTTCCCAAACACGAAGCATAAGGCTGATTCGACATTCTAATCTTCTCATCTTCTGTTTGTGGACACATATTCTTCGAAAGATGTAAGTCATGTCTGAACGGTATGTTTTCTGTCTTACAGTTACTAAAATTATACCGTTCAAAGATTTTATCTATGTACGTTGATTGGGATAACCCAATACCCTTCCTTTCTATATCTCTATAGAGTTTTTTGCCTAAGACATAAGAAGCTTCACTCAGGTCCTTCATAGAGAAATTCTTACAGAGGTAAGCTTTGATGCCTTGCATCATCCCGATATCATTCCCAATGATAAGGATGTCGTCAACATAGATAATTAAAAATATAAGCATACTCCCACTGGCCTTCTTATACACACAGGATTCTTCCGAATTCTTGAGAAAACCAGCCAATTTGATTATCCCGTCGAATCGATGATTCCAACTTCGTGAAGCCTGTTTAAGTCCATAAATGGACTTCTTCAGCTTGTATACCATGCCCGAGTTCTCGCTGGATGCAAAACCATACGGCTATTCCATATAGATTTCTTCATCAAGAAATCCATTTAGAAAAGCCGTTTTGACATCTATTTTCCAAATCTCGTAATCATGGTAAGCGGCAATAAACAATAAAATCCTTATAGACTTTAGCATCACAACTGGAGAAAAATTTTCATCGTAGTCGACATCAGGTCGCTACGAGTAACCTTTAGCTACCAGTCGGGCCTTAACGGTTTCAACCTATCCATCAGGCCTTCGCTTCCTTTCGTAAATCCATTTACAACCAATAGGAACAATTCCTTCAGGAAGCGGAACCAAGTTCCAAACTTGATTCTCATGCATTGAGTCCATCTCAGATTTCATGGCGTCTTGCCACTTCACGGAGTCGATGTCCAACATTGATTCTCTATAGGAACAAATCTTAACATAACTAAGATTCGGTTTACTACCGGTCCATATCTCATACACAATAATAGGACCAGCTTTGGAAGGAATCTTATTCAGGAGATTAGCGATATTTAAAAGAGCATAACCCCATAAGTAATAGGGTAAATCTATATAACTCAACATCGATCAGACCATAACCAATAATGTCTGATTTCTCCTCTCTGACACTCCATTGTACTGCGGAGTGCCGGAGGAGTATATTGAGCGAGAATCACATTCTCCTTTAAATAATCAGTGAACTTTGCACTCATATATTCACCACCTCGATCATATCGAAGGCATTTAATATATTGACTAGTCTATTTTTCTACTTCATTTCAGAATTCTTTGAAATTTTCAAAGGTTTCCGATTTATGTATCATCAGATAAACATAACCGTACTGTGACATATCATCGGTAAAGGTAACGAAGTAATAAAAACCACTGTAACCAGTTTGACTCATGGGACCACATACACTAAAATGTATGAGTTCCAATAGGTTAGTGGCTCGGTGTTCAACACCCGAAAATGGGGCTTTGGTCATTTTACCCCAAATGCAAGATTCGCAAGTTGGATGAGGTTCAATGGTGAGATCATGTATCAAACCATTCTTAACCAATTGGGTTAGGCGTTTCACGCCTATATGAACTAACCTTATATGCCACAATTCAATATTATTTATATCAGATTGTTTATGTTTATTAATTCCAGTGTTAAAGATATCTTGGAGGTACGCAATATGTAATGACCATGATCATTAGGACAACAAAGGATCTGAATAATATTTATATCATATAAATACAAAAAACGATTCTTAATATTTAAATTATATCATTCAGTATCTAATACAAAAATAGATATAATATTCACCACGCATACTAGCACAAAATAGCAGTCATTTAGCAAAAGTCTCCCACTAGGTAAGGGAATATCGCATATGCCCACTGCAACCGCATCCAGAGAGTTGCCACTTCCGAATCGCATTTGTATCTCCTTAGATTTCAGCCGTCTACTTTCCGTCAGCACTTGCAATGTATTGTAAATGTGAATAAGAGAAGCAGAATCTATAATCCAATTAGACGTCATAGCTTCACAAGCCAATGAGATATCAATAATAGGAAAAATAAAAGTATCTGATGTAGATGCTCTTCCTTCCTTATCTGTGCTAGGTAGTTCGAACAGTTTCTTTTCCAGTGTCTGACTTTCTAACAGTGATGGCACTTATCTTCAGAAGCTCTCTTGGGCTTCGCTACCTTATCCTGCGGAGGAACATTGAAACCTTTCTTCTTCTTTCCTTTAGTCTTCTTCCCCTTCGACTTGGATTGGGAAGAAGCGGAAAGTTAAGTGGGTTTCAGAAGGCGAGTCATAACTCCCTTCTTTAAATCTTCCTCCGATGTGAGAAGCATCATATGCAAATCACGGTAAGAGCAGTGAATCCCATTAATGTTGAAGTACATAACAAACTGGCGATATGACGCCGAGAGCGAACCAAGTATGACACTCCGTCATAGAGTTTCATTGAGAGGGATGTCACTGCTCCTCAATTGCTCGATCAAATCGATCAAATGACGCACATGCGGGCTCACAGCCTGCCCATCATAAAGTTTAGAATGGAACAGTTCCATTGCAACTCTATGAACCACGACATGTTCCTGGTTCATGATCGATTCACGAAGAAGTGTCATCATGCTATAAGTATCATGCATCTCAAAGTATTACTTCTTAAGCTCAGAAAAAAGAGAACAAGTATATATGATTTAACTCTTAAATCATCATCTTTCCATCTGCGGAAAGTCTCAACTTCTTCAGGTGAAGCATCTGGAGATATAGCAAGGGGTAATGGACCTTCCAATATGTATCCCAGCTTCTCGGATCCGAGGACGATCCTCAAATCCATATCCCAGTCGGCAAAATTCTCAGCGCTCTTAAGCTTATTCCTATCAAACATACGAGCAAAAGGGTTGACCATTGGTGGCGCCATCGTAAATCTATCAAATAAATAGTTTCATATCATATCTTAAAGCATTAAATAGATCATGGATTTTTAATCGAAAAATTTCCCTCCCACTATTTCATGAAAAACTGTAATCCCCAAACAAAATACAAAACATGCGATAATCAAATCATAACATAATAGTGAAAGGTGGACCCCATGAATATATTTCAGCTCACAGCTTTGGCACGTTCTCGCCTACGTATATTCATTAGGTAGACAACTCATTGTCGATCACTCACTAGTGACTCTTGGCTTTTCGATCCTGGTCGTTTCTTGTTGTGTCAGCTTTGGCACGTTTACAAGGAGGCGTACCAAGGTTAAACTTGTCAATGATAAATTCAAGATACTTGTGTAACCCTAACAGCTTTGGCACGTTCAGGATTCCTCTTTCGATTGAATTCATCTAATTTCAAATATATCTGGTACAAATAAATTTCTACTGGCCATATCCTCACAGCTTTGGCACGTTCTCGGATATATTTGTAGAATATGTCTTCATAAGCGCTCGTTCTCATACCATTTTGTTGGGGTTTTATAGGGAATTACTGGGTTAGCGCAACGGAACGCGAAAACTCAAAATTTTACGATTTCAAAAAATTTTCTTGGATCAATTAAATAAACTTATTTATTTAATTAACCAATACTTAAAATCTGAAATTTTAACCCAAGAAATCAAATTTCTTTTAATTACCGAATTGACCCCATAACTTTACATTTTGATCATTTTGGTCCTCAAATTGTCAAATACATATTTAAGTGATTCCAAATCAATCCCAAAATAATTTATACATGTCTAATACATGAAAAAATAAATTGCAACAAAAATCTATTTTTTTTTACAATTGCCGAAAGCACCCAGTAATTTCCAGGATTTGTAATTTAGCCTTTTTAGTTCAAAACATGTCAAGATCAAATCCAATCAATCCCAAATTTAATATACATCATATATACATCATTTATACATCAAATTACATCACATATATGAAAAGTCACAAATTTGGAGAGGGTTATGAACCCTAATTTTACAATTACTTCAAATTGACAAAATATTCCAAATTAAACAAATTCAATACTTTAATCCAATCCTTACCACACCAAACAAGTCTCACCACCATGAAACAACTCAAGAACAATTCCAGGTCATCAATGAGTGGCTAAGCAACTCTATAATGACAACATCACAATCAAAGGGCTAAAAGAGTGCTAATGAACTAATTTCATGCATTCTTTAATAACATGTATGTTCATATCTTTCAAACAAGTTCCAACCACTTAATTAAAAATTAAAAGAGTAGAGACAACATTCTAGCAACACAAATTGAAGCTAAGAATATTAGAAATATTTTTCTTAGTTGAAAAAATTTAAGAAAGACTTACAAAAATCAAGTTTTTCCAAGCTTTTCTTTCTTTGTTCTTCAACTTCCTCTAAACTCACGTTTGTAATTCTTTTGTAACTTTTTGTTGTGAAAATAAAAATTGAAACTAAAAATCTTATATATGTCTGCCCTTGGCCGAAACTAGAAGAAAAACAAATACAAGATTTTTTCAATTTTGTTTTCAAAAATTAAATGGTAAATCACTTTTAGATTACTTGTTTCAAATGATAACCTTTATCATAAAGTAAACTTTACAAGTGAACCAACCAAAACATGTCATTTCCTAACATTAATTCTGACAAAGATATTTATTATTCTAATTAATTTAATTATTTAACAATTAAATAATTAAATATAAATGTCTAAAATATATGTATTATATTTACATTAAATATCTCAAATACATATATTAATGATATATGTCAAATTTCATAATTTGACAAATAATTAATGTGTATTTAATAATATCACATATTAAAGATAAATACACATTAATTAGGAAATGACCATTAGGTCCCTTCGCATGTTATTTTTGTTTAACCGTTAATCGATTTATAAATAATCAGTATTATTCATAAAAGTTTCCCTAGTGCTCTACGAGTATGTTTCACTAGTGAGACTGTTTAGATTCAGGCATATTCGTCAAGAAATTAAATTTTGTGTCCATAATCTACCCACCCGTAAATTATGACGAACACGGATAAACTCTCTGAATCATACATGTCGAGGTCATTACATACGTATAATCCATATGTCATAGGTATCTATATTATTTCAGAGATATAGATGGAAACATCAAATCTCTATAGATGTAATCACGTCGATGTTTTTATTAGCAATCCTTTAATTCCATTTAATACTAATTTCTATAGTGCAGCATGGGCCCATGGATTTAACAGATTGCTAATTCCATATTGAATACCTATGCTCTGTACACATAACTGACGGATCTTTTCTTGATACACACAGGATATCATGAGCATCAGTCCACACCCAACGAACAGGCGGAGGTATGATCTAAATATATTGGTGACATGACTACCATCTAAGTTTGAAGGATAATTCATATATCCACAGTGGTATCTCAAGTCAAACAATCACTATGATCTCTCAACCCGAGAAGATTCTTATTGACATTGGTGTACCATCCATTAAGAATCTTCGGTGAGTCGTGTTGGACAATTATGACCCATAGCATCACTATTTGTACAGAACATGGTGTTGTTGTACAAATAAACTATGTGACAAATGAAATTGCTCTTTTATCATTTGTAATTGGATTACCGAGATATATAAATGATAAAAGTCCATATGATTAGCACCAGATTAATAAGATATAAGACAGTATTAATCCACGTAAGGTTTAATCATTAAATATCCCTAGTCGTAGTATTATCGAGACTGGACATCGATAATGCGGAATAGACTAGTATTACACTTGTGCGTGTTATAGAAGCGTAACGGCATAGTTCTCATATATTTGGGTATTGGATACTTATGCAAGTGTAATAGGAGGTTCTATTTACCGATGGTATAGAAACCACTTCGCTCTGGATAGACCCATCGGAATCCCATTGGTAGTATGACTATGTGTCTATGGGAATCCGAATTAGGGTAGGTGTATTTGGTCTTAACCTGAGACTTGCATCGCTAATACTTGCGACAATCAGTATACTTTAGTTTTGGTCGTCCGGGGCTTTAACAGGTTTTGTGTACGCCTCTTCTGGGTATACTGAGAATCGTAGTGTATTGGGTGTGATGTCAAGATAGAAGTATCACTTCAGTCATATGGAGATGATGATCATGTAGGATACGGAACTGGTACTCTTATGTACTGCAGTCATCGGGATAATATGACTAAGTCATGATTATCCGATTATAGAGACTAGTTACCAGAGATCTAATATATGCTTCATACGGGGCAGACACAATTCGAGCCCTAGGCCTAGCATGTGATATCGATACTGGATCGCAATACGCAATACTACGTATACTACGATTGTTATAGATATATATTCCTTAAAGAATATTTCTGGAGAATTGAGTAGGCATAGCGCTTTGCTAGAAGCCAACCATGTCTTGTAAATCGGTAAGAATGTGGTACCGGGTACGCACGTGTTCGGATAGTCCGATGACCGGATTTACTGCCAACATATCCAGAGATCTCATGGGTCGCTTCCCGAAGATTCACCGATGACGTTTGACTCGAACATAATTAATCTGGGATTAATTAGAAGAGAGAGAAAATTAATCTAGGATTAATTACGGCAAGAATTTATCTGGGATAAAATTCAATTACGAGAGAGAGAACGATTAATTTGGAATTAATCGATAAAATTAATATATTCGATATATTAATGAAATTAAATTTCATAACGGAATTAAAATTGGATTTTAATTCGAGCGAACGAATTAATTTAGAATTAATTCGCGAGCGACTTTAATAGTAATTTTGCTAGGCATAATTATTTAATTAAATTTGATTTAATTAAGTCGCAATGGAAAATTCGTTAAATCGGAATTAACGAACCCGAGCCCGGAATGTGTTTGCAGGCCCACTCGGATTTTGAATCAAGTGGGACCCACCACAAGTCACATCACTTGTCACTTTACTTACCTCTATGGTGATGGAATTTGGTATTTGGTGATGGCTTGTAAAACACTCAACTTAGAAGAATGTGAAAGACTTTTACCAAACTTTGATTTTGGTATATGTTTTGATTTTTGGAAAATCATTCACACCTTTTACACTTAACAAAAACTACTCTCTCTCTCACAAAAACCCTTCATTGTCGTGAGCCCTCTTCACCAAGAAGAAAATTGTTGCAATTTTTTTCTTCAAGCTAACACTACAAATGAGTCATTCAAAGGTGTTAGGGAAACTTTCCCATTGAGTTTGAAATAAAATTTGAAGGCTTGGAGCTCAACACACCATCATCAAAGAGGAGCTTGGAGCACTTCAAATGAGCAAAAAAAATTTGTTATCTCTACATCCACTCAACCGAGCATTGTAAGTATTTTCCGCTACATTACTTTGCGTATTCACAAATCTTTTATGCTTATTAGATCCTTGGCTAGTTCTTAGAGAACCTAACAAGTCGTTCATTATTTATCCGATATAAACACCTACACGTCTATACGAGTCTCCAAGACTCATGATTCATTGAAAAACCATCGGGATCCATGATTCCAATATACGACATGTAATAGTCTCAACAGGTTTACTTTACTGACCAAATAGTGTAAACCTTGACCAGGATCTGTCTAAGAAAGACAACGTCATGATACAACTCAATGTCAGTTGCGACGCTTTTGTAACAGTATCATAACTAATCATTCTAAGGTCTGTTATGTCTTTACCATATAAAAGAGAATGCTATATAATAGAAACTGTTTATTTTATTCATAATAAAATGTTACATTAGTATTTACAGGGAAATACATAATAAAATTGGCGCTCAGAGCACCAGCCCTAACACTTAATGGCTTTGTTCACCTCTTCTGCTTATCCATTTGACTTCGAATGAGCAGGTGATACAAATCTCAAGGTAATTTGGAGATCTTCACAGAGCTTCTTGAAGCCCGCACTATCAAACTGCTTCCCATTATCTGTGATGATGGCCTTGGGAATCTCGAATCGGCACTCAATATTATTCTTCACAAAATCTGTGACTTTCTTCTCAGTTATTGTGGATAGTGGCTCAGCCTCCACCCACTTGTTGAAATAGTTGACTAATACGATTGCAAACTTGGACTGTCACCGACCCATTGGCATAGGTCCAATAAGATCAAACACCTATTGGGAGAACAACCAATGGCTCGAAAAGGTGGTCAGCTGCTCGAGAGCCTGGTTAGGCAAATTAGCATTCCTCTTACACCCATCTCCCGTCACACGCTCGGACCACTCCAAATCCATCATGATGCATCGTCAGCCAGAAAACCTTTTCCTGAGTGCTTTGTGGGCAATTGATTTCCCACCAAAGTGGGTTCTGCAGATTCTTTCATGAATTTCTCTAAGCACGTAATGTTCCTTCTCGGGCCTAAGACACCTTAGATATGGCATCGTGTAGCCTATTTTATATAGTGTTGGGGCGATTATGGGACCTCTAGGGATCGGTGTCCCACGCAGCTAAAGTGGGTCTAACCAATGGATATCAAACATGAGTGTATTTGTAAATTATTTTATGGAATACTATATTCTGTTTCAAGTCTGTAGGAAAATATCGGGGACGAATCGAAGTCCGAAAACTCTGAAATGGAGAAAATGAAGTTTCGGCGCTCATTGGCAGCGACTCTCGGCGTGTCGCGATGTGCAAGCTTGGGAGTCGCAATGCCCAAACTGTGAATGCTCGGAGTCACGACACACATGGGTGAGTGTCACAACACTTGCATCTCTGAGACCTGAGTGTCGCGACGCCAGAGATCTAAGTCGAGATGCTGTCTTGTGTAAAATATTGGCAGTGAGCAAATTTTCCTTCAATCCAGTCCAAAACACTTCCAATTTTCTCCAAACACTTCAATACACCTAAAATCTAATTTTAACATCAAATCTAACATCAACACATATTAAATAAAAAACATACATGTATTCTAAATACATATATTTATTAGTATGAATCAAAACACAAACCAAATTAGAATCCCATAATAAAGTGACTCATAGACAATTCTAGGTCACTCAAGGTAATCAAGTGATTCTAGAATGGTAACCATAGCTCAAAGCTATTATGTATAGTTCCAAACTCTAATTTTATGTTTATGTCCAATAAAAACATTTTCACCCAATCATAAGCATATTGTGTTTATGCTTCCAAAGCATCCATACATAATTCATTAGCCTAATTTCAAAATCAAGCTATATTATTATGTATCCAATACATAATACAATACTATATGTTTCATTAATGATAACAACTCACTAATGAAAATATAGCTTTAGAGAAGATCAAACATACCTAACAAGCTTGATTCCAATATCCAATTTTTTTCTCCTTGTTGAAATGTTGTAACGAACTTCCAATGTTAGTAAGCTTGATACAAAGATTCAATCTTCGTCTCCTTATTGTTATAGAGAACTTCCAATGCTAGCAAACTTGATTCAAAGATCCAATATTTTTCTCATTATTGTTGTAGAGAACCTCCAAAGTTTCTCCCACAAAAACTTTACTTAGGCTAATATTTCTTTCTTTTGCTTAATGCTTGTTTTAGCTTGTTTTTGCCTTGATTAAAAAATTGTTCAAGCTTGCCTTTTATAAAAAAACTTATGCAATTTTTAATTAATAAAAGTTCTAATAAACTTTTATGTAGGCTTAATCCAATTTATCTAAATATGTATAATTAAGTGTGACTAATCACATTTATCTACTATTTTGATTTAATCCAATTAAATCAAGACAAAGTTTAATCAATGGATTAGTTCAATGTCTACCATTTTGATTTAATCTAATTACATCAAGCCAAATACACCTATTAATACATATTTTTAATTACCAAAATATCTTCTAATGGTATGGATATTTATGAAATTACAACAAAGCACTTGTGTGATTTTATATTAATCTAATTAATCCAATTGGGTCAAAGTAAAAAATTAATGTTATCCAATAACACTTAAATTTTTTAGTTGATAATTATAATATCAAATATTATGTATTATAAAAAATTATCGACTATCCAAGTGCTCAACGAGTACACTTCAAATTGTGGGATTCTCTAAGTCCATACACGTTTGTCAAATAAGCCTAGCTTATATGTACGTAATTATGCCACCTCCGAATTTTTGAAGAACACAAACAACTTTTCTGAACTATACAAGTCGAGGTCACCACATATGTTTAAAAATCCCTCTGTCGTAGGCTATCTGAGTTGTGCTTAGGAAACATAGATTACACCGTCAAGTTTTCGAGGCGCACATCTCATGTCGACATGTCCACGATTCTTTACAACTAATCATAACACTATTTTTGATATATACAATTCACCATAGGTGGCCAGTTTTTGCCAAAGTCTTAAGAATCATGACCTACTCACATAGATACCTAAACCTCTTATGGTTCACATACAGGCAGACGGATCATATCTTGATACTCACTTGATTAACGAGTGCATCAGTCCATACCCAACGAACATCTAGAGGCCAGACCATGAAATATTTCTTACATGCATGGCATCAAAGTGTGGAGGATCACACACAAAATTAATATTATCCTATAGTCAAAGGATCACATTTTTTACTCGACTCAATGAGATTGCTAGTGACGGTAGTGTATACTTCAAACTATTAGGAATCACATATTAGTCATTGAGTATTAGCTCCAATGAATACTCACATGTTTATACGATCTTTCCTTTCTCATGGTACATCGGGTTAAACTATTGGAACTCTAATTCCAATATACCACATGTGCTAGTCTTCTAGATTATAGGAATTCGACCGTATTCCAAAAACAACGACTACGAATATTTTACTTTAAGAATAGTTTATAATATTAATATTATCTCAATGTCAGACCATCCAGTGTCTAGTATTACTACATGACTATTCTAAGGTCGATATCATTCTTAGCATATTTATATAGCAATCTAATATTCATAATGACATTACCATTAACAAGGTTGAAATGAAAATTAGTTATTTTATTAGTAAATAATAAAATATAATGTACAATATATTATTCAGATTGGCTCTCCAAGCACCAATTCTAACATATAGAACCCCATCTATCATGTAAATATGTGCACTTTGATACTTCAACCTTCTTTCCTCTTTCTTGTCCTCTAGTAAATCTCCAGATTCTAGGTACTTCTTGATTGGGTACATCTAGGTCGGTTCCACATCGGCCTCTACCATCATCACACTAGAACCTCTCACACTCTTAGGCTCTAGGATCTCTAAGGGGATGACTCAGGGAATCTTAGATTTGATGGATGATGCCAACCGAGCCAATGAATCCATATGTTGATTATTCTATTGACCAACCTACTTAAAGGTCACATTCCCCATTCCTTTGACCATTTTCCTCACCTCCACGAGGTAAGCTATCATATTGGGCTCCATTGCCTAGAACCCAATTTTTTTCTGCTAGACAGCCAGCTGCGAGTCGCTTTTTACTATCACTTCTCTTACCCCGACCGCGTTACAAAGTCTCAGTTCGGCCAAGATTGTTTAATACTCGGCCTAGTTATTGGTTGCCTCAAACATGAATCTCAGTGCATAGCTCACCTCTTCACCTTGTTCGTTACTGAGGATGACACCAGCCCACATCGTTATGAGCTAACTGACCCATCCATAAATAATTCCCACTTCGCCTTTTCCCTAACCATCATGACTTGGGGCCATGCGAATTCGGCCACAAAATCAGCTAAAGTTTGTCCCTTAATGGATACCCGAGGTAGGTAACATATATCATATTCATGAAGCTCTATTGACTATTTTACTAGACAACCCGAGGTCTCAGGCCTATGCAAAATTTCTCAAAGTGGGTGGACTGTATATACCTCGATGGTGTGAGATTGGAAGTAAGGTCGCAACCTCATTTCTGTAGTAACTAGGGACAAGGCCATTAGTTCATGGGCTGGGTACCGGGATTTTGCATAGAATAAGACATTGCTAGAATAATACATTGGCTTCTGAATTTTATCTACTTCTTGTACTAGCACTAACTTACAGTATGCTCTGAACCAGCTAAGTACATAAATAATATCTCACCTGGAATTGGCTTGGCCAAAAGTGGAGGTCGTACCAGGTACTCTTTCAGCCATTGAAATGCTTCCTCGCAATGGTTCTGTTGAGTTTCAATCAAGTCCCAAGGATCATAAATTAAGCATAAAACGAGTGAATACACATCAAAGGAGGTGCGGAAAAAACTCACATTGATCGGTAGAGATGCAACGAAGACAAAAACGCACTGCCCTTGGGAGCTCGGCAGTGGGCTGCTCGTGGTAGGGGCTGCACGGCAGTGGGTTATCTTCCTCCTCCAAGAATCGGCCATGGACGTCCATTGAAGCTCCAAGCTTTGTTGATAATCATCCATGCTCACGAACTCACTGCCCTAACACCTTGGTATGCCTCCTAGAGTGTGCTAGCACAAAGATCTTGCAACAAAATCATGTCTTTTTCTTCTCCATTTTGCTCGGTCAAAACCAGAAAACACAGAGGAAGAATCGGTCATGAGACCGTTAGAGAGATGAAGAGCATTTTGGCTCCAAAAGCCTAATACGTAAAAGAGAGAGAGAGAGAAAAAATGAGTGGGAAATAAAAAAATTGTAAAAGGGTTTTATAATTTCCAAAATTATTAAAACCATTTACCATTTCTTTAATTTCCATAAAGCAAGCATTAAATGCTTGTCAATCACCACAAATCAACTCACATCAATCACTCAAATGTCACATCGCTCAAAGTGACATGTGATTTGACGCTTGATGTGACTAATGATTTGACGCTTGATTTGACTTGCGTGCCGCACTCGAATTCGAAATGCAAATGCGCTCGCAAATAATCTCGGGCTCGGGTTCGCTAATTCCAAATTAACGAATTTTCTGTTGCGTCGTAATTAAATGATTACGGCTAGCGAAATCACTATTCACGTCGCTAACGAATTAATTCTAAATTAATTCGCTCGCCCGAATTAAAATCTAATTTTAATTCCGCGTCGAAATCCAATTTCGTTTAATATATCAAATATATTAATATACCGATTAATTCCAAATTAATCGTTCTCTCTCTAAATTGATATTTTATCCCAGATAAAATAACTCTGTAATTAATCCTAGATTAATTTTCTCTCTCATTAAATTAATCCCAGATTAATTAAAGTGCGAGTCATACGTCATCGGTGAATCTTTGGGAAGCGACCCAAGAGATCCCCGGATATGTTGGCAGTAAATCAGGTCGTCGGACTATCCGAACACGTAAGTACCTCGTACTACGTTTACACACTGATTCACAAGACAAGGTTGGCCTCTAGCAAAGCGTCATGCCTACCCAATTCTCCGGAAACAAGCTTATGGGAATAAGTGATCTATATCAGGCGTAGTATACGTGGTATTGCGTATTTTGATCCAGTATCAGATGATCACGTGCTAGGCCTGGGGCTGGAGTCGTGTCTGCCCCGTACGAAGCACATGTCGGATCTCTGGTAACTAGTCTCTATATCGGATAAACATGACCTTGTCATTTTATCCCGATGACTGCAGTACTAAAGAGAACCAGTACCGTATCCTACGTGACCATCATCTCCATATGACTGGAGTGACACTTCCGTCTTAACATCACACCCAACACACTACGATTCTCAATATACCCAGTACTGGCGTACACAGAACCGGTTAAAGCCCTGGACGACCTCAACCAAAGTATATTGATTGTCGCAAGTATTAGCGGTACAAGTCTCAGATTAAGACCAAATACACCTACCCTGATTTCGAACTTCCATAGACACATAGTCATACTACCAATGGAATTCCGAAGGGTCTATCCAGAGCGAAGCTGTTTCCCGTACCATTGGTGAAACACAACCTCCTATTACACTTGCATGAGTATCCTATACCCAAATATACGAGAACTATGTTGTTGTGCCCTCACAACACGCACAAGTGCAATACTAGTCTTTTACGTATTTATCGATGTCCAATCTCGATAATACTCTGACTAGGGATATTTTATGATTTATCCTTCATAGACTGATACTGTCTCATATCATTCTCTATCCAGGAACAAATCATAGGGACCTCTCATCATTTATATATCTAGGTGATCTAATCACAAATGATAAGAGTGCAATCTCCTTTGTCACATAGTTAATTTGTACAACAACACTATGATCTGTACAAATAGTGACACTATAGGTCATAATTGTCCAACAGGTTCGTCCATTCAACTTCCTTCTTTGCCTTTTTGATCAGCTCGAAGAAGACATGGCATTTTTTCAGTTGCCTTCAAAATAAACCAGTTGAGTGACATGGCTACCTGACCAATCAAGCCCCACACATCTTTCACTGTCCTCAGAGATTTCAAATCCAAAACCGCCTTGATCTTCTGAGGGTTGTCCTTAATGCCCTTGTGTTGACTATATATCCCAAAATTTTCCCGAAGATACTCTAAAGGCAAATTTATCCGGATTCAGTCTAATCTTATATATCATCAATAAGTCGAATGTTTCTTTGAGGTCCCTCAAATGGTCGCCAAGTATTACGGTCATTTTTATCATGTCATCGATACAGACTTGTATTATTTTGCTGATAAGGGGTTTGAAGTCCCGGTTCACCAATCTCTAATACGTTGCCCTAATATTCTTCAATCCAAAATGCATCACCTTATAACAATATAGCCCCTGATCTGTAATGAAGGTTGTCTTCTCTTCATCATCGAGATGCATTTTGATCTGGTTATATCCCAAGAATGCGTCCATAAAACTCATCAACCCGTTGGTCCATCTTCGAGAGTAGGAAACTATCATTATGATAGACTTGTTTAAGTCAGATAAGTCCACACACATCCTTCATTATCCATTGGCCTTCTTCACTAAGAACACATTCGATACCCACTCTGGGTACTTAACTTCTCTAATAAACCCGGCTTCCATCAACTCATTCACATATGTTTGGATGGGCTCATACTGATCCTAGTTGAAGGTCTTCATCTTCTGCTTCATCGACTTATGAGACAGATCTATCGTCAAGCGGTGACTGATGATCCGAGAATCTATTCCAGCCAGATTAACGTGGATGCACATGAAAAACGTCTACATATTCCTTTAAGAAGTCCACCAACTTCTTCTTCAGACTTGGTTCCATCTCGACCCCAACCTTGACTATCTTCTCAGAACCAAAATGCTTTGTTGGCTCCAGCTTCTCCCCTGCTCCTCCATATTGAATGGGGTCCTCGGATCGGGAGTCGCATGACCTTAACTCTACTACACCCTATTTTATTTCCTTTTTCTTCTGCCCTACTGTTGGGGTCAAATCAGGGTGGCGCAGCGGAAGAAGCGTTGTTCGGGCGAAATCGTAAAAATTTTTGACTTAAGAATAAATTATTTAATATCCAATATTAATATTCATTCATATTTCACCTAAACATAATTATTCGATATCATATAATAACATAAATAATATAGAAACACCACGAAACTTTTACGAAAAATATTTTTCCGTAAAATAGCATAAAACACGTTTCCAGCCGATCTGATCGACCAATGCAAATGGGGACTGCTCAGGTCAGCCCCAAAAATATTTAGACAGTTCGTGGGCTGCCCGAACAATGCCCAGTTCACTGTTTGGGCAGTCGTTACCCAGTAACGCCGTTTTTCACCGTTTTCGCGTATTTTCTCTCCGAAATAATTTCCGATAAATAATTTTCTTGGGCAATTAAAATAAAAAAATTAATTCTAATTACTCAATAAATAAAAACTGAATTTTTATCTAAAAAATCAGATTTATCATTAATTGCTATGAGACCCCAACACTTTGTAAATTAATCATTTTGGTCCTTAAATTGTCAAATACATATTTAATTGATTCCAAATCAATCCCAAAATAATTTATACAATTTGCAACATAAACCAGAAACTTTTTCAGAATTCGGAAACTGCCCAGATTTTTCCTGAATTACGAAAACAGCCCAGATTTTATATTAATTGTAATTTGGCCCAATTTGTTCAAAACACATCAAGATCAAATCCAATCAATCCCAAATTTGACATACATCAAATATACATAAATTTATATCATATATATGAAAAGCCCCAAAATTTGAATGGGTTTAGAACCCTAATTTCATAATTTACTCAAATGGACAATTACATTAAATTGACAAAATTCAACACTTTAATCATCCAATTACCACACCAATCAAGTCTCACCATCATGAAATTAATCAAGAACAATTCTAGGTTAATTATGAATGGCTAATTAACTCTAGAATGCCAACCTTAACTTTCTAATTAATTTATTAAGCTTAATTACAATAATAAGCAAATAAATTAATCATATATGCTTAACATCCTCAAACAAGCTCCCAGCAAATTTAATTACAAACTTAAGAGTAGAGAGATCATTCTTAGCAACACAATTGAAGATGAGAATAATAGAAACAATTTCTATCTTTTCAAAAATAATTGGCACACGTTTTGCAAAATTAAAGTTAACACTTTAACTTTAATAAAGCAAACAAAATGTGTTCTAATGGCATCATGCCATTTCAAAGCTTTAATAAAGCAAATCATTATAAAAGATATTTACTTTATAAATAAATATAAATATTTAAAAATTAAATAATTAAATAATAAATATAAATATAAATATCTTAAATATATGTATTATATTTACAATAAATATCTCAAATACATATATTAATGATATATATCAAAAATCACAATTTGATATTTTATTAATGTGTATTTAATAAAATCAAGTATTAAATACAAATACACATTAATTCGGAAATGACCGTTAGGTCCCGATTGCATGTATTTTTCGTTTAGCCATTAAACGAGTTATAAATAATCAGTATTATTCATAATAGTTGCCATAGTGCTCTACGAGTATATTTCATTAGTGAGACTCTCTAGATTCAGGCATATCCGTCATGAAATCCAATTTCATGTCCATAATTCACCCACCCGTAAATTATGACGACCACTGATATACTCGCTGAATCATACAGGTCGAGGCCATTGCATACGTATAATCCCTCTGTCACAGGTATCTGGATTATCCCAGAGATTAGATATAAAAAATCTATATAGGAATAATCTCATCGGCGTATCTATTTGCAATCTCTAAATAACATTCGGAACTCACTTCTGAATTATACTATGGCCATAGATTTAACAGATTGTTAATCTTATGGACTACCTATGCTCTCTACACAGAATTGACGGATCATTTCTTGATACTCACATGATATCATGAGCATGAGTCCACACCCAACGAACAGGCGGAGGTCTGATCTAAATAGATCGGCGATGTGACTGTCATCAAAGTGTGGAGGATAACTCATATATCCACAGTGGTATCTCAAGTAAAAGAATCATTATGCTACTGAACCCGAGAAAATTCCTATTGACGTTGGTGTACCATCTATTAGGAAATCTTCGGTGAATCATTCAGTGTTTATCAAATAAACACATACATGTCTATACGAGTCTCCCAAGACTCATGGTTTATTAGGATAAACCATCGGACCAAGTCCGATATACAACATGTACTGGTCTCAGTGGATTTTACTAACCAACCCGTGTCAGTAAATCTTGACCAGGAACTTAATTTAAGGATATACAACTTATAGTGACACTTCCCAATGTCAATTACAAACTATGTTGTAACTGCGCACTACCTTGTAAATCATAGGGTCTTTGTCTAATATATATACATATCACTAAACCAGATTTAGTTTCACTCTAATCAATCTAATCGAAATTAGATCGAATACGTATATAAAAGACAAGAGGTGCTACCATTTAAATTAGTAATATTATGGAAAAAGGTATTGCTCGTATTCATGAATCAGACATAAATACGATCCGGATTGGCGCTCAGAGCACTAACCCTAACAATTTCTCCCACTTACTCTAGTGCCATTCCATGGTATTATATACACATCCCATTGTGTATCACATACTCATAGCCCTCAAGAACTCACCTAGCGCTCAAGAGGTATGTAACAACAAGTAAGCCCATTTTGACATATTGAGTTTGTCCAACAAGCACAATCATTTTCCTTAGCAAGCATCATTCATATTTTTGTAGAAACTAAGTTCTACATCAATATGACTCAGATGTCATATCAACATTGTGCTTCAGCTACTAAGTTATCTAAGTATTTATGGGTCAAATCCAAAATACTATGTAGACAACCGAAACATAACACTAATAACAAACTTCTAATCTAAGAGGTCACGATGCAACTTCATAAGTCAATACTTCATAAGTTGCAACTAACTCTCCCTCCGTAGTGGAATCATCTGTGACACTCCCACTGCATTTTTTCTGACTCTTTATGACGTAGACTTTCTAACGTCATAATTAGGCTCAAAACTAATCTACCCTAATGGTTGCAGATTTATTCTCCAGTAATGAGAAACTCATTCTTAATATCTCAAAGATAATAAAGAACATGTTTCAAGACACATCTTATGGTCTAGAGGATATCAAAATAACTCGTAACAATTACGATTAAATAGATATCTCTAATCGTACTTAATATAGTATTCATTATGCCATCATCCTATGATGCATAAAATTGACTAGACATTCTAATCAATTTCTCTTTCGACAAAGGAATCATCTTTTACGAAAGATGAATATTATATATTATAGACACACTAACTGTCAAACAGTTATACTAACTGTTATACAGATAGTCTTGCAGTGTCCTCTATTAGATCATATCTAATGTATGATTAATGAGAGCATCTCTCCAGTCTCTTAGTTTTATATCATATATAAAACTTTATATCGAATATAATAGAGACCACTCCCACTGTTTTTATTGAGAAAATAAGAATCAGGTAAACCTTTTACCTTATAAACATCTCATTATTACCTTAATAATGATAATGTCATTATGATGTAAAATACTAGAAAGAAATTTGTACGCTCCCACTAACCCTTCTATCTCATATGTATTCTCTATGCTTTGATAAAATCAGACAATCTGACTGATATCAAAATTAGAAAACACAAATTTCCAGAAAGCTCATCCGAGTCTACAATAGGCTCTATAAGCTAATATACTAAATTGTAATCTTAGCATAATACAAACTCTAGGGCCATTCCAAAACGAACTCTTCAAACTAAGAAATCACAATGGATCTCTTATCTGAAGAAACCATTCAGAAATGCCACTTTGTATTCTTTAGCTAAAATATACAATTTAATATCATCATTAACCAAAAGATCTTAAATTATTCAATCAGTGCGACTAGAGACAAGTTTCCTCAGAATCTACAATAGATTGATGAGTATAACTTTTCTCACTGTCATACTATAAAGGTCAAACCTTTAATAAGCTCAATGTGGTTTTGCTACGTAAACCATTTGCACATTTTATGAACGATTCATAATAAAAGCTCAATCAAGTTCAAAACTTGATCGTAGTAAGCTATGAACAATCTTAGATCTATGGTCTAATGCTAATTTCCGGAATCGATATCAAATATCGTTCCCACTATAAGTTATAGGATAATTTTCTTCGATAAGAAAATAACAGAACCATTAAGTATCAAATACTTTGCAAATGATTCTGACATCCTATAGCACTTATATGGAAGTAATAAAAGGGTATTTTCATCTTATTAATTATGTACTTTCATTTATAGTTTATCACCGTATTTGACTTCAATAAGTCAAGTCTTTTCTACAATAGTCAACATCCAATATTACACACTAAGTAATAAATAATTTTATTACTCGAGATCGTAGAAAAGATATTCTATCAAATAAAATGCAATATTCTATTAAATAAAATAAATGATAAACTTCTACTCGTACCTTCGAGGCGCAAGTAATATCAATTATATAACCAATATACAAAAGATAGATTCAAATCTCAAATATTTCAAGATTCGAATTTTTCTACTTATACACATCATATACGTAACTGTAGAAACTAATGGAACATTAATTAAAATGATGATTAGTGTTACTGGAGCATATCCCCAAGAGTATTGAAACTAATTCGGTAACTCTCAATATCAAACGAATCAAATCGCATAAGATTCGATTTCTTCCACTAACCAATTCCATCAATATGGAATCGTGGAAGAATAAATTGATGTAAGAATTATATTCTTCGAATAACCTTAGAACAAATTGCCATAAATTCATATGTTTGATCGTATCAAACATCTTTGAACAATTCAAAGACTCACGATGAATTTTAAAGATACAATTTTTAAACTTCAGATCGAATATCTTTGAACCAGTCAAAATATTCTATCCGCGTTTCATCAGAAACACGTAACTAAGTCACGACAGTTCATTGACTAAGTTACGAAGTAAAGAAAACTACCTTAAGCAATTTACAATTCATTAAATTACATACATCCAATGTATCAATTTAATAAATTTTATGTCCAATACAGTCATTGGTTAAATGAGATTTAGTCACCTTCCGAATACAATATTCGTTAAATGGATAATGTGGTTGTGATCTCATATCAGACCATCCTTTACCATATGGAATAAGCATCCAATACTTAAGTGATAAAATCTCATAAAATAATGTTCTAAGTTATTTACTTAACCGAATATTTTTCTTAATGTTTATCTATTCGTTAATGACACCACTAGTCGTTTTAAAATATGTAACAACTGTTTACAAAGAACAAGTAACTATCAAATAGTCGCAAGTTCTGATATCAAATATCGAAACAATCATCAACAATTTTAAATAACTAGACGGGAGATCTGATATCCAATATCTACAGTTGTCGTATTATGAAAATCAGTATTTTCTATACACAACTATACGCATCTTCTTTTCTTAGCTTTATTATTTACTTTCAAATTATTTACAACATTTGCAAATAATCGAAAAATAAATAGTGTCTGGCACGTGACCTCTGAATGTCACTAAAGCCAAGAAACGTCATTATTAGATAAATAATACCTAATGGGTTTTCTTAATGCCAGTGAAGAATCTCGAGACATGAACCAATTCATGTCAATCTTTACTGCATAAGAAACTATTCTGTCTAGAAGGATTATATCATTATCTATTCTAATCTAGAACCAATTCTAGAAATCTGCAACCATAATTGAAGTCAGAAAACATATATTATATGCATTCAGTGGATAAAAGTTTAAATCTATCAAACTAATAGAATAAGGAATAACATAAACGATAATTTACATAATACTAAACACCGTATAAGTTAAGGATTTTTAACCTAGCAGTGCATCCCACTACTTTACGTAATACCGTAATCCCCAACGGAAACGAGAATTCAATAATTAAATTGAATTCCATAATGGGAAGTGGACCCTATGAATATATTTTGACTCACAGCTTTGGCACGTTCTCGCCTAAGTATATCATTAGGTCGACAACTCATTGTCAATCACACTCACTGTAACTCCTGGGTTCGGTACTAATCGTTTCTCGTTATGACAGTTTTGGCACGTTCACAATGAGTCATATCAAGGTTAAACTTGTCATTGACAAACTCAAGCTACCGATGTAGTCCTGACAGCTTTGGCACGTTCAGGATTTCCACTTTCACTTGAATTTGTCTCTTATCATATAAGTTCTACCGGTGCAAATGAACTACCTTCAACCATAACTGCACAGCTTTGGCACGTTACAGCATAGTATCATTAAAACATTTACATCAGTATTGACAAGGCGGACTAAGAAATAAGTATTCTTAATATTAGTCACTTTCTTAAAATCTTATTTAAACGGGGATTTTCCAACAAAAGATGCTATTACTTTATTTAATCAAATTAAATAAACCATGCATATATTAAGTAATGATTAAATTAAACATTTAATTTTAAAGGGCTAATCATAACGGCTGTCCAGGATCAAACTTTCTCTGATACAATTTTTGTTGGGGTCAAATCAGGGTGGCGCAGCGGAAAAAGCGTTGTTCGGGCGAAATCGTAGTTTAAAAATTTTTAAACTTACGAATAAATTATTTAATATCCAATATTAATAATTCATTCATATTTTACATAAACATATTTATTCAATATCATATAACGACATAAATAATATAGAAACACCGCGAAACTTTTGCGAAAATATTTTTTCCGCAAAATAGCATAAAACGCGTTTCCGGCCGAACCGACCGACCAATGCACATGGGGAGTGCCCAGGTCAGCCCCAAAAATATTTGGACAGTTTTTGGGCTGCCTGAACAATGCCCAGTTCACTGTTTGGGCAGTCGTTACCTCGTAACGTCGTTTTTCATTGTTTTCACGTATTTTCACTCCGAAACAATTTCCGATGAATAATTTTCTTGGGCAATTAAAATAAACAAATTTATTCTAATTACTAAATAAATAAAAACTGATTTTTTATCTGAAAAATCTGATTTATCATTAATTACTATTAGACCCCTACACTTTGTAAATTAATCATTTTGGTCCTTAAATTGTCAAATATATATTTAATTGATTCCAAATCAATCCCAAAATAATTTATACAATTTGCAACATAAACCAGTAACTTTTCCATAATTCTGAAACTGCCCAGATATTTCCAAAATTACGAAAACAGCCCAGATTTTGTATTAATTACAATTTGGCCCAATTTGTTCAAAACACATCAAGATCAAATCCAATCAATCCCAAATTTGACATACATCAAATATACATCAAATTATATCATATCTAAGAAACTCCTCAAAATTTGAATGGGCTTAGAACCCTAATTTCACAAATTCCTCAAATTGGACAATTTACATTAAATTGACAAAATTCAACACTTTAATCATCCAATTACCACACCAATCAAGTCTCACCATCATGAAATTAATCAAGAAAAATTCTAGGTTAATTATGAATGGCTAATTAACTCTAGAATGACAACTTTAACTTTCTAATTAATTTATTAAGCTTAATTACAATAATAAGCAAATAAATTAATCATACATGCTTAACATCCTCAAACAAGCTTCCAACAAATTTAATTACAAACGTAAGAGTAGAGAGATCATTCTTAGCAACACAATTGAAGATGAGAATAATAGAAACAATTTATATCTTGATGAAAATTGAAGAATACTTACAAAATTTCCAAAAATTAAGCTTTCTCCTTTTTGATTTTCCTTCAAATTCTCTCAACTCACTTTGTAATATTTTGTTGAACTTGTGTAAGTATGAAAAATGAAACAAAACAATTTGTTATACAAATTCCACACATGGCCGAATTTGCAATTAACAAAATTAAATAACAATTATTTTTATTTTTTTCAAAAATAATTGGCACGAGTTTTGCAAAATTAAAGTTAACACTTTAACTTTAATAAATCAAACAAAATGTGTTCCAATGGCATCATGCCATTTCCAAGCTTTAATAAAGCAAATCATTATAAAAGATATTTACTTTATAATAAATTTAATTATTTAACAATTAAATAATAATATAAATATCTTAAATATGTACTATATTTACAATAAATATCTCAAATACATATATTAATGATATATATCAAAAATCACATTTGATATTTTATTAATGTGTATTTAATAAAATCAAGTATTAAATACAAATACACATTTATTCGAAAATGACCTTTAGGTCCCGATTGCATGTATTTTTCGTTTAACCGTTAAACGAGTTATAAATAATCAGTATTATTAATAACAGTTGCCCTAGTGCTCTACAAGTATATTTCATTAGTGAGACTCTCTAGATTCAGGCATATCTATCACGAAATCCAATTTCGTGTCCATAATTCACCCACCCGCAAAATATGACGACCACGGATAAACTCACTGAATCATACAAGTCGAGGTCATTGCATACGTATAATCCCTCTGTCACAGGTATCCGGATTATCCTAGAGATATAAATATAAACGTCAAATCTCTATAGGAATAATCTCGTCGACGTATCTATTAGCAATCTCTAAATAACATTCGGAACTCACTTCCAAAGTATACTATGGCCATAGATTTAACAGATTGCTAATCAATTATGGACTACATATGCTCTATACACAGAACTGAAGGATCATTTCTTGATACTCACATGATATCATGAGCATGAGTCCATACCCAAAGAACATGCGGAGGTCTGATCTAAATAGATCGATGACGTGACTGCCATCAAACTGTGGAGGATAGCTCATATATCCATAATGGTACCTCAAGTCAAAGAATCACTATGCTACTCAACCCGAGAAGATTCCTATTGACGTTGGTGTACCATCTATTAGGAATTATTCGGTGAGTCGTTCAGTGTTTATCAAATAAACACCTAAACGTCTATACGAGTTTCCCAAGACTCATGGTTCATTGGGATAAATCATCGGACCAAGTCTAATATACGACATGTACTGGTCTCAGCGGATTTTACTAACCGACCCGTGTCTAACCGACCCGTGTTAGTAAATCTTGACCAGGAACTTAATTTAAGGATATACAACTTATAGTGACACTTACCAATGTCAATTACAAATTATGTTGTAACTGCGCATTACTTTGTAAATCCTGGGGTCTTTGTCTAATATATATACATATCATTAAACCAGATTTAGTTTCAGTCTAATCAATCTAATCAAAATTATATCAAATATGTATATAAAATACAAGAGGTGCTACCATTTAAATTAGTAATATTATGGAAAAATATATTGCTCGTATTCATGAATCGGACATAAATACGATCCGGATTGACGCTCAGAGCACCAACCCTAAAACCTACAACATCTTCAATACATAGGGTTTCTTTGATACAACTGCAAAACAGCTCATAGCCACCTTTTGGTTTCCACACACTAACCCAATCCCCTCTCTAGTGAGGATTTTCAACTTCTGACCTTGATTATAAATTCATCGTCATGAGGGTAACTCACACCCTAAGCGTCTCCTCGATAAAAATATCAGCACAAACATGGTTTTCAGAATTCTCGAGGCCTCTTTATAGTCATTACCTTAGGGCTATTAATCTGATAGTAATTCTTTCTTGCATGTTCGAATCCCTGGCAAATGTTCTTCCTCTGACTATATTAACATAGGCCTCTACTCCCTTCATTGTCTGACCCTCATGGTTTCATGATCAATACACTCTTGAAGGTATCCATTCCTCACCAGGTCTTCAACCTTCACCTGTAAATCTCTACAGCTCCTAGTGGCATGTCCCCTTGTATTATGATGGGTAAAATAGGCTTGGTTTCCTTTCTCTCCACTGGGAGTCTATTGATTACAGTGTACGTCATGCCCCCGGTAACATATACGACCTTGATCGGATTTTCTTCCACTGCTAGTATCGATCTTGAGTTATTGGCCTAAACTCCCGCTGCATCGAGCCTAATCCTCTAGATCCACTGCTAGTATCCTGACGATTCTCCTGTATTGGCTTCTTCTTTACCTGAGCAGCTCCCCATCGGGCTATATACTCTTCTTCCTCCAATAACACAAACTTCCCCGCCTACTCTAGGGCCACGACATAGTCTGGTAATTCCTGAGTCCTTAGGTGGGACCACAATCTCCCAACCTTTAAGGCTCCTTTAAAGCTCTCTAATGTCTCTGGGGACTTGTATGCCCCGACCTCCAATACCAAGTTGTTGTATCTGTCGATGAAATTCTTCAACGACTCATCATCACGCTACTTCATCATCCTCAATGATCTGATTTTCTTCCTTGTTACGGATGATCCTTTAAAATGGCACGCGAAAGACTTCATTGGCTGTGAAAAACTACTAATACTCCATGGATTCAGGTTTCAGAACCATAAGTTGGTCGATCCCCCCAAGGTTAGTGGGGACACCTTGCAGACTGCCTCTCCGACCATGCTCTGGATCTCAATGAGTAAAATAAATCTTTCAACATGGGATTTAGGGTATGTGTTACCCTTGTAGATGTCTAACGTGGGCATGAAGAACCTATTTGGGAACTTTACCTCCAACACCTCCTTCGTGAAAGGGGGCGTTGTGTCTATATCTTGGTCTGCTAGAACACCTCCTCGCGTGCTCTCCTCTCATTTCCTCATCTTCGTCCGAAACTAGAGCCTTATGTGGCTCTCGGTGTTCTCATGTCTTCGACCGAGGGCTTCCTCATACTCGTTTCTCCAAGTGTGGTATCTCTATCTTAGTTTCTAGTCCAAAGATTTAAGGTTGTTTCAATATTCTTTAAGTACATCAAACAGAATGTTAGGGCTTTGTTTGCTCAATATGCCTCAGTAACTGATCCTTCTAGTCGCGTCTTATTTCTTACATATTGTTTATACCACCCCAATTCCTTGAAATATATAGCAACAAAACTAATATGATATATAGTCATATATATGTGACATGAATTAATATTTATGCACAAGAGCTTACCTTTATATGAGGTACATCAATCTGAAGTGCACATGATCTTCTTTTTGTGCTTCTGCGGGTAAATCAACTGTCTGATGAACCATTACATAAAAAACTACAGGTGCAAGTATTTGTTCCAATTGACAAAAAATGAGGACGATTGCTTGCTCAAGTTCATCAATCATCATCATGGTTAAAGTACTCTAACATAATTATTTGAAGAAACCATGTAAGTCCATAACTGTGTTGAATAATTATGGTGGAAGGAATACCCACGGGAAGAAGAATTTCCAAAAGCACATCTTTCTATATTTGATGCTAACCCATCAGGAAATTTTCTGTTTTCAAGCATTCACAAAATGACTTCCTTTCAGCAGAAGTTAGGACGTAAGAAGCAGGCGGTTTGATATAGCCTTTATGAGTCGATCGGAAGTGTAAATCTTTGTGAATTTTCATATCTTGCAGGTCTAAATATGCATTTTCAGTGTCTTTTGTCTTCCCCGGAATGTTCAACAATGTGGCAACAAATTTTCGCATATATTTTCTTAAAATGCATCACATCTAAATTATGTTGCAAACTCATACTCCCCCAATACTCCAGCTCGAAGAAAATGCTCATTCCCGTCCAATTCAACTTTTCAGGTCGACGTCTGCGATATGCATCTTTATTATTAGGATGCTTCCCAGGAGTGGTATTTGTTAGTCTCTTATGTTGGCATATGTCAAATCTAGATAAATTATTAGGCATGCTTCTAGGTTCTAGATGACCATTCAATAATTTACTTCTCCTTCATAGATGAGTAAGGTCTAAGAATATTTTGTGTCCTATATATCCAATCTTTTTCCGCAAATGTTGTGAAGATGTATTACTTGCACACAGGACATGTCATGTAACCCTTAGTACTCCACCTAGATAGAGAACCATAAGTTGGAAAGTCATTAATAATCCACAGTAATGGTTCATGAATTTGGAAATACTACCCAGTAACTACATCATAGGTATTTACATTGATATTCCATAATGTATGTAACTTTTCAATCAACGGCCTCAAGTAAACATCAATATCTTTATCGGGGGAATGAGGACCCGGTATAAGTAATGAAGAAACATGAAAGAGTCTTTCATACACTTCTACAGTCGTAAGTTATAAGGTATAATTACCATAAGCCACATGCTATAAGAGTTTTACATGTTTCCAAAAAGATTAAAATCATTATATGTGAGGCCTAACCTGACATTACGAGGGTTGACGAAACATGGGTATATATCATCAAATTTTGTCCACTCAGTTGCATTAGCAGGGTGTCTAATATGCCCTCATCACCAATTCTCTTATCATGATACCATCTCATGTCAGATGCGGTGTGACGTGACATAAATAATCTTTGTAGTCTACGTGTTAATGGAAAATAATGTAACACCTTCTGAGACACATTCTTCCCAGTACCATAGATCTTATACCAATTTTCTCTACATATTGGATAATTCTCGAGGAATTCATACTCTGTATAAAATATTACATAATCATACACTAAAAGCGTGTATCGATTCATACCCTAATCTAAAATCATGCATTATTTTTTCACCTCATAATATGATTTTGGTGTACCAGCTAGTAACATTTATCCAAGCAACTCTAATATCATATCAATGCTTTTATTGGTTGTTCCATTACTTATTTTAATGTAGAGTAACTTGACAATAAAGTTCAAAGTCGACATGCCAACATCATCAAACGGTATCTTTTTAGCTTCTCAAGTAATTGAATAAACATTTTATGTTTGTCGTTCTCCACCAGATGTGATGTTTCCCCACCAAATGTTGAACTTTGCAAGTCATGCAAAGAAGTAATCATATCATTATCATCATTTTCTTGATGATGCTCGTGATAACTGGTACTAGCTTCTGAATAGGTATACTCGGAGACAGAGTTGTAATTTCTGCATGATAAACTCATGTTCGATAAGTTGCTGAAATTCTCAGCATATATAAGTGATCCATAAATTTGGTTAAATGCTTCATTCTCCTATTCAAACAGTTATTACATGGACAATGCACACGACCTTCCACATTAGCAACTCATTTTGCAACTTCCATACTCAATCTATTGGGCACACTTATCCAACTTCTATACATATCAACAAAATATCTACAAATATAATAAACTCATAAACTAAAATACATACCTTAATTAATTAGCTAAATTCATAAACTAGTAATTACTATAATATTAGTTATTTATTACATAAAACACATAGCTTAATTAGCTTACTATCGGATTGTGGGTGAAAATGATGAAAATGTGTATTTTTTTACGTTGGTATTGAAAAAAATGAATAAGAAGAATGAATAGAAATTACAGAATTGGGCGTGGGCTATTGGTTTTTTTACTGACTTTTTAGCGTCGCTGGTATCAATAGCGACTCTAAATGTATGACATATAGTGTCGCAATATATATTAGACGCTAAATAGTACAACATTTAGCATCGAAAGTATCAGTTGTGACACTAAATTATGATTTTTTTTACGTCGAAGTACAATATCGACGCTAAAGGTTGTAACCTTTAGCATTGAATACAAGTAGCGACACTGAAAAATATGACATTTAGCGTTGCAATCTACATTCGATGCTAAATGTTATATTGAGCGTCTAAAAATTTAATGCGATGCTAAATGTTAATATTTTTTGCATCGAATGTCCTGTTATGATAAAATATTATATTTTTACCGTCGTTTTACCTTGTGACGTAATATTTTCAACTTTTAGCGTCGCAAGATTTTGGCGACGTTAAATATATATTTTGTGACAATTTTTTCGGCAATGGTGAAACTTTAGACACTAAAGAACCTGTTTATTGTATTGATAACTACCATAAACATCAATTACATAAATTATGTTAGAGATTGAACTAAATAAGTTTTGTATTTCAATTTTAATGAAATTTACAATGTCATTGCCTTTATATAGGCAATATATGAAAGTAAAATAGGAAAGAAATCATACAAATATCTATGGTAATAAAGAGAATCAGAATTTGGGGGATTCTTCTTATAATAGGGAAATATTATTTCCTTAATATGGAGATATTATTCCTCATCAATTTACATCCTTAACACCCCCTCAAACTCAAGTTAGTGGAATAGAAGCAGACTTGAGTTTGGAAACCAACTCACGAAATCACCCTGGGAGTTGAGGTTTGGCAAAGAGATCAACAGGTTGATCATCGGAGGAGATTTCATGAATGTGGACAGTTCCTTGATCAATATGTTTACATACAAAGTGACAATCAGTTTTAATGTGTTTTGTATGCTCATGGAAGTCATCATTTTGTACAATAAAAATGGCAATTTTGTTGTCACGGTAGAGATGTGTAGCATTAGGATGAGGAACGCACATGTCACCGAGAAGCCATTGAAGCCAAATGATTTCTTGGGTAGCATAAACAACTGCACGATATTCAGATTTAGTAGAGTGCCCTTTATGTAACATAATAAATGAAGAAAAACTCCATAGTGAGCATAGTGAGGTGCTAACATAAACTGACTAACAACATGAATAACATATGCAATATCGGGCTGGGTAACTGTTAAATAGAACAAGCTGTCAACTACTATTCGTAGAGAGTACATCTGAAATAGGAGTATCATCGAAAACTGTAAGCTTAATCTGAGGATCAAGAGGGAGTACAGGTGACCTTGAAGTTAGTCAATCCTGCCCGAGCAAGTAAATCAGGGGCACACTTAGTCTGAGATGTATAATAGCTAGTTTGATCAGAGAGTACCTCAAGACCAAGAAAATAATTGAGATAACCAAGTTCGTTCATCTCAAAGTGGTGTTGAAGAGATGTCTTAAGATCATAAATATCATCCATATCATCACAATGATAATTATATCATCCATATAAAGAAGAAGGATATAACTGTGATCTGCCAGCGTAGTAAAGATGTTGAATCATAAGCACTAGATGTGAACCCAAGTTGATGAATAGTGGTACTGAACTTCTCAAACATGCACGATGAGCCTCTTTAAGACCATATAATGCTCCACGAGGTTTACACACTTTGAGAGAAAGATGAGGGTAGTCAAGTGGAGGTTTTTTATGTAAACTTCTTCGGATATGTCACCATTATCAAATATATTCTCCACATCCATCTGAAATAATTTCCACTAGCGGAAGGCATATATTTTATTTTTTAAGTATGGATGGATTTGATAATGATAAACAAACCTTGCCATGGGTAATGAATGGATTTGGTTTTTTTAAAATTAGGTTAGATAACTAAAATAGATTAAAAACCCTAATAATGGCTATTTAGGAAAACAACCCCTAAAATTTACATAATTTAGGTAATTTCCCTGAAATAACTCGGGGAGGTGTTTGCAAATACGGCCATACTCTCTCAAAATGAGAAGACTCCAAACCTCAGGGGAGTAGGTAAAAAAAAATCGTTAAAGCATAAAATAAGTAACTTATATATGCAAACTATCATTACATCAAAAACTATAAACAATTAATCAAGATTGACAACTAATTATACATAACCTTCACCACTCTAAAATTACATATCCATCATAGATTTATTTGATAAAAGAAAAATTAAGATTCTCTAAACAGGAAGTTGCTCTGGGACATCCAATGCTTTCTGATATTGAGGAGCATTCATAGCAATATTGACTTCGAAGTCTTCATTCAAGTAAGACTTGCAGACAAAGTAGACAACTGTTTGCACAACAAGCCCAAAAAGAATCACCAGCAACTGCAAAATGGAGCAGACGATTCCAATCCCAATTCTGATTCCAATATCAAGCGACAAGTCATGACGAACCACAAAGTTCTCAAATGTTGCATCAATCACAACTGAACAAACACTAAACACAATCAGCATGCCCACTGCAACCCCAAACTTCCCTTTTATCAACTTCTTGCTCTTTTTCATGGCCTTAATCCCATAAACATTTGCTTCCAAAACCGAAACAACAATACCCAAATGCAAAATTACAGTAATATAAACAGAACCCGCCAAGAACAAGATCAATATTACAACAGCAATAATAGTTAAGAATCCTTTAAAAAGAAACCCCATTATCGAAACCAAGATTTCTCCAAGAATGTACTCATATAGAAACACAATGCCAAAACTTACTAAATAAGTAATCAAAACTTGCTTCCAAATCTTTGGTATTGTGGCTATGGCTTTCTTGAATGTGACATCTTTGCAAGTGTAGTTGCACAAAACGGTATAAACAACCGTTGATGTACAAAGAAGGGAGAGAATTAAAATGAAAACATAACAAGCGATTTCTATTAAAATCCAATACGCTGCCCATTTGAAGGATTTTACTTTAGAGAAATTTAGGTTGGAATATTTGTAAATATTGAAATCTGAGGGTTCTAAAGAGTCTTTTTTTTCAAAGACTTTAGGAGATAGCAAATGGAATGTTAGGATATTGGCTTGGAAGATTAAGGAGAGAGGGATTATTAAGGCTAGTGTGATTTGGGTGAAGATTTTTTTGTTTGAGAAGATGAGCTTGAAGGTTTCTTTGAGGATGCCAAAGAAGCCAAGAAGTTTCATTTGTTGTCTTGTATCCATGACCTGACTTGAGAGATGGGAATTAAAACTTTTCTGAAGAAATATGTTAGTGGTGATGAAGATATAAGTGAGTGTAAGAATGAGATGTTATATATAATAATATATTTTGAGCAAGTGTTCTTTGGGCTATTATGAACCATGGCCTAAACTACCAGAGCTTTTGGGAAACTGACATTATCTTTTTCCCCGCAAGTCTCTTGAGAAAGACTTGAGCACTTCAGTTTAGACAAAATGTTCTGAAAACCATTAGCGTAATGGAGAGGAAACTTCAAATTGAAGAATTTATTTATTATTTTTTTATAATATGAAATTCATTCATAATAAAACATCATAAAAGATATAAATACACAACCATATCAGCTCAAATATAATACTTAAGAAAAATTTAAGACTCAAGCGTAGTCAGGATAAAACTTGACAACGTAAACTTTATGCATTATGCAATCCTTATAACTAGACAAATTTCGAATTCATACTTAATTCTAATAAAGTTCTAGAGAAATTACGGGTTCAACCTAATTTCCAACCTCTCGACATGAGTCGGTGAATACAAATTTTACAATTAAAAAGGGAAAAGGCAATACACACAGAATAAATAAAAATTATTACAACAACTTAATAAAATTATTACAAAACAAACCTCAATAAATCTAAAAAAATCTCTCTGAGCTCGTATCTATCATTGAAGTAAAAATTTAGACAACAATTATGGTTTAAATTTTACCTTAGCATAAATTTTTAGATCAAGCAGTATTTTAAATGTGTTAATGGATAATAACAACTTGACAAAGTCAAACATGAATAACTAGTTTAATCAAAGGAAAGTTGAATTGAAGTCCCACACACAAGTTGCCCAAATGGGACGAACCACGTCCCAG